>CM074441.1:951645-1551645 GCA_037101425.1 Elopichthys bambusa | reverse complement strand
AAACTTCAACACAAAAAGAAGGAACTTAGAAAAATATGCCAGTGATTTTTTCATGTCAATGAAGAACTGTGTTGTTTTGGACCCCACTGAATTTATTTGTATGGGAAAAAACATTATTTAAATAATCTTTATTATTATTATTATTAATATTTTGCATATAAGAAATACAGCCATATACTGTAGGTTTGGAGTTGGAAAAGTATTACAATTTTCAATTTTTGCAGTCAAGAATCGTTCAATTCTGAGGAATGCAACCCGATAAGTACTTAGTCAGTACTTGTATGACTGTACGATTTGTAGATAAAACTTAAAAGATTATTTCACTTTCAAATGAAAATTACCCCAAGCCTTACTCACCCTCAAGCCATCCTAGGTCTATATAACTTTCTTCTTTCTGATAACCATAATCGGAGATATATGAATAAATACCCTGACGCATCCGAGTTTTATAATGACATTGAACAGGGGTCACTAGTATGAGCTGAAGAAAGTGCATCCATCCATCATAAACATACTCCACACAGCTCCAGGGGGTTAATAAAGGCCTTCTGAAGCAAATCGGTGCGTTTGTTTACAAAGAAAAAAAAAAAAAAATCCATATTTAACAAGTTATGAAGTAAAATATCTAGCTTCCGCCAAACCACCTTCTGTAGTTACGTTCTGTAGTTACGTTCACCTTCTCAAGTTACGAAGAAAGTGTAAACTGGCATCGCATCAGTTATACTTTTTCCGTAGGTTGAAAAGGGAAGGCCGTAGGACTTGTTAAATATGGATTATTTTTACGCAAACGCATGGATGCACTTTCTTCAGCTCATACTTGTGAACCCTGTTCACTGCCATTATATGCGACAGGATATTTATTAAAAGTTCTTATCATTGAAAACTGCACTCCTGACGGCTTTGGCTTCGTTTAAGAGGGTCAGGGACTTACAGGCAGTTTTAGCTTCACTCCTTTCAGAGATCAGGTGGTGAACTTGCAAGCGCTGCCCTAGGAGGAGGCAGACCCAGCCTTGGCACTGCTCTGTCCAGTACGTGCTCTTCGCACTTATGTAGACAAAACTCAGTGCTTCAAGACCTCAGACCAGCTCTTTGTTTGTTTTGGAGGCCAGCAGAAGGGTAAGGCTGTCTCCAAGCAGAGGTTATCCCGCTGGATAGTGGATGCTATTGTCTTGGCTTTTCAATCTCAAGGCCTGCCATGCCCCCTAGGGGTGAGAGCCCACTCTACTAGAAGTGTGGCTTCCTCCTGGGCTCTGGCACATGGCGCCTCGCTAACAGACATCTGTAGAGCTGTGGGCTTGGTGACACCTAACACATTTGTGAGATTCTATAATCTTTGTGTGGAGCCTGTGTCCTCTCGGGTACTCACCCCTTTGAACCAGTAGTTAGGACCTGCTCGGTGTTATTCGCTTGCTGCGCCATTCCTCTCTTTGGACTGGATGAGTGCGTTATTCTCATTATTCTTATTATATTTATTAATATTTATCCGATTGTGTTCATCAAAAAGAAGAGAGTCATATACACCTAGGATCGCTTCAGGGTGAGTAAAGCTTTCGATTGAAAGTGAACTAATCCTTTAACCATGAAGATCCACCCTTAAACCTGACCCGTGCATGCAAAACGTACAAATTAAATCGTACGAATTCAACACCAATTCAACCAAATCGTAAAAAGCTCAGTGAAATGCTGGAGTCATTAGACTGATTCAAACAGTATTCATTCTGCATCAGCATACTTTTTCATTTCTAGGTGATTCTTAACTATTTCCCCGCAAACGTTTTCTAAAAAAGGTACCATCCAGCGCCAGCAATTTTCACAAAACTTTTATGGACCCATGAAAGAACAAAGCCTCTGCTTTAAAAGAAAAAAAAAAAAAAAAAAATCCTCTTCATGGGTTCAACATTTGATTTTGGTAATGTTAGGCAGGTATTCAAGTTATGAAGACTTTTTATATACGGTTATACTTTTTCTGTAAGTTGAATAGGGAAGCCGTAGGACTTGTTAAATATTTTGATATATGCTGTTTAATGCTTGATGATCACGGTAGCTTACTTGTGGGTAAACGACTTCTATCTGCCTCTTCCAGTTTACGCAGATCTTCTTCTTCGCTTGTTGTTTCTGTACTCTTTCAGAAGATCCGTAACAGTGCCCCCTACTGTATAACAGGGGATTGCAGGAAAAACTCAATGGCGGGAAAAGAGTTAAAAGTAAAGTATTGAATTCAGTTCAGTTCAGATTCTTCCTTAAAATCTTGACATTATAATTAATAATACAGGACAACTTGACCTTGGAAATGCCTTTTTTTTTTTTTTTTTTTTTTCAATTATGTAAAACAAAGTAACAGACATGCTTTTTAAAATACACAATTAAATAATTATTTTGTTTAGCTTTTTGATTTAGCTTTTAGCGGTGCATTAATGCTGAACCCATGAAAACATAATGAATAAAAAAATTAATAAATAACTGAAAATGTCATAGAAGAGGTATATCAGATGAAGGTCACAGGAGATTTTTCAGGCACTTTGCAAATGCAAATAATTTACAAAAACATGTGCAAAACAAGAGAGTCCATCCATTTCATATTACTGAATAACATTTTATAGAATTATGCTTTTAATAATGGCCTTTTAAAATCTTTTTCATTACTGTGAAGTCAAAATACATGTGTCACCATACTTTGAGAATGACTCTTCAATGGAATGATGACATGTTTCTTACTGTATTTACATTTTAAGAGAAAAAGACAACTGTGCAGCAGATAGAAGCAGAAGAGAGTGAGCGAACCGGTTCTTATTTCAAAATTGTTTCACCTCCACCACTTTAGAGCTCTTTATGTTCACAGCACATTTTATCAGTGATGGCCGAAGCCTGAGGACAAAGGACAGGCATCAAACGCAGAGGCACCGTGGACTGAGAATTTCACAGTGTGACCTGCACTCTATAAAAGCAGCCCTCTCCGATCACACACTGAGTCTGGGACTCCGCGACAGAGAGTTAAGCAGATTGATGGATAGATAAATGGGAATTGGGGGAGGAAAAAATGTTCAGGGCCTTTTGCACAGTAGGCAGGGAGCAAAATATGGCTGAATCCAGTGAAGAGTTCACATCGTCTCTCAGAAATTGTTTCTGTGGTCATCGAGTGCTTGCTGCAATGAAAGTGGGCCATGTGACACCTAGTGATGGGCGCTTTCGAAGCATCGAAACCTTTACGAATCTGATTTAAATCAGTGGTTAGGAACGCGTATCAAACTGCCAAAGTCACGTGATTCCAGTAAATGAGTACAAAATAGCATAGAGTACATGAATTACCCATAGCAGATCTATACAGGTGGAGCTGGGGAAGGTGGAGGGTTTCCGAAATCGCGCTGCACTGCTACAGCAAATGCTAACTAAGTATCTGAAGATTAAGTAGCGAGCTCAGCAGTTTATGAATTTATTTCTGTTAACAGGAAACAGAAATACAAGAGACAACTGAAACACAAGGGTATATATACACAGGATAACAAGAGGCTAACAAGGAACAGGTGTGGGTAATTAATCACTATGGAGACTAACATTGGTAACTATGGAAATAAAATGGCAGCTATGGAAACAAAGGCCAACAGGAAGAGACTAAACACAAGAAGAGAAACAGCAAAAGAAAAGGAAAAGTCCTAGAACACAGAACACTCAGAAAACATGGGAAATTGTAACAAACAACATCTTTCTTACAATGTCTAATTATACATGAGGGGTTTAACTGATACAACCACATATTTCCATCCTCTACCACTGTCATTTGTTCCTGACTGCTGTGCCAGCGGCTTAATGTCTGTAATCATGTGGCCGTATCCATTCATGGCTTCTGATGTTATGAATGACCTCCAAAAAAAGAGAGAGCAGATTTGAACAGGAGTTCAATCAGTCTTTTATTGTCAGCCAAACAACATTGAGTTGTCACCCTGCTGCAAAGCTACAGTACAAGTCTTTTTTTTTTTTGTGATTTCTAGCTGGTCAAAGCTCATTATTAGGTACTCCAAGTTCACATGAGTGCAGTTTTCCTTCTTGAGTTGACACAGAATGTCAAAGGCCTTGTCCTTTTCTATAAAATAGTCAATGGGCACTATGAACAATCGCTTCGCATTTAGCCTCAGTGGCCACTGCAACTTCCAGTGCAGAGCAGTATATGGAAATTGAGAGAAAATAAAGTGTTACACAACAGGAAAACGCAATATTTATAGGATCTTCACACTAAATGTATTTAAAGCTTCTGGAACTCATTACTAAAATTATATGTTTCAATATAATATACTAAAATGCTATTAAATGTTTGCTACTATCACAGTTTGCTGCAGGAGAATATTATACCGGAAGCTTGTGTAGGATTGAGATTTTAGCAGAATTACATAGGGAATCAGAATCCATAGCTCCATGCTATTGCTAAACTGCCAAAAATCATTTTCTTAATCAATATTTTTGTCTTGTTTTTGAGCAAAAATATCTAAACATCCTTAATCCCAGTTATTAAGAAAATAGTTAAGCTTATTTAACGCAGATGAAAATGCTTGTTTCAAGCAAAAATGTACCTAAATTTGGAACTTCATGCACAATATATAAGTAAACTGTTTTTCTTTTAAAGGTGTTTAGATTTTTTTTAATGGGAAACAAGACTAAAGTACAGATTATTACTATGAGGGGGAAGGACATTCATATCTAGAACGTATCTGATTGGACAAATATTAAGATACACCCTTGTTTGCAAAATGAGTAACAAATTATAAGTAAACTGTTTGTGTTTCTTGAAAATGATTGCTTCAATTAATGTTTTGCAAGATAGAACCTTATAATTCCAAGCGAAAAGTGATTTTTTTATCTGCATTTGACCCGTTCCAAAAATCCCCATGTACAAATTTGACAGGATTTTGATATTGTACCGTTAGAATACATTTAGGGTCTCTGACTTTTTCCTCATTTCATTTTTGCTATATGGAATGCAAAATGTTTGAAGCTCGATATCTCAAAACTGAATGCAGAATGCAGATAGAAACGTAAAATTCCAAGGGGACGATTTGCTAAAGATTACAAACCATCTGGTCAACCTATTAGACCAGATGGTTAATCTAGTAAAGGTCTGGCATGTTCCAAAACACCTTGAACTTGCTGACCACAACAAACCGACCTGCTCATATTGAAGCTTGTTAATAATGTACCGGGCTTGAAGTTGTCCTTCATGCCACACATAAAGCACATATTGCTGGATCGCCATTGACCCTTCTAGCATATATATATATTTTTTACGTGTATTAGACATGACACATTCGAACAAATGTCCTTGTTGCGGAGGCAATGAGAAAGCAGCATGAAGGAATCCAGTGGGTGGCGTAAATTCAGTTATGTGGAGTCGAAGGTTTAATCAATTCTAATAACTGCTTTGACTGAATCCAATTAGGCGAACAGCCCTTACACGAGCTGACCCTCCAGGCCAGGGCACGAATGGTCCAATCTCTCTCCCGCGTGACCTTGCTCAGTAGGAGACGTCAAAAGGTAAAGAAAGATAAAGTGAATAGTGCAAGAGAGGTGATGCATAGGAGACAGGATGTTGGCTAAATTGGGAAGAAGAGAGGCAGAGGATAGAAAAAGCAAGTGTGAATGATAGAAATGACGACGGAAGAGGGATACGCTGTGAGCAAGGGAGCGAGAGTAAACAGAAGATGGCGAGAATGAGAGACGGAGCGCTTTGGCTCACACTCCATCACATCCAGTGTGTTGGAGGCTCACGCTGAAAATCCTCATTGGAATGAGGCTTTTGAGATGCTGCTGCTATTTTTGGTGAGGGGAAGTGTCTGTTTTTGAGTGTGGGTATGTGCGTGTGTCAGAGGAGTGCTGTCTGTTGTCTGTTATCCTGCTATGCTGGGGATATGTGTGAAATAAGGGGTTATGGACCAATTATTTAGAGAGAGAGAGAGAGAGAGAGAGAGAGAGACTGCTGCTAGGAGACAGATGGGATCTGATCTATCCCTATCGCTGCTGCCCGACTGTTTGGCGTTAATACTGCAACAGAGGAACCGCCAAGCAGTTGTGGAATATTCATCTTATATCTTTGCTCAGGCGTGCAGATATGCAATGTTTGAACACACCTACTGTACTTATTCTTTAAATATAGTAAAGTTAGCTATCAGTGGACCGGACTTTACCACAATGTACATGTGAGAGTAACAAACCATTGTGGAAAAAGAAGCAAGTTTAATTGTATTAAATGTATTTTTTGTAGAGAACTTCAGATCTTAAAAGTCTATTTTTCTACTTTCAAATAATACAATATGAAATAAAAGTATCTGTAAAGAAAGTACACTTTTATGATGCATGTTCCTTAACACACTTAAGTAGACTTTTAAAAAGTGCGCTTTGTAATAATGTTCAATTAAATAGTTTTATTTTAAACTACATTTATTTACCTCATTATATTTTAATAAACCTTTGTGTTGCTTTAAAGGAGTACACTTATTTTGAAGTGTTGACTATACTAAAACTCACGTAAAGTACTTACAATATTTAATTTGAATATATTTTAAATGTACTAAATTGCAACTTCATCAGTACAAATGTGTAATTACAAATATATTTAAATGACATGCAAGTTTCAATGTAAATGTTTTTTTAAAGTATATTTAAGTTTACCATAAATGCTTGTCAGTGCATTCAGCAGCACACTAATTAGCATGACAGTAATTCTGAAATTACATATAAAGATGTACTTGAGTTCTACTTAAGTGTGTCAAAAAAGCACTAATTGAATTTAATATAAATGTAACCTATAATTCATTTTATTTAATTGTAAATAACATGCAGTTAAGTGTCTGAAAACATTTAATTCAGTTTGCATCAAAGTATATATTTTTAAAGTATATTATTTCTGTAATAAGTAATCTTTTTAAATGTATGCTATAGTGTACTTGGTTTTCATAAAGGCAGACACGAGGAAAAACTTGTTATTTTTCTTTTATGGTTGATAAGCAACATCACAATGTTTGTACATCTGCAATTTTACAGTAGCATTTAAAATTAATTAATATATAAATCATTTACTCATATATGTGATACTCATATATGAAGATTAACACAAAGCCTTTTCAGTAACACTTTGTTTCAATGGTACACTTTAGACATTCTACTAACTATAAGCAACTTTGCAACTACATGTCAACTAGCAGTCAGAGTATTAGTAGACTGTCTGTTTAATATCTGCTAACACTTTAATTTGATGCTCCTTTTGATGCACTTTACTTTGATGCTTATTTTGATGACAATTTGTTGTATTCCAGAAGCACAAATCTTCCACCAAATCCATCAGTTCTGGTGTACGTCAAGGTTCTGTCTTGGGCCCTCTTCTATTCACTATTTATATGTTACCAACTTTCCTGTATGGTCTCGGTCAATAATACAAAATAAGTTATTGTAAGATATCCATAACAGCAGAGTCTATGGCACTGTCATCTTTCTGTCAGACAGCCAGATACCAAAATGAGAGTCATTGTATTTGGTCTCCATCACTGTAGCTTTTACTTCCTGAAGGCTGTAGTCAGTCAAATAAATTTACCATTAAACAAGGCTGTTGTGAAAAAAAACTCCAAATGACATTGACTAGGCTCTGTTATAAACTAGCATCAGACCATCTCTAATGCAATATATATTTCAGACAACACGAAACCTCGCTGACGTGACGCCATCAAACTCCCGACCGTAAAACCTTCTGCACTCAATCTTGCTCTTTCTCTACTCATGCCAACAGTCAATGTCACATTTACAGTACATGCAGGGTACCTCATCAAATTACGCCCCACTCTCATGACAGCATGTTGGCTCCAGTACAACATCAGCCCACTGGAAAAGCACAGCTGATTAACTCGGGGTGACTTGTCATAGACGCTCATCTAATATATTTCCCCAGCTGAAACGAGAGATACAGCTGATAGAATTAGCATCAACGTGTCCTAGTTAGAGTAACTCTTCTCCTTTAATGGAGCGAGAGCGCGTGCAATGAAGTTTCTTTGTTTGAGAGTGAAAGGCTGAACCGTACTTTCACCTGCCGAGGGCTGTCAGTGCTGAGTGTTTTAGTGTAAGAGATATGTGGGATGCACCTCTCTTCTCTGGGAGCGTCTGGCTAGTAATGATTTCAGCTGGCGCCATTTGTTGAACAGACACAGGCAAACATCATTTTTCCCCATCTCGCTGGGAGAGTCAACATCCCATTTGGAGGAGGACAGCATAGAAAGAGACAGAGTACAAGTCTTGGTTTCCCTTGAAAGCACACAATTTCTATTTTGCTGTTGCTTCTAACTATTGCTTTTACAGTGCATTTTTAAATGTCAAATAGAATGTGGACTGATGCAAAAACGAAATGCACTTCGGCTTACCCTCTGCCTGCTACAACACGCATGGCACTTTTCTGTCACCTGCTATTTCACTCTTGCCGAGTTTCTTTCTTTGTTCCCTCCGAATGGTGCTCCAGGATTTTCAGATGTATTCTGTACCAGCTGTTTTAAAACGCACAGCAGGAAACTCATCTGCTTTTCCTGTCAGTTTAGACTCTCACATATACGGAAAGATATCAACCCCAGAAAAGAAAAGAAAAGTTCACAGAAACGTTGCAGAACATTGCAAGTGGAAATCAAACTGAAACTATTAGTATTTCATAAGTAACACATAGTTTATGTAATGTCCATTTTTTCTACACACAATAGTCCCTAAAGTTAATTGGCCATTTAGGATATCCTTAAAGGGCACCTATTACTGTATTGTCATACTGTATTGTATGTTTTGTCAAGATGTAATATAAGTCTCTGGTGTCCCCAGAATGTGTCTGTGAAGTTTCAGCTTTACGAGATAATCTTGTCGCTACATCTTCTCCAGCGTCGAGACAGCATACAACTGGCTGACGGCGGAAACTATGCTAATACGGCAGAGTCCGTCAGCTGTTGTGGGCGGAGCCTGAGAAGTATGACCTCATACCGCCCAGAAAATCAAAACAGCTATGAGACTTTTGAGGTTTATTGGGGATAAAAAAGGAGTGGGAGGATTTGTAGCATTGTAGGGTGGTTGTGCTAAGACATGTATGTATGCAATCCATGTAAAAGTGAATTTTGCATAATAGGTCCCCTTTAAAATGTATTTGATTTTATCTTATTTAAGAGAGAAAAAAATAAAAAAGAGTCTTAAAACTCACGAAAATTCCCAACATAGTGTCAATTCAATAACACCTTAAATTGTATTTTTCTTTAATTAAAATGACATTTTTGAACATGGTTGACTCTTTTGTCAACTCTTTTGCTAAGGCAAATTTAAAGCAGCATTTTATTAATTATATATATATTATATACAGTATTAAATAATGTCACTTTTTTTCATAATTAAAAAAATGCTACTCAATTGGAAAGTCTGGGACAAGGGTATAACAATAAAATCCATACATAAAGGGCAAATATTAGCTACATTGAAAAGATGCAAATATAAATGTACATGGTAAAAATCTTACAAGACATCAAAAAGTAAAAAAAAAAAAAAGAAGAAGAAGAAGAATCAATAAAAATCAACCCCTGGACATACATTAGTGGAATGTTAATGAACTACACTTCTGTGAATTTGAGGAGAAGCGGCTTCATAAATCCGTTAAAAAACCTCAAACACAAGCAGATTAAAAATCACTGCAAACATAACTCCGAAAAGAGAAGATAGTTGAGAGAAAAGCATTGTTTGTTTGCAAGATGTTGCATCTAATGCAATGGCATTCAGACAGTTTTAAGTGTCCAAAAGTGTTTTTTCTATTTTGATTTTGGTAACACTTTAGTATGGGGAACAATTTTCACTTTTAACTAGATGCTTATTAGCTTGCATATTGACTGTTTATTAGTACCAAAGTCCCTTAAAGACAAGTAATTTCACTCGGCAGCCATCTTAGAAACGCCTCTCAGGCATGCAAGTGCAGCTCCCATCTCTTTGAATGGGAAACATCAAATTCTCCAAAGCTGTTTGCCAAGCTTTCGATTAAATTTCATATTCGAAATCACCAATGAAATCTGACAACAACTGTCTTAAATTTTGTTTCCAAACGCTCGAATCATGACAAAAAAAAAAAAAAAACTGTATTTTTCAGGCTGGATCAAGCTAATGCACATGCGCAATCCTACTTGTGTCTCATTTCGGAGGCGCGTGTCTGACTGAACCGGAGCTTGCAATGGCGCGATGACTTTACCAATTGGTGATTGGCTCTTATTTAGATTATGACTTATGTCATATTGTGACAAAACAATATGAGTGACGTGTCTTGTGTTATTCTATAGTCTTTGTTAGTACTTATAAAGCACATATTAATGCCTTATTCTGCATGACCATATTCTACATCGCTAAATCCTACCCATACCTAAACTTAACAACTAGCTTACTATTAATAAGCAGAGTTTATTAATGCAAAAGTCATAGTTAATATTGAATACATGTTCCCCGTACCAAAGTGTTCCCTAGACTTTTTGTTTTTGTGCTAATAATTGTTTATTTTGCAATACACGGGAAGCGACTGTACTTGACAGCACTCCACTGTGAATGAGAATCACTCACATTAATGGCTCAGCCCATGTCATTTTGGTTGAAGTAATGTGAATGTAATGCATTGATGAAGAAATGTGATCGAAGGATAAAGCATGAAGAAAATGGCAGAATGCAGAGCAAAATGGCAGCACAAGAAAACGCCACAATCACGGCTGCATTGTCCTCTCACCGACTGCTTTTGTCCAGTGACATTCAAACGAACGGCACAGTATCAAATAATTCATCTTGAATCTCAAGAGCAACCAATTAGCTAGCGAGAGCCCTCGATGTGCTAAAGATCTGATAGCACGAATGCGCTCGCTCTGTCAAAGACACTGAGAGAAGATAAAAATCTTCTCCTTAGATCTTTTTCAGCCTGATAACTGAACAAGATGACCCTCTTTTTTTGTAATGGGCTGAAGAAACACCCAAGAGGATCACACCGCCGCAGGGCTTCAGCACCCTGATAGTCTCTCTGAGCCGGCTTTCTTCACTGTGCAATAGATACGAGTTCTCAGAATCAGGTGCAAAAATAAGCCAACGGACGCCTGTTAACGTCTGATAATCAGTGACTGGTTCAGAGAGGGTGTGGTTTTCAAAGGTGGATGTGGCTGTTTGATGCTAGAGGCTCTCCTGTTATTCTTTCATTATTAATGTATTCTTTTCTTTATTTATTTATCAATTCCTCCCACTGCAGCCCAGGTTACACAGACCCCTTAACATACACATGGTGACTGCCAGACCTTATTAAAGGTGACATCTTTAAAAAAGCCTTCCGAATCTTTAAACCTCATTAGCGACTGCAAATGCAATCTGGTAATTGTACAAAACGTCTGTTTTTGTGCACTCTGACCTCCATTAGCATGTCACTGTCACAATACTGTACTGCCATTCATCTCTACTACACTTTTCTTTTCTTTTGTAGTGATATTTAGACATGGAGTTCATTAAGATGCTGATAATTAAAGATTATAAATACTGCTGTTGAAAGCTTTTTCATCACAGTTTTGTCCTTCTTGCTATTTTTATCACAGTGGTTTGGTTGTTGATAATGGTGGTAGCAATACTGATATATTTCACAATAAATGGTCTGACAGCAGATCTAGCTCACAGAGGGACGAAATCATGTTTATATCTGGGCTTATTTAGATGCATTATATTAGGGCTGTCAATTTAACATGCTAATTTGGCGTGATTACTTATTTAAAAAATGATGTGATAAAAATAACTTTATTATTCACATGTACAAAGGAATTTATCTATCATCTGAGCAATTCAAGCTTGAAGCCCCGCAGCTGCTGATACCTGCACCTCGCCGAACTACACGAGTAATGAACCGCTGATACACACTCAGTCACGACAACTCATAAACATTCATATGAAATAGTGAAATCATATTATATCATATCAATATTATTTTTGAGGGATGGAGGGGTCCTAATATAATCATGAATATAATCAGTGTTTTTGTCATAACCAGCCTGCAATGGTGATATATATATATATATTTATTGTTGCTGTTGGGAAGAAACCTTATATCTCCATATTTTGTCATTTTTTTCATAAATCATTTGGTCAGCCTTCACATCTTTCTGTGGGTTTTTCATAAAACATAACCAATAAAAAGTATTAAGAACAGCTTGTGACTGAACCTCGTAATTCCATTGGCTCCTCAAATTGTCAGTCAAACCTCATAGCTCCGCCCCGCCTCTATCGTGAATAAAGTGCCGCATGCAGTTTGGAGCGTCTCTGCTTGTTTGCAGTGCAAGGGTAACTGTCTGAATAAGTACAACGTTTTTTTTTACTCAAGAAACACTATATCAGTCATAACATTATGAGCACCTTCCTAATATTGTGTTGGTCCCCCAGATCCTTTAAGTCCTGTAAGTTGCGAGGTGGAGCCTCCATGGATCAGACTTGTTTGTTCAGCACATCCCACAGATGCTCGATTGGATTGAGATCTGGGGAATTTGGACACAAACTCGTTGTTGTGCTCCTCAAACCATTCCTGAACCATTTTTGCTTTGTAGCAGGAGCATTATCCTGCTGAAAGAGGCCACCAATACAGTTTCCATGAAAGGGTGTTCATGGTCTGCAACAATGCTTAGGTAGGTGGTACGTGTCAAAGTAACATCCGCATGGTTGGCAGGACCCAAGGTTTCCCAGCAGAACATTGCCCAAAGCATCACACTGCCTCCGCCGGCTCGCCTTCTTCCCATAGTGCATCCTGGTGCCATGTGTTCCCCAGGTAAGCTACGCACACGCACCCAGCCATCCACGTGATGTAAAATAAAACGTGATTCATCAGACCAGGCCACCTTCTTCCATTGCTCTGAGGTCCAGTTCTGATGCTCACGTGCCCACTGTTGGTGCTTTCGGACAGGGGTCAGCATGGACACCCTGACTGGTCTGCAGCTATGCAGCTCCATACGCAACTGTGATGCACTGTGTATTCTGACACCTTTCTATCAGAACCAGCATTAACTTCTTGAGCAATTTGAGCTACAGTAGCTCGTCTGTTGGATCGGACCACACTTGGCTGCCCATGACCCTGTCGCCGGTTCACAGACCACTTTTGATAGATACTGACCACTGCAGACCGGGAACGCCCCACAAGAGCTGCAGTTTTGGAGATGCTCTGACCCAGTCATCTAGCCATCACCTTATCAAACTCACTCAAATCCCTACGCTTGCCCATTTTACCTGCTAACACATCAACTTTGAGAACAAAATGTTCGCTTGCTGTCTAATATATCCCACCCACTAACAGGTAGCGTGATGAAAAGATAATCAGTGTTATTCACTTCACCTGTCAGTGGTCTGATTGGTGTATATAAACTAATGTTTTATGTAATTGAGGAGTGGAGAAGAGTGTCTTTGTCTAGCATTTGTTGTCGAGTCATAGCCAGTACTGTCTTGAGCAGCCTGTGCGTAGAAGATTCATCTTTAATAACATGAGATTTTGGCAAAATTACAGATAGCTACAGTAAACTTCACAACCTGTAAGATGATGAAAACATAATGTGATGCACTTACTGCCTCAGATGCGGCCGTTCTAAAGACAGATAAAACATCCCATTTCTTGAAAAGTAGCATTTTTGGAGGTTAAGAGGTTTCAGCTTGATAGTGACGATTTTATATATATATATATATATAATGCAGAGAAATGTTATTTAAAGTTGAATTACTTTTAACTTGACCTAAAAACATGGTGCTCATGGCGCAAGATACTGAAAAAAAGGGCAAGTCGTAATGTAACAGCTAAAGATTGTTATATATATTTATATATATATATATATATGCAAGTGATTAATATGATTAATAAATCAACATTTAATTTATAATAATTAATAATCATAAATGATTTAGAAAAATAATAATCAACTGACAGCCCTAATTAATTTGAAATTCGACACAACTTCTATAAATGAAAAAAGCATATCAAAGAGTATCTATGCCTATAAGAGTAGCATTACATACTAAGGTTTTTAATGTTCAATTCAGAGATTTCTGTGTCATACATTCAGTCATGGTTGGTATGGAAAGCATATGTGTTTGTGTGACTATAAATAATGGACATTGTGAGCAGGAGAGTGAAAGAGTTGCAGGTTCATTTTGTCACATTTCCCTGTCAGGCAGCTGTAGAGACCTGTCTAAACATCTGCGGCACTGGAGGTTCTCTGTATCAATAATAAACACTAGCACCAGGCACTTATCAATAATAACACTGATTTCATCCAATATGAGCTCCATATTCTTTATTAAAATATTTATCCAAGATAACATGTGGAGGGATGAAAATTAAGGTCAAACAGAAGAGCATTACTCCATCACACAAACTCATCTCAATCTGCCTAATTCACACACTTATGCAATACAAAGACGGCACATGTGCATTAGAAAGCGAGTGAGCATATTCTCTCGACTGCGCTGTGGCCGGCCGGCGTACAAGCTGTAAATTGGAGTGATTCTATAAACAGCAGTATGGGAGGCAGAGATCTCTGGGGAACATGGTACACTGCACAAATAAAACAACACAACATCACAACACTGTTTCAGACCATGCGACACGACTCCACACAACGTAGTAGCATCCTACCGTGATTAATGACAGAGCCGACACAGACCTCCTCCAGGGTAGCTCGGATACTTCAGATATACAAGTCTACATTACAAATTCAAAATTACACTTAATTGGAAGCAGCGCAGTGAATCACGTTTTGAAAAATGAGCCAATTACACATCACAGGTCCGTTTCAATATTTCAGTTGCATACTGTAGAAGCTGTTTACTTTTCTTAGACATGTTCCTGGTCTTATTGGGGAAGGCTGTGCACAGTAATACAAAGAAAAAAAACAAATGTTTCTCGCAGTGTCCTCTGAAACCACTTTTCTTTTCGGCTGACATTATCAAGGCCCTGTTAATCTTCAACCTCTCGCATCCAACCATCTGTCAAACAGACCACTTTTCATGAACCAATCAATTTCCAATGGAGGAAAAAAAAAATCAAGCCTCATCCTTTTTTTTCTCATTGAATATCCTGTTTGACTGGATGTCGAATTATGGAAAGTAAAATGGATTGCGAAGCAGGGTCTGAAATTGTAATATTCAGGGCTTCTTTGTAATATTCAATATATTTCATGATAGTGTATATGGGTAGGAGTCTGCGCTCCATAGAAAGCTCTGATAGATTTCTGCAGATGCAATGAAATATTTTGGCCCATATTATGCTTCCGGCTGCCAGAATGTAGTACTCTCAGTTCCGTTTTTTATGAATCCCCCAAATTTCTCAAAAAGAATCACTGTATAAACTGTGGAAGAAGAAGATTTCATCTGAGTCTGGTTATTAGAAAGAAAAAATATAAATAAATACATTTTCCATTTTAATTGTCTAATGTTTTTTACAGCTAGGGTAGGCAATGTTTTTCATAAACACCTTTTGTTATACCGGTTGAAACTCTGATAGCAAACAAAAAAGTGATCTATCTATCTATCTATCTATCTATCTATATATATATATATATATATATATATACATATATATATATATATATTAGAGGTGCACCGATACTAAATTTCTCTGCTGATACTGCACTTGTCTTCATGGCAAAAAACATAAGCGTAAATAAGCTCCTCTCTAGTTTTTTTTATTATATATATATATATATATATAATAGCTAAGGAACTGTGAACATTGGAAAACATTCCTGAGGTGACATGATGTGACGTATTATTCACAAGCTGTTTTATTGAAGTCTTTCCGTGGTTGAAGCACAAATAAAGTGGTTACATGAGACGTGATACATTCTGATAAGTTGTACTATATCTTTCAACATACCTCTGATGATCATGCATGTTTTTCGAGATATAACTTGTATTGAAGAGGAAGAAAAGACTCGCGCTCCGCGTTACATTACAACATTACAGCGATCTGACACGTCACATTTAAGAGTGTCAAAACGCCATTTATTGTTTGAATTTCATGATAAAATGGACAGAATTTGATAACTAAAACTTTGATTCTTATCAGAAGTAACAAAGCACAAAGCCTTTTGTCATTATTGGATGGGATGTGCTACAAATAATATTTGATGTAGCAAAAAATAAATATAAAAACACAGACCTGGCGAGCCTGGCTTGAAATACGGGTGATTCATAGGGTCAAAAAGAGCCTGCTTTAGCGTCACTATTTTTAAACTGTTAATGCGTTAAAATTCAACACAAAAGCTGTTTGCCAACAGCCAAGAAGAAGAAGAAATTCAACACAAGACTGATTTTCTTTAAACACAGTATGTATGAGTTGCAGTCTGAACATGTTTTTCTGCACCCTTTTGATTGACAGGATATAAACCCTGATCTTTGGCAGTTTTTAAACAATCGATAGTGATAATAATAGCTTTTATCGGCCGATATCAATTGTTGGCTGATACATCAGTGCATCTCTAGTATATATATATATATATATATATATATATATATATATGTGTGTGTGTGTGTGCGTGTGTGTGTATGTGTATATATATATATATATATATATATAAAATGTGCATATACTGTATCTTTTGTGGAAGTCTCAGGACCAAAAAATGTTCGTCCAGTCATTGCATTCGGTCCGACCTGCCTGTCAAACTATGTATTTCCATACCTGGGCGCACCTGCTGACAGAGTTGTAGACAGACAGTCACCGAGCACCACAAACAAACAGCAGCTATTTTACAGTTCCTCCTGAACCAAAACAACCAGCTTATGCTGTGTTCACGCCATGTCATAATTACCATGATTAAGATATGGCAACCCGTGATAAACTCATGGCTGCAGGAATTCTTTGACTGGCTACTCACTACTCATTTCAGTAAATCTCATTCTCCTTTCTGCTGCAGTGACTCATGAGGTTTTACTAAAGTCGTTCTGCTGATTTAATTTCCCCTTGCTCATTTTTGCAACTGCAGATAGCGGAGTCATGTCATCCTCTTAAAACACAATGGCGCATTACCTGTTCGTCATTAGACACGCCTGATCTGAATCTCTCACCAAAGGCAATCACAGAGCTAAAGATACTTGTTACACAGAGAGAGGCTGGCTGAGATTAGGATGTCATACTTCTGTGAACAATGCACACAAGCAGAGCGAGATACCGAAAATGTACTGTATATTCATGAACAACAAGAGCACTGTCTGGTTTCAAGGACAGCTTTTACTCTAGTAATGGCAATTGTATGGTCAGATATTTTTTCCAGACATTTTCGAACATTATGAGGCTGTTAATGTTTATCTATTGTACTTCTACCAACTTCTCTGTGCTTGATTCTGAAACAAAATCATCACTATGTCTGATAGCAAACTCACATGATTAATCTAAACTTAAAGGCCAAATAAAAAGCAATGTACACAACGGCAATGTTGATTATTTTTAAACTGACATCAACATCCTAGTGAATATATCCTGAAATAAGCAATATCACACAAGCATGTTTCTAATCGGCCAAACGACACACATCTTCTAATTCATGACATGAGTGCTTTCATACTGTACAGCAGTTCATATTAAATTAATATTGAGTAACTTACAGTTCAATTCCTGTTAATGAAAATAGTTTCAAACAAAACCCAAGCAGAATCACACATTGCGTCTCTGAACAACATGCTGTAGTGTTGTTGAGTTTCTGAATGAATGAGCAAATTGATTGAGCGAATGATTCAATGACTTATTCATTAAGACAGTCTTTTGCATCACTCCCAAAGCAATCTGTTGCTGCATCCGATATTGCATACTGTATAGTGGGTACTACATTTGGTTTGAAACTTACTTCGTGACCCATTACCAAAAGTGTGTTATATGTAGTATGAATAAAATTCGGACATACTACATCCACCATATTGTCATTTTCATGTGACCTATGGCATCAGTTGCGTCGCTTCACTTCCATTCACACATTCTCTCCCGTGGCATCATGGGATCGTAAAGTGTCCATTGAATGCACATCTCAGATAACCTACTACTCAGAAGTAGTAGGTCATCCGGTTACTTTTCGCCTACTGTTTTATGAATACTATGAATTCGGACATAGTACTTGGCTCACATACTGTTTCTTGCCTACTATATAGTATGGATGTAGGCATATTTGGATGCAGCTAATCTGTGTTTATGAATGAAAAAAAAAATCATTTGAATGAATGAATGAACAAACAAATCAACAAATCATTTATAAAAACAGTCACTTGTTGCCACCTACTGGCGTAATGATGTAACCTGCACAAAAGCCAACTTAAAAACTTTAAATTATGTATTAAATGGGACCTATAATGCCCCTTTTACAAGATGTAATATAAGTCTCTGGTGTCCCCAGAATGTGTTTGTGATGTTTCAGCTTAAAATACCCCACAGATCATTTATTATAGCTTGTCAATTTTGCCCCATTTGGGTGTGAGCAAAAACACACCATTTTTGTGTGTGTCCCTTTAAATGCAAATGAGCTGCTGCTCCCCGCCCCCTTTCCAGAAGAGGGCGGAGCTTTAAGAGCTCACGCTTCAGTTGCTCAACAACAACAATGCTGGAGAATCTTACGCAGACAAAATGAGGATTGTCAGTAACGGTGTTCAGCCTTACATTGTTCAAACCGGAGTCGACACTGATGGAGAGACTCAGGAAGAAGTTACAACTTTTAGAATGAAACTGGACGTTCCTGAATGGTTCCTCTTCTCTAAAGCAGCCCAACATGACCTCACCCCCTTTGTTGTGTGTTCTCGGGGGCGGAGTTTATGTAAATTTGGGGGTTTATGATGTTGCCATTTGTTGTAGTACTTAAAAAGTGACTTCTGTAAAAGAAAATGTCTCCCTTTGCGTTGATCTTTGAGCGTCGTAACTTTGCAGATGTTGTTTATGCTCAAACAGCAACATTACACACAAAAAGTTTGTAACTAAGGTAAAAAAGTGAAATCATAGTCAAGGGCCTCTTTACATAATAAACTGATTTCAAATTTCGTAGCTGAAATCAATTGAGTTCAAATTGTTGAAATTATGTTGACAGTTAAAGTAATGGAAAAACATATGTTGCCATGACTTTGGACCATTGCCATGACTATCATTTTTGGACTTTCAGCACATTTGAAACTGTTCTCAACAAATTCAAACTGTAATTCAACATATCGCCCAGCTCAATTTACTGAACATCAATAAACTTTAATTTACCCATCTTTACACTGATGTACAATATTCTTATAATTTACTGTATATTAGCAGAGTCCCAAATGTGCCAAGCTTGCAGCACAATCAGTGATACTGAGAGAAACTCAGCTCTAATTCTCTCGCAAGTAAATGACTGCAGTACCAGACTATGGAAATGAGACCCTCAGTTGATGTGCAAAAGAAAATATAAGAGCAGGGAATTAGGGGAAAAAAAGACATAAATAAACCACTCTGATCAAAACAATGTTGTATTTTACCAACACACTCAATAGCTTTTACAGATGTCATCATCTTCACTCAAATAGATTGAAACAGCCTATTCTGAATTCCACACCCATACCACAAAAAAACAGGTCCAGCCGCATTCCCACAGGAGATAAGTAGACGTAATGGTATGCTAATGACTAGCAAATGTTACACGTCTCTCCACTTAGACAGACACCCCTCTGGTTCCAAATCTGTCTGACCGCAAGTCATCCATACGTTTGAATCCCAAGCGTCTCTTCTGTTGCCCAAAACAAAGAAAAAAAGACAGGAGAATGTTGTGCCTAATGCTTCAGGAATGCATGATAGATGCTCAGTCATTTAATATCACCTTGTTGCTCATCAATCACTGGTGACATTTAGCAAGCATCTCCTCCCTTTCCCGGAGAGAAGCCTTTTAGGGTATTAAAATGACAGACAGAAAGCTGGTAATGAGTTTCTAATGGTACTGGATTATATGGTGGTTTCCAGGTAAGACTTATTCAAGCCTCTAATCATATAATACGTGTCTGATGAAGGCCTCCTGTGAAAGAACTCCTGCCGCGTGTGCTAGCTATGTCATTGTTCGGACAGGATAATGTTCATCATTTTCTTCGGAATATTCTGGGTCATGCAAATTAACTCTCAAGCAATAGGAGAGAATATGTAATGACATCGCTTTTGGAGCGAACAATCCTCTCATTTGTTCACCTGCCTTCCCGAATCCCTCAGCGTCTCAATGACAGACGGACAGACCTGACGACAAGGCCTGAGCCACGGAGACCAAATTGGACAGATGGGAGTTGATTCATGGGCAATTATTCCGAATGTGCTGGCAAGGGCATCAAAATTCACGTCAGGAAGCTCAATTGCTCGGCTAACGTGGGCAAACATCCTGCAGTACTAACACTGTAAAGAGGCAAATTGCAGCTATGCACAACGGGAAAAGGCAAGTTATGTAAGCTCTATAGCTATGTGTTCATTCAAATAAAAAGGCATGGCTTGATGTGTTATGTATTTTTTACTCATGTGCTGATATTTCCTGTTAGCAATTGAATCTTTGATGTAAAGCTCAGATTGAAAGCCTAATGGTGACTGTTAGTTCTAACTCTGCTAATGAGGACGAGCACAACATGTTGTGCCTGAGACTGACTGATTATTGACTCTTGGACGTTCACCACTTACAGAGATTATATATATTTAATTCATCCTGAAAGCATGCAAAACAGCAATGGCGTAAAGAAATGTATTTTCGAAATTGAAAATGTTTTGTTTAAACCTCCAAAGGACAAAAAGGTGTATTTTAAGGAACATATATATATATATATAACACCCATATTTTTTTATACTTTTTTTATACTTTCCTTAAAATATACTTGCATATACATTTAATATAATTAAGCACACTTCTTTTTTACAGTATATTGCATAGCATACAGTGAACCAAGAAAAGCAACAAAAGCAGCAGTGGCCATCTGTTTTGAGCACCAAACGGACCCATCTGGATGTGAAGTTGGGCGGCGCTGCGAAGGAAAGTTAAATTTAAAATTGCATGGTAAAAATCACCGCCTGTATGAGGAAATCATTTCTGAATCATGTCTAATAGGTTCACAGCGCTCTGTGAATTAGCAATCAGACAGTGACAGGTGTCAGTTCCCATCAGTAGAGCACACCTGAGCCAGATGCTGACTGAGCATGTGCAGGTGCTCCATTGGCACAGCAAGAGCAGGTGTCAGACAGACACAGAGGGACAGATGTTTTCTCCTAAAACCACCAAAAAAAAAGATGAAATGGAACACAATGCCTGTCCATACACATGTGGATATCTGCACCTGCACTCATGTGTGTCCATCTTTTAAAGGGGTTTTTAGGTTTAGATTGATTTTACCTTTATTTTAAAAGGGATCGTTTTATTGTTGATAAAACAACTCTATTGAATAATTTGTCCCGTACGTGAAGGTTGCCAAATCCTCCTGCCAGACTCGCACACTGCTAAAATTGGATCCAAGCCTAATCATTCATACTTGATTTTATTAAACAGATGTTCCTCTGGGCTGTGATGAGCTGATTCAGGTGTATTTGAGAAACTTGAGTCAAAACTCTTGGGTCCAACAAATCAAGTACTTGAGTAAAAGTACAGATAAACTATTAAAATATTACTCCAGTAAAAGTATATGTACTCATTTTCAGGCTTACTTGAGTAAAAGTAAAAAAGTACTTGATTTTTTATGTATTTAACTGCAACTGAATCAATCTGATTCACAAATGAATCATTCAGTACTATTTGTGAAACAATTCAGCATTGAAAGAATCAACTCATTCATGGATTGTCTCGGATGGGTGGCAATTTCTTCAGAAATAACCAGGAAAGGGTGTTTTTAAGGAATGTAGTGGAGTAAAAAGTCCAATATTATGCTTTTGGAATGTATTAAATATACTTCAGTATATCTTTAGTTGGATCTCAGCAATATTTACACACAATTAAAGTGCATTAAGTACAAAATTAGTTGTTGCAATTTAGCAGACTCTATCCCCCGGTTTCACAGACAAGGCTTAAGCTAGTCCTATCTTAAATGAAAGTAACTTGGACTGACATATCTTAAAATATGTCAGTGCCATTGTTTTGTCTCAAGATGCACACCAGAAATAAAATTTATAAAAACTACTTAAATACCCTAATTGAACTAAAGCCTAATCCTGGTTTAGGCTAAGCCCTGTCTGTGAAACCGGGCCTAAGTATACCAGTTTAGTATACCAAAGGTACAATTGCAGGGTATTTATATTTAGAACATAAATATGTAAATGTCTTTGTAGTATACTTTGCACAAAATAAATGTATTTCAATGTTTTTTTTTTGTTTTGTTTTTTTTTTTTCAATAGGGATATTAATAATTATTCTGCACTATTACTAATTCACTAATCAGATGGAAGCTAATTTGTGACTCCTTTGTACAGACCGTCAGATGTTCTTTCTTCTTTTGAAGCACAAAATCATTATTTAATTAAAGCAAAAGAGAGACAAAACAAGTACTGAGATATTCTGAAACTCTAAGAAATACAAAGAAATGCAAAACATCCTCAAACTTCCCAATTCAACCATTCAGTGAAATTATTATCCCCAAGACAATTTTCTGTAAAATATACTAAGCTGCACTATAGGCCAGATCCTTTACAAGTCAAATCAGCATCAACAAATATGATTTCTCTCTTTTCCACAACAAAACCAGCAGGACATCTCGACCAGCACCACAGATTGACGAGAAGCTGGTAACGAATGGAGTAAAACCTCCTGCTTACGGCTTCAAAAACTAGTCCACCTCACAGATTGCGCTCGGGTTTAGCTGTAGCTCAATAATTCAAAGCTGCTGCTGTTTCATAGCTTAACTAAATAACTTTTAAGTCATGATGGAGAGAGATGCTCATTATTTGTTTATTTGAAAGCATCGAGCCTGATGAGCAGCTGTGGATGAAAACGTTCATGCGTGAGTCCCAAATCTCTAGAGCTTCCGTAGAGGTTCGTGGATGAGGAAAGACTTTTCCCTACCAATGTCACCAAATAATACTATCCCTGCATCTAGTGTTATTCAGTGAAATTATTTATTTAATGGAGCTGAGTTAACATGAACTAGCAATGAACAGTTTTTTTAACTAATGATAACAAAGTTTAAAAAATGTAAAAAACTGAATTGCTTCATGGAATGGGTTTCCATGGCCGAGTAGCTGCATCCAAGCCTTACATCACCAAGTGCAATGCAAAGCGTCAGATGCAGTGGTGTAAAGCCCGCCGTCACTGGACTCTAGAGCAGTGAAGACGTGTTCTCTGGAGTGACGAATCACGCTTCTCTGTCCGGCAATCCGATGGATGAGTCTGAGTTTGGTGGTTTCCAGGAGAACGGTACTTGCCTGACTGCATTGTGCCAAGTGTAAAGTTTGGTGGAGGGGGGATTATGGTGTGGGGTTGTTTTTCAGGGGTTGGGCTCGGACCCTTAGTTCCAGTGAAAGGAACTCTTAATGCTTCAGCATACCAAGACATTTTGGACAATTTCATGCTCCCAACTTTGTGGGAACAGTTTGGGGATGGCCCCTTCCTGTTCCAACATGACTGCGCACCAGTGCACAAAGCAAGGTCCATAAAGACATGGATGAGCGAGTTTGGTGTGAAGGAACTTGACTGACCTCAACCCGACAGAACACCTTTGGGATGAATTAGAGCGGAGACTGTGAGCCAGGCCTTCTCGCCAACATCACTGCCTGACCTCACAATTGCGCTTCTAGAAGAATGGTCAAAAATTCCCATAAACACACTCCTAAACCTTGTGGAAAGCATTCCCAGAACAGTTGAGGCTGTTATGGCTGCAAAGGGTGGGCCAACTGCATATTAAACCCTTTTAAGAATGGGATGTCATTAAAGTTCATGTGCACGTAAAGGCAGGCGTCCCAAAACTTTTGGCAATATAGTATATATATATATATATATATATATATATATATATATATATATATATATATATATATATATATATAGTGCACAAAGGTAGTAAAAATACTTTTTTATATTCAATTTTGTTTTATTATTATTTTATTTTTTTACGTGTAGACTACAGTGTGTGTATAATTATTATGCAAGTCGATATTCTGGTCATATTTTTTTTTTCCAGCACATTTTACCAATTACAAACCACATCAATCTTAATAACTACTATTAATTTTGTATATAATCCTTTACAAGTCATGTATAATTGCTAATGAGGGCTGAAAGTGAAAATATCTTATATTTAGATGTGCATAATTATTAAACAGGTCTTCTTTTTCAGGCTTTAGAGATTTAACTCACACTGAAAAGTCAAAAATTATTAATTATGAATTATGAAAAGGATGCAATACTATAGAAATTGCAAAATTAAGGTGTGACCATTGGACAAGAAATGTTCATTGTGTCAACAGGGTCACAAAATAAATAAAATAAGATTGATGTGGTTTGGGATTGGTAAAATAAAATGTGCTTGGGGAAGAAAAAAAATGACTTGCATAATAATTATGCATGCACTGTAAAATAGTGCATATAGTCTGATTGATTTGTATACCACTGATATTAAAGTCAAACCTTTTGTGTTTTTCATACACAGACCAAACATAATAAAAGCAACATGGAGACATATGGAGTCGTAATTGAACTGCCAAACAAAGATGCAGTTTAAAGTTTGATTTGCTTTATTAGAACTAAATTGAATAAGGACTATGCATTCATTTATGACAAACTTCCTCAGTGGCAAGCAGGGTTAAAATGTTATGATTATACTGTATTTCTCTTCGTTGCCAAGGTCATTGAACTTTGTCAGCATATGATTGCATGACTAATTATTAAACATGTCCTGCTGCATAAAATAATGAGGTTTTGATTTGACAGCAGCCTGAGCGTTTGGTGTGTGCTGTGCGGTTATGGACCGGTGATTTTTATCGTTATCTGGGTAATTAACTCCAGAGCAGGATGAGTAAAAATCTGACAATTTACAACCTATATGTTGAGTTATTATCGCTGGAATACTGTCGACTCAAAAACGAAGTAAGAGCATGTTAACATGCATAAACTATTTAAGGTGTCGATATGCTTTGCATGGTTTGTGTGCTTGTTCTGCTATTAACTGATTATCAGCTCTGCTTTGACAGCACACAATCTTTAAGCCCCACAGAGACTTATCAGATAAAAGGCTTATATTTAATTTGTAACTCTGCGTGATACTGAATATGGTCTATAAATAGATGTGTTATGCTCTGCCCTTCCTCTGATTCGCCCACACTGAATCTCTCATGCACAAAAAAACCCATAAACAGTGTCCGTCACTAGAGAAAACACATTAATGCACATGCATAAACAGTTAAATGTGGATTTCACAATAACATGCATGAGTGAAACTGACGTGCGCATGCGTGAACGCCTCAACTCGCACACACAGGCGAAATCTGTATCTTTGACTGATGGTAATGTGTTGTAATTTAGTGTAATTGAGTGTGAGGCTGTCCGGAGTTCATCCGAGGCATGGCTGAAGTCGCCCAAAACACTGACTTATTCGGTCACAAAGTAGAAAGCGAGTCAAACAGACAGCTTTCAAAGGTTAGACAAATGATTTGTGCTGTGGATCTAATTGCCTCCCCATGGCATATAATCAAAAAGCCAGGACATAATTGCATTAGGTTGAATTAAATGGGCACAAAGCCTTCCTGTGACCCATCTTGATCTGACCAAATTTTTTGACCTGCCCTGATGTGAGAATAATGAGAAAAAGACTACAGATTAACAGAAGGAGGAAAATCATTTTTATTGTGCATTCCTAGTAATATCAATCAAACTGCTGCTGGGTTGATTTGATTAAGTAATAATAACTCTAAAAAATACAGGTAACAGTATGTTTTTTATACATATTAAAAGTTTGTTTCTTAGCAAAATCAGATAACTCCATATTTCAGTTAAACAAAACCAAGTAATTGCTTTGAAATTGCATTTAAAACACTCTCAAACACACGTGTGCACACAAACACACACACACACTAACAGATCGGCACACACACACACAAACGCAAAGGACAAACAAGGATTCAGCATGTAAGACGTGTATGGTGTACATGGACTTGCAGGAGTCGAAATTATAAATCCTCGATCACTTTTAGTCAGCTTTGACGGAACTCCCCTCAGCTAGCGCGTCTTTTTAAAGTGACTAGAAGCCTTATTACCTGACCTGAATACTGCACGCTGATTCGCTAAAACGGACTTATCGGTTTCTGTACACAAACTACAAAGGCGCTTGTTGGCTTCTGCTGTAAAAAGTGAACTCGCAATGCCTTGACATATGTGGAGAATAACGCACAACAGTTAGTTCTTTTTTTTTTAAAAGTGCTTTTTATCAGTTTTTGCAAATGAACTCTTCAGATATTCTCTGGCTCATTGTAGGCATCATTGTCCGACTCCGGTTCAAAGTAAACACCGCTACTGACAGTTTCTGACATTTTCAGCGCGTGAGATTGTCCTGTTTTGTTGTTGTCGGTATGCCTCCTCGTGAACCGGTGTCTGAAAACAATTATCAAATCACGACAATCCTATTGGCCGGCGACAGCCTATGACGTCATCATTGCACGACCAGGAAGTATATAAGGAGCGCCTAGAGAAGCAGTATCTTTTTTTCGTCTTCAGGGACTGTTTTGTTTGAAAGCAAGCGATATCAAACCGGTATTAAGGTAAGACAAATTATGTCTGACAAACGTTTCAGGAAGTGTGTGCATCTGTGTCCCATAGTGTTGACATCTGATCACACACAACTGATCACATACATAACTTATAATGTTGTCTTTTATGAGAACAAAAGAACATGTACAGTCAGTTCTTGTGGGATCTGTCTGTTGTTATTGTGAGTGTGTTTTACTTGTAAAAAAATCCTCCACTCTCTTCTGGTCTTTTCCTCGAGAGGAGATGGACTGGCAGCTGCATCTAATGGTTCGGGTCTTACTCTTGCTGAGGCAGAGTAGAGACTAGATCATGGGTTAGTAGGTTTGGCTTGGTAGGTTTCTATATTTATAAAAACCTTGGTTTCCTGTTTAGGATGCGGTTTAAGAGCCCTGAAGTTACATTAGGTTGGCTGGAACGATATATTTTTAAGGGTAGTACTTTGTTAGTCCCCTTTATGGATGTGTTGGCTTCATTCTTTGCAGAATTCACTGAAGACACTGAAGCTGCCATTCATATGTATTCAGGTGAATACATACACAAATTAGCTTTCTCCTCTGGTAAATCCTAGAGTTTTGAGATTAGCTTTCACTAACTTCAGATAGATCTATGTTCAGCGTCGGCTGACATTGTGTGCTTGGGTTGAGCTCCGCTCCTCTGAGCTTTATTGTAGAAATATAGTATTCTCAGAGTTTGCCTCCTCTCAATTAAGAGTCGTTGGTAGAGGCTGTTGTTTCTTAGCCCCAGGCAGATCTATGCTTATGTGTTGGCCTTATAGGCCCACAGCTATTGTTGGCCTAGGCTAGAACTAGGGTTTAGGCAGTCTGCTAGAAGCATTTTACGCCCTTTTTATAGTATCCCTGTTATGTGAGTGTAGTTTTTCCTAGATCTGGCCTCCTCTTATCAGAGTTGTCAGGCCAAGGCCCATTGTCCCCTTGGTGTAGGTGCAAAATAGATAGCAGCTAAGGTAGCAGACTATTGCTAAGTCTCCCTGGTGCCGTTGTCTCAGGCGGTGTAGCCCTTTTTTCACTATGTGAATAGAAACTTTGTTGCTGTGGCCCTGCTCCCCCAGAACTATCTAGTGGTGCTTTGACTTTAGTTTCCCCCCTTGAACTATGTTCAAGCTTGAGTGATATGGTTGTAGCTTTTTATGAAAGCTCCTGTTCCCTAGGGTTCAGTACAGATTGTATCTGTTTTTTGGTGAGAATTTCTGTACCCACCCTGTATTTTCAGGGTTGGATTAATAGTACTCTCTTGTTATTCAAGGTTGTTGTACTTTTTTGTACTTTAGTTCTGATTCCTGCCCTTCACTATGTGAGCTCAGTAAACTATATTACTGCCACAGGCTAGCACCTGTGTGTTCTGGAGTAGTAGGCCTGACTTTGGCCTCTTTAAGATTATGGTGACGTAGTTTGTACTCCCCTTGCTAAAGGGTAAAAAGTGTTTTTACTGAGTATATTGCCTGTTGGAATGTATAGGCTCAGGTTGAGTTTAACCCTCTGGGGTCTGAGGATTTTTGGGGCCCTGGAGAAGTTGACATGCCCTGACATATGTGCTTTTTTCAGTTGTTCATAAACATATTAATGGAAAAAGTGTCATTACACTGTATTCAGCATGAACTAGGCTACCATAATATGTGAGCAACATGTATGTACATGTTTGTATTTTTGAAGGAATAACGTTTATGCGTGGTTATTGAAAAAAAATAAAAAAAATAAACTTAAGTCACTGAAATAAGGCCACAAAACTAATATTATATATGTGTTCTGGGTAATGGACTTCTGGGTAATGGAGGTTGTAGACTACAGTTTTTGCTTCAAAATGATGTAAAAATTATCCTGCCTACTCGTTCATATAGAACAATATATTGATTTAAATTTTGTATGACACTTTTTGTCAAGAAACACAGTATGCGTGGAGGCGTGAATCTTCATGAATAATGCTGTGATTCACACCTGAGAAGACAAAGACCTGCATAATGACCTGCATAATGACCCGCATAATGAGTCCTTTCAGTCAGGTAGACCATGTGAAAAAAATCCTATGATAACAGGATCATATCAGCTGTATTAACGTAAATATAATGTCCACTCTTGAAGAAAAAAAACAAAAACAAAAAAAAACGTTTTTTTGTGATCTCATGCATGCACGGATCATTGCACATGTGAAAAAAAATTTGTATAGGCTTATTGTTACAATACAGAAGGGTCGGAGACTGAAGAGTACAGTTAATGGTTGTTTATTAGACACACAGTAGAGATAACAGAAGTGCAGGTGAGTATGCAGATGATCTTAGAGTGAAGGGAGAATGATAGATGAATGATACTGTCCTTTGTGTTTGTAGTGGTGAAGATCCTGGGCGATGGTGGAGAGATGTAACAACGGAGACGATAGACAACTTGCACACAGACTGGAAACACAGAAGGAGACTTGGAGACACTGGAGACAGGTAAGTAGATCGACTGGAGTCTTTGAGGTAAGCTTGAAGGTAAGTCCTAATGAGAACGAGACCGGACAGTGACTGAAGGTGTGTGAGTGTCTTTTATGTGGTGACTGATGAGTGTGCTGATTGAGTGCAGGTGCGTGTGATTAGTATTCAGGTGAGGGAGTGCGCTGTGATTGGACAGTGTTGGAGCCTGGCGTGTCTGTGACAATTATAGTTTAAATTACAGTACCAATCAAAAGATTGGATGCATTAGCCTACTATTATAATGTTTTTAAAATAAGTCTTAAGTCTTTTCTATTTTAATATACTTTGGTAATGTGCAGTTGACAAACTATACATCATTAAAAAGATCGAAGACTCAAGCTTCACATTTTGACCTCTATTTTACTCTTATAGTGACCGTAATTTGTTAATAGCCTATGCGTCAGGAGTTAGGAATATGCAAAACGGAGTCGTTACCTTTGACAAAACAACATCCATCAGGGCTTTTAAGCATGCAAATTTTGGAGAAATATTGATGGATTCTCATATGTTTATGTCAATTATCTATACAGAGGAGTAATACTTATTCAATATTTATTGTCATCACTATGTGCGCTGGATACTGTGTTTTCCATTCATACTTGCAGCCGGAGGGCGCTCTGTGCACATTTAGTCCACAAATGACACGTAATGAAGAACAGGCATACCATGTGACATTCCAAGAATTTACAGAGGCTTCCAGACATCGCTAACCATGGCTATAACATGCAGATAAACAGTTTTAAAGATAATAAATACACGATTGCATCGATGTATACATGTATTGCCTCAAAATTTGCGTCTGAATAGCGCTCGCTCCGTGGGCGTGACCGCATTAGCGGATAATGAGCTGACTCACGGACGTCTGACATGTCTCTCTTTCCATTCAGATTACATAAACAGAGAATTTTTGTTTTTGATTAGACTTAAAACCTGACATTTCAACATTTCTTTAGACATAAGTCTCATTTTTCTGTGATTAGGGTAATACTTTAGAATTATGGTCCGTCATTAATAAGTAACTATGCAGGAAGTAATGCAGGACTAATGAGTAGTACTACATTAACACTTCAGCTACTACTATTAACTAATATAGAAACAAGCTTAACTAATCAGTAAGTAATATCAAATTTAGGACTAAGATAGTTCCTTATTAGCTAATCAATAATTAGAGAATGAGACTGGCATCATTAAGAACTAATAGGTAGTTCAGTTCATTTTCTGAGAACTATCAGACTGGACTTTCGTTCAGAGGGAGACAAAATATCACGTATCATGTGTACACAAATAAAAGAAGATATTTCACAGATTAAAATGGTGTATAACTCTAAATTGTATGTGCAAAATTGACGTATTGAGTATATTGAGTATTTTGAGTCTCTTTCATACTGATAAGAAAAAAGCAAGGTGGTATCGCCGGCGCGACCAGCCGACCCCTGAGTGTTAATACAGTTATCCTCACTACATAGTTTGGTTTCATATTAGAGCTTGAACACTGCCACAAGCTGACACTTGTGTTGTTTGAAGTAGAAGGCCTGTTTTTTGGCCTCCCTCAGAACATGGTAGCGTAATATTCTTTGTACTCCCCTTACTTTAGGGGTTAATGGTGTTTTTACTGAGTACATTGCCTGTTGGAATGTGTGGATAAAATTAAGCTCAGGTTCAGTTAAATAGTTAACCTCACTGGATAGTTTGGTACTCATAAATTGTTCCCTTAGAGCTTAGACACTGCCACTAGCTGATGCCCGTGTCTTTCTGAAGTTGCAGGTCCTGTTTGGACCCTCCTCAGAACATGATGGCGTAAGTTTGTACTCCTCTTGCTTAAAGAGTAAAAAGTGTTTTACTGAATGCATTGCCTGGTGGAATGTGTGGATAAAATTAAACTAGTTAACGCCGAGTACGTTCCCCTGACAAGTGACTGGCTAGGGTTCCCTCGGGCCCCCTGGCTACATTCCCTTAAAGGTTTAAAGGTACCCTCTTTTCTTTGAAAAGAAGCTTAGTTCCAGAAGTCTTTGAGCGGCCTTGGTAGGCCTTCTGTGGAAGGGGAAGTGGTTCTGGCATTTCAGTTGAAGCTGCTAGTTCTGACGTTTGTCTAGCCATTTTTTGGCATGCACTCCCCTCAAGCATGGCGGCATGGGTATATCGTTCCCCATAGCGTGTCAAATGCAGTGTTGAGTTCCCTTTCGAAAGGGAATGTCTCAGGTTACGTATATAACCATGGTTCCCTGAGAACAGGGAACGAGACACTGCATTACCTGCCATACATCGGGGTTGCCTGCTGAACAGTCCCTTTAGACGATAAGGTACTGACTGCTTCTCTAGGCGGTCCTCATATACTTCCTGGTCGCGCAATGATGACGTAATAGGCTGTCGCAGGCCAATAGGATTGTCGTGAGTTGACAATATCGTGACATATCGGCATATCGTGTCAAACGCAGTGTCTCGTTCCCTGTTCTCAGGGAACCATGGTTACATACGTAACCTGAGACATTCCCTTTCGAATTTTTGATCAAATTAATGTAGCCTTGGTGAGCATAAAAATCTTAGCAACCCCAAACTTTTGAGTGGTAGTTTACACTGTACGTATTAATATGATTATTATTATTGTTTAGATTCATCTGAAAAATCCACTCTAATTGGATATTCTTGCTCAAAACACATTTTAAACTATTGTATGCTGGTTTGATGGTCTTAGTTGATCTCCTGGACTGACCTGATTTTAGACCGTTTTGTGCAATTTAAATTTAAATTTGATATAAAAAAACAAACAAACAAAAAAAAAAAACTATACATTTGTGATCAAAATGAGCGTGCTCCATTTCTCCATGTTGCTTTATTTGACTGACATGCACACGCTCTATATTCTTTAACAACAGCAGCCGCATTTAATCACTGACTTGCTGTTAAAATGTTTTGCAAAATGGAAATGCTCGCAGTAAGGATATAGCAGTAAAACATGAGTTATGCCCTAGTAAAAAACCTCTCAACTGCATTGAGCAACACAACGAAGCTGTCAAAGTGCTCAACATGAAACTATATGCTCATGACCTTCTTTGAAGCATTTAGTTATGAAGCGTTTAAAACAAAGTGCTGCCAGGGATTGAATATTTTACACTTTTATTTCTGCTGCAGCTCTCTCTCTGTGGCCATTTATTAAATGTTTTTTTTTTTTTACTACTGCTGCTAAACCACTCCAAAGCACTGTCAGTCTGTACAGAATGCAAAAAGCAAATAACTGATCATGAAATTTGTTATCATCCATTTTCATCATTGATAATCAATGCAGTTGCAGCCCTGCTTTCTTTCTTCTGTTCTTCTTCCAGAAGCATTTGATGACTAATCCCATATTTGCTGATTTAATCGCATATGAAACAGAACATTAGACCTCAAGAAAAAGAAAAGGCCTGTAGCTAAAATGACAACAGTGGTCATTACCGCAGCACTGAACCCGTGAGTCTACAGGCTGCAAATGCTTTATTGCCTTCATATTTGCACATTTGTGATCCTTGTTTCAAATATAACCTATAATAGAGCTGCTGTTTCATACAACTAAAATATGCCACAATTTGATGGTTTAAGAAATCCATTTGTAAAGGAAGTGTTTATGAATAATTCTGTTCCCCGCCATGATTTGTGGCTTTCCTGTGCTGAATGTTGTTGAGCACATACACAGCATGTGCTTATCACAGAAGAAAGAAAGATTTCGCCCACACGTTTGACTTGCTTAGTGGCTTTGATGCAGTCCCTGTTGGTTGTTTTTCAGTTGCAGTCCCGTTTTTTGTTCTACTGAATCATTCACATAATGAATACCAGTGATTTTTGCCATATGTTGCTTTGTCTATGTATCTGATATGTTCCCCACATCTGGTCCAGTTAAAGTGAGAAAAACAACAACAAACAAACTAAATTACAGTTCATGAACAGCATGAGCAAAAACTAGATTGCCCTGCAAAACCTGAGCCTGTAACAGTATGTTCTGACTGAGTATCTAGTCATTTTGCAGGTTCAGTGGACAGTGTTGCCAAGTCTTTGGTTTTCAAGTGGAATTTGTGCCACTTTTAAACTGTTGCTGCGGGTTGTTCTTTAGTCCGCAGGTTGTCCCCTGGACCTTTTTTTTTTACCCCCCCTAATTAGATTTTTACCCACTGGAACACTGTTTTTACCGTCCGGAACTCAATTTTTACCCTCTGGAACTCAATTTTTACCCTCTGGAACATGGTTTTTACCCTCTGGAATTAGATTTTTACCCACTGTAACACTGTTTTTACCATCCGAGAACTCAATTTTTACCGTCTGGAACTCGATTTTTACCCTCTGGAATTAGATTTTTACCCACTGGAACACTGTTTTTACCATCTGGAACTCAATTTTTACCCTCTGGAACTCAATTTTTACCCTCTGGAATTAGATTTTTACCCACTGTAACACTGTTTTTACCATCTGGAACTCAATTTTTACCGTCCGGAACTCAATTTTTACCCTCTGGAACATGGTTTTTACCCTCTGGAATTAGATTTTTACCCACTGGAACACTGTTTTTACCCTCAGAATACTCGGGTATGCAGGTAAGCATAATTTCACACTGGCAAATCCATCCATCCATCTGCTAAAAATATAGAAAATTATGAAATATTATTAGTTTAAAATAACTGTTTTCTGTGTGAATATCTTATAAACTGTCATTTATTCCTGTGATCAAAGCTGAATTTTCAGCATCATTACTCCAGTCTTTAGTGTCACATGATCCTTCAGAAATCATTCCAATATACTGATTTGCTGAAATGTTTCTGATTATTATCAATGTTGAAATCAGTTGTGCTGCTTCATATGTTTGAAACAGAAATTTTTTGTAATATTATAAATGTATTTACTATCACTTTCAATCATGTTAATGCAGAATAAAATAAAATAAAATCTTACTCACCCCAAATATTTGAACAGTAGTATATTTATAATTTGTAATTTGTTATTTATTTAGATAAGCAGAATTGTTTCATGAATATTGAATGTGAATATCTCAAATGAGAGAAAAAAATAGTTACAAGAAAAAAAAACTACATTTCCCATGAAACACTGCGGCTGGAGAGTGGGAATAAAAGGATGTTGAAGGTGGGGAAAAGGAGAAAAATTAAGCGAGACACCTACTGCATGTGATGCTCCTGATCTCTTCTGACCTGTAATTTGTGAGCGTAACACCCTAGAACGAAGGATGTTTTCTCTGTGTGAAGACAGAGGGATTATAAGCGACTGTGACGCGACTTAAGTCACTTTTTTCCAGGTGCTGAGTTCATGAAAATGCTTAATGGGAGTTAAAGAGGATATCCTAGCTTTTAACTGCCCAGTTGTATATTGGTGATGTACTTTATCTATGTTTACAACTGCTTATTCTGCTCATTTCACATGTGACGAAGAGCAATAAGGACCTGTCTCAGAGACACACCAATCAGGAAGATAAATAAACACTTTTAACTTTCTTTTTTGGCCAGCTCAGCATCTGATATACGCTTTCTTGAAGTAAGTATTATTTCTTCCTCACAAGCTCACAAACATGATGTATTGATTTTAATTAGACTGCAGTTCCAAAGTTAATGTTCAAGAACTGACTATAGATCTTGAGGATAATTTCTTAAATTTCCCTATTTTGTAAGGTGAAGTGTGTAATTTCTGCTCCTTACATACTGGTTTACATACTGGTTTCCAGAACACTCTGCTATTGGCTAAACAAACAGTAAGCCCCGCCCCCAAACTCACACCATTGGTTGAGCCAGTGTCGCTGTGCCAGGCTGATTGAAGTGCATAGGCAATTTCTTACACTTTTCAAAGAGTTGTCACTGCATATTAATGTAAAATAGAAGAAAGTATTTTAACATAAAAAAATACACAAATCACCTCTAAAGGTGTAAATTTTAGATGTGATTTGTAGTGGGGGAGATTTTTGAAAATTCTGTTCACTGATTAAAGAGTAAACAGTTTTTTTTTTATGCAAAATTTTGTATGTAAAAAAGATCTTGTTTAGAGCATACAAGTTTTTATTTTGTGAAAATAATTGCATGTACTTTCCCCCTCATTTTAACATAATACTTAAGTACTTTTAATATAATTTTAAGTATTTAAGTCAACACTGGTACAAAGATGCATTATGTTCACATAGATGTTAACAGAAACCATTTACATTTATTATTATTATTTGCAATCTTTTGATATAGTCACACTAAGGCAGTCTGTCTCAATTTGGGGATTGTTTTATTCAGGAACAAACCTGTTTAATAAGATTTTCCTCATATATAAGTGGATCTTTTTCTCTTTTAATAGAAAGGATTTAAGAATTTAAGTCAATAAAGATGCATTATGGTCAGAGAGCCATAACTCAATACAAACTGACAATTTTTAGCTTTGCTGAATCATTCCTTGTGGATGTACGGCTCATTTAAATGAGCAGGATAGCCATATATAACCTTGTGCACGCCATATTAATGAAACCCAAGTTGTCGTTGTCTATACCATAATAGCTCAGAGATAAAAGTTACATTTGAGAGACTGACTTTCCGAACCTTGCATGCACTTAGCCACTGTAACTTTCTTTGATTAGTCATCAGAAGCCTTTAATGGCAGTCCATGGAGTCTAGCGCGAGAGTGCTGGGACTGAGGGAGCTCGTTGTTCTCAAGCAAACTATAGTGTTTCTTATGCTCATGAGGATCTTTGACAAACCAAGGAAAGGAGAAAGGAGGAGGCAGAGAAAAGGGAGTCAGATCAAAGCCTAGATAGTGAAAAAAACATATGCTGAATAAAGCATCTATGAAAATGCAAGCAGAGAGGTCAAAACCGCAATGCCAGTTAGTCCGGCTGCAGTAAGTGTGCGTCGCTCCTCTTTATCGTTTTACTTCTTGTCACTGTATAAACGCCAAGCCTCGGGCAAGAAAGTGCTATGATTCATTCTTTTTCAGGGTGGAGAGTATTTTTGCCCGAAGGTTTGTTTGATGCAGTAACAATCACGGTATGACAGCAATTTTGTTTGTACGACAACATAAAAATTGAGCAGAGTGCCACCATGATGACAGTAGTTTCATTTGGAGGAATTACTCTGCAAACTGCTGATTTTTGAAGCTTAAAGTTGTTGTTTTTTTCCCCCTCAGATAAAAGTAACAGACTAGCTGAAGCTGTAAAAATTCTCGGTGATGATTATAAAGGTAAAGCTGAATCAGGCACTGGTTGAAGGAAACTCGGCCACCCAGATCCCATAGCAGAAAAGCTTCTGGTTCTACCATGAACTAATCCTTTTAGGCCTCTCCTGAGAACAGCTGACGCCATCTAACTGAACACCACTTCACTCTTTGAAGCTCTTTTCCCCTCGGACAACTACAAAAATCTTTTTTTTTTATCCTTTGTCTGCCGGCTGACCCAAGATTAGAAGTGAAAACAAGTTGCCCACCTCAACCTACTTCGACACTTGTCTCTTTCCCTCCTGCTTGACTCTGTTTCTGCATTGGCAGCAGGTCTGGTATTAGATCAAGCAAATACAGAGTCTTTCATTGAGGTAGCGATATAGTTAAGCGCTCAAGGCGATCTCAGGAGGAGCTCCACATGTGCTTTGCATTGAAATCTCGCTCATAAAGTGCGTTTTCACTTTACTTTCACATTTGCATAATTCCACATGTTTTTGGACGTTCAAAGTCACCATACAAATCTAATTAAAATTGTACGGCACAGAGGAGGATTTGGAAAGAGTAGCATATTAAACAAAACTGTCAATGACATTTGGAAACTTAAAGGTCTTCCATTATGCAAAATAAAGACTCGAGGGTTTAACTGGACCATCTTAAAATGCCACTTGGAAGTGAAGAAATTAGGACAGAAATATATTACCATTACATAAGTAGGATAATCCACTGCTAGCTGTGCATTAAATTATTTTAATGTACGATGTGGAGGCAAAGAACCACCTGACATGAAGTAGAGTGCATTCAAATGATTTAATGCACAGCTAGCCGTAGATTATCCCGCTTATACCATGGTCATTTGCCAGCATTGACGACCTAAACCTGTTATTACAGGAACTACCTGTGCATTAAAGGGTTTTATTGCACACCTTCCAGCCAATCAGAATTGAGTATTCAAACAGACCATGGTATAATAATTCTTATTTTTACTAGAGCAATAAAAATGAATGTTGCATTATTATAAGTTAATATTTGGATGTGCTGGCCTGCAAAAACAACTGTGTGAATGGAAATGACTTAAAAGTAGACTTAACTATGATATATTATATTATATTATATTATAAACATATAGAATATAAATGTGTGTCATGGCACAAATTGTATTACAGCAAATCATATTTCTTATGTTTTATATTATTTAATACTTTAAATAATATTTGTATTTCATTATTTGAATAAAAACAGTTAATTTAGTTACCATTTTTATGTACCTTTTTTCATTGCGGCATTTACAAAATAGACTAATAGCAGCCAAAATATCACAATCATGACAGTTCTAAATATTATAAATGAAAAATCATTTCAAGTTCTGGTCCAATTTTGCTGCACTTTCATAATGGCTGAAACACTGTGCTAAGAGCTGAATCCCATTCATCTTACTGTCGGCATACAGGAAAACAGTATTATTGTATGACAAACATGTCTTACTTACGAGGCTTCTAACCCAAACCTTTAGGTCTTTAGTTTATAAAAACATAATTCATATCATCCCTAACCAAAAAAGACAAATGCTCTCGACCCTTGTCACGTGATCCTGGTTTATGCTTTAGTTTACTGTGTTTCATATTCATATGCAGGTAGCTATACTGAAACAGGGTGTGACATCTGACAGAGCACCTTCGGTTCGAACACATTCGTGTCATCTTGCATCCATGGCCTGGAAGCACAAGCCTTCACGCCGCTGCGGTATGTCTAAGTCTAAGCAGACGTGCCAATCTGACGGATGGTCCCTCAGTTTGAGGTGAAAAGGGCACCTGTCAGCTGAAGCCTTGTTTGCTTTCGAATATAACACAACAACAAACCCTCCAGAATAACCGCAATTGTGTAGGTTGAGTCAGGAATAGTTTTAACTCATGAACAGATGCACACAAAAGGTCCTTTCCGTCACACTTTTACTTTGCAAATAAACATGTTTGATATTGACATGAAAATCAATTTACGCCTCACCAAAGCCAATCTAAAGCTCACAACACGGGACGCCCATCTTGATAAAGGCTGAGACATTGAATCCAGTGTAATATGTAAATATTATGACAGATATCCAGATAAAGCCTTCAGTCACAGGCCTGAGCTTGTCGAAATTTCTGCAATCCCGTGTTCCCATAAGAATTGAAAAGACATGCCAGTACGTCTCTGTAGTAAACATCTGAGTACATACTCAAGTGTTCCTGTACTGGCTACTGGTACTTGAGATGCATATGCATATGAGTGTTTGTGTGTGTATATATATATATATATATATATATATATATATCACTTTGTATATACACACACATAATCTTTGAACAATTTTTGAGTCATGTGGAATCATGAAACGAGCCTTAGGCTGTCTATTAAGTGTGATGATCAGTGACACTAGTTTATTAATCACACAACTATATGGAATTCATGGAAGCAGCAAACTAATAGTTCTGTGTCGTGACTTCTGTTTGTTTTCATAACTCATTTCAAATCCCCAATATGAATTCATATTTTTATATAATTGCACATGTATACAAATCCACATTTTTCCTTCAAATACATACAGTTCACACACCGAGATCTGTGAATCATCATGCATGCACTCCATTAGTGATCTTGTTCTACAGCATCAGTATTATTCTTTGTGATTCAAGTTATTTCTTACTGCCATGAATCTTCATTTTGTTCTGTCCTACTTCTTTTATTCCTCCTTTATTCCCTGTAGCTAACAATCAGACACCCGTGACTGTCATTATCTCGCTGACAAGCAGAATAACTTGCGAGCTATTTTCTCTGATGCAGTAGTGGGTGTTTTGTTGTTCCTTTTTAAAGACACTGCAGCCAAAAGTTAAAAGCTTTTAATCAAATTGATTACATTATATGCCAATTACATGATCAAATTAATTGCATGCACTGTAGATGAATAATAAAAATAATTCAAAGTCATTAAAATTTTGTGTCAGAGTAAATCACTGAATAGACATTACATTTATAAAATGTGCCTTTAGAAGTCAATTCAGTGTTTTATGTTTAAACAAAATCAATAGCACTAAAAATAAGGTTGGCAATATATATATATATATATATATGGGGGGGTGATATGTATGTATATATGTATCACCCCTATATATACACTGATCAGGCATAACATTATGACCACCTTCCTAATATTGTGTTGATCCCCCTTTTGCCGCCAAAACAGCCCTGACCCGTCGAGGCATGGACTCCTCTAGACCCCTGAAGGTGTGCTGTGGGATCTGCACCAAGATGTTAGCAGCAGATCCTTTAAGTGCTGAAAGTTGCGAGGTGGAGCCTCCATGGATCGGATTTGTTTGTTCAGCACATCCCACAGATGCTGGATTGGATTAAGATCTGGGGAATTTGGACTCAAACTCATTGTTGTGCTCCTCAAACCATTCCTAAACCATTTTTGCTTTGTGGCAGGGCGCATTATCCTGCTGAAAGAGGACAAAGCCACCAGGGAATACTGTTTATACGAAAGGGTGTTCATGGTCTGCAACAATGCTTAGGTAGGTGGTTCCTGTCAAAGTAACATCCACATGGATGGCAGGACCCAAGGTTTCCCAGCAGAACATTGCCCAAAGCATCACACTGCCTCCGCCGGCTCGCCTTCTTCCCAAAGTGCATAGTTCCATTGGTTCTTTCAGCGGTGGATGGGGTCAGCATGGGCACTCTGACTGGCCTGCGGCTATGCAGCTCCATACGCAACAAACTGTGATGCACTGTGTATTTTGACACCTTTCTATCAGAACCAACATATATAGTTAGGATGCATGTCATTTAGAAATATTAATAGAGTGGTGCAATGCAAACATTGAGAATCTCAGCATCTTTTTTTTATGTGTTTCATCTGATGAAGTGCAGTGAATATAAGCACACATCAGTTGTGTATTATAGACAGTTTGCTCTCATTTAGCATCATTTGAAATTCTACTCTTATTCTTCAGTATACAGTGAGTGCTGAAACAATCCAGGACGCATCTGTGACAGGCACACATACCATAGTATGCCTTCATCTATCTCTTTCTGAGAACTCAAGTGAAAAAAGCAAAAACACAGAGGTCGGAAGAGGCTTGTGAGATTGCGAGAAAGAATAATGAGCTCGTCTGCTTTTAACAATCCCCTTTTTCCCCTCATTTCAAAAGCCTGCAGCAGAATTCCAGGTTTGTCGTTTGTCAGGATACGGTCAGACTGTCAAGCAGCCTATCTATTTCTGTATGGCCTTTATCTTTTTCCAGCCCTGCTTCACTGGCTGCGTAATCATTATTTTACACAAAAACTGCCACTGGTGGATGTAATAAAAAGCTCTTATTAAATGCCCCATTGCATTGAGCTATTGTTATAGAGTTTGGGAATCAGCAGAGCGCTCGTCCCAGGGAAATAAACAACACTTTCTGACTCGGACTGTACTGTTAGTTCCCATCACAGACACAGTTAACTGCCAGAAGTCCAAACCTCAAATATGACATTAGCTCTCCTGTGCCGAACAAAACCTGCTCAATCAATCAATGTGCACTAGAGTCAAGGACAAAGTCACTACTTTACTTCAGACCGCAATCAGGCAGTCTTTTTCTCCGATTTCATACATTATACTGGGGTGGAATAGGGAAAAATTGACATTACCTTGGCAGGAAAGAGAAATTATATCCAACAATAATATCAGTTTCTCTTGTGAAACCAAATATCATTAAGACACACTGAAGAAAGCTTACAAGATTTCTCTGTACACATCAGTGTTATTTTAGTATATATTATAAAATATTATAGTTTTAATAATGTTTCGAACTTGTTTTTAATTTTCCAATCCTGGTATACACTGGCAGAACAAACTGCAGAACAAAACAAATATCTATCTTTATAGGTTTAGACTAATGCTCTTTCTTCCACTGAATTCAACTATTAAATAAAGCATTTTCTGGTCAGAATAAGAAGCAGGTTAGTCCATCTCGATGCTCTTTGTGCACACACTTTATCAGGTTAATTATGTTCCGTCTTCAGCGATTCCAGGAAGAAAATCGAGAGGTTGGATTTACTTATTTTAGCCTGCGAGACATCAGCAAGTAATAGCATTGATTTGTAACACGAGCAACACATGAAGGGAAAGGTTACACCCAATTATTAGGTTTTTTTTACCAATTCCTGAGACATTCTTGGGATAAAACAAGCTACAGTTTATAAGATTTTGCAGATGAATAAAATAACTGTTTTGGATTAAATCTGTTAAACATGTTAGTTTTTGTTGTGGTGTGACCTCCTGCTACTGCTATGTTCTCACAAAATGTGTGTTTCCTCATTGTGTGATCAATGTCTGATACTAAAATAATGTGACGTGTCAGGTCAGATATTTATAATAAACATTTGCATTCAACTTATTAGGAAATAATCAAGACTTCAAGATGGTTTCAAAGATTTTTAGCGCCATACTTGTGAGTTATCATTTCACAGCACATATGAATTCATTTCAGCAGTCATTTTGTTTTCTAGGTGATGTTAGTTACTAATAGGACCTATAACCCCAAACAATTCCTTTACAATTTATGTCAATGCATTATTTTTTAACTCGCAATTCTGACTTTATATCTCACAATTTTTACTTTATAACTCACAATTCTGACTTTATATTTCGCAATTCTGGCTTTATATCTCGCAATTATGACTTTATATCTCACAATTCTGACTTTATATCTCACAATTTTGACTTTATATCTCACAATTTTTACTTTATAACTCACAATTCTGACTTTATATTTCGCAATTCTGGCTTTATATCTCGCAATTATGACTTTATATCTCACAATTTTTACTTTATAACTCACAATTCTGACTTTATATCTCACAATTCTGACTTTATATCTCACAATTCTGACTTTATATCTCACAATTTTGACTTTATATCTCACAATTTTTACTTTATAACTCACAATTCTGACTTTATAACTCACAATTCTGACTTTATATAATTTAATTCTGACTTTATAACTCACAATTCTGACTTTATATTTCGCAATTCTGGCTTTATATTTCACAATTCTGACTTTATATCTCGCAATTCTGACTTTATATCATTCAATTCTGACTTTATATTTCACAATTCTGACTTTATATTTCACAATTCTGACTTTATATTTCACAATTCTGACTTTATATCTCGCAATTCTGACTTTATATCTCACAATTCTGACTTTATATCTCACAATTCTGACATTATATCTCACAATTTTTACTTTATAACTCACAATTCTGACTTTATATAATTTAATTCTGACTTTATAACTCACAATTCTGACTTTATATTTCGCAATTCTGGCTTTATATCTCGCAATTATGACTTTATATCTCACAATTTTTACTTTATAACTCACAATTCCGACTTTATATCTCACAATTCTGACTTTATATCTCACAATTTTGACTTTATATCTCACAATTTTTACTTTATAACTCACAATTCTGACTTTATATTTCGCAATTCTGGCTTTATATCTCGCAATTATGACTTTATATCTCACAATTTTTACTTTATATCTCACAATTCCGACTTTATATCTCACAATTCCGACTTTATATCTCACAATTCTGACTTTATATCTCACAATTTTGACTTTATATCTCACAATTTTTACTTTATAACTCACAATTCTGACTTTATAACTCACAATTCTGACTTTATATAATTTAATTCTGACTTTATAACTCACAATTCTGACTTTATATTTCGCAATTCTGGCTTTATATCTCGCAATTATGACTTTATATCTCACAATTTTTACTTTATAACTCACAATTCCGACTTTATATCTCACAATTCTGACTTTATATCTCACAATTTTGACTTTATATCTCACAATTTTTACTTTATAACTCACAATTCCGACTTTATATCTCACAATTCTGACTTTATATCTCACAATTTTGACTTTATATCTCACAATTTTTACTTTATAACTCACAATTCTGACTTTATATTTCGCAATTCTGGCTTTATATCTCGCAATTATGACTTTATATCTCGCAATTTTTACTTTATAACTCACAATTCTGACTTTATATCTCACAATTCCGACTTTATATCTCACAATTCCGACTTTATATCTCACAATTCTGACTTTATATCTCACAATTTTGACTTTATATCTCACAATTTTTACTTTATAACTCACAATTCTGACTTTATATCTCGCAATTCTGACTTTATATCATTCAATTCTGACTTTATATTTCGCAATTCTGACTTTATATCTCGCAATTCCGACTTTATATCTCACAATTCTGACTTTATATCATTCAATTCTGACTTTATATCTCACAATTCTGACTTTATATCTCACAATTCTGACTTTATATCATTCAATTCTGACTTTATATTTCGCAATTCTGACTTTATATCTCACAATTCCGACTTTATATCTCACAATTCTGACTTTATATCATTCAATTCTGACTTTATAACTCACAATTCTGACTTTATAACTCACAATTCTGACTTTATATTTCGCAATTCTGACTTTATATCTCACAATTCCGACTTTATATCTCACAATTCTGACTTTATATCATTCAATTCTGACTTTATAACTCACAATTCTGACTTTATATCTCACAATTCTGACTTTATATCTCACAATTCTGACTTTATATCTCACAATTCTGACTTTATATCTCACAATTTTGACTTTATATCTCACAATTTTTACTTTATAACTCACAATTCTGACTTTATATAATTTAATTCTGACTTTATAACTCACAATTCTGACTTTATATTTCGCAATTCTGGCTTTATATCTCGCAATTATGACTTTATATCACGCAATTCTGACTTTATATCATTCAATTCTGACTTTATATTTCACAATTCTGACTTTATATTTCACAATTCTGACTTTATATCTCGCAATTCTGACTTTATATCTCACAATTCTGACTTTATATCTCACAATTCTGACATTATATCTCACAATTTTTACTTTATAACTCACAATTCTGACTTTATATAATTTAATTCTGACTTTATAACTCACAATTCTGACTTTATATTTCGCAATTCTGGCTTTATATCTCGCAATTATGACTTTATATCTCACAATTTTTACTTTATAACTCACAATTCCGACTTTATATCTCACAATTCTGACTTTATATCTCACAATTTTGACTTTATATCTCACAATTTTTACTTTATAACTCACAATTCTGACTTTATATCTCACAATTCTGACTTTATAACTCGCAATTCTGACTTTATATAATTTAATTCTGACTTTATATTTCGCAATTCTGGCTTTATATCTCGCAATTATGACTTTATATCTCACAATTTTTACTTTATAACTCACAATTCTGACTTTATATCTCACAATTTTGACTTTATATCTCACAATTTTTACTTTATAACTCACAATTCTGACTTTATATCTCGCAATTCTGACTTTATATTTCGCAATTCTGGCTTTATTTCATTCAATTCTGACTTTATATTTCGCAATTCTGGCTTTATAACTCGCAATTCTGACTTTATATCTCACAATTCCGACTTTATATCTCGCAATTTTGACTTTAGAACTCGCAATTTTGACTTTTTATCATTCAATTCTGATTTTATATCTCGCAATTCTGACTTTATATCTCACAATTCCGACTTTATATCTCACAATTCTGACTTTAGAACTCGCAATTTTGACTTTTTATCATGCTTTTCTGAGTTTGAACTCACAATTCTGACTTTATATCATTCAATTCTGACTTTATATTTCACAATTCTGACTTTATATTTCACAATTCTGACTTTATATTTCACAATTCTGACTTTATATCTCGCAATTCTGACTTTATATCTCACAATTCTGACTTTATATCTCACAATTCTGACATTATATCTCGCAATTCTGACTTTATATCATGCAATATATAAAGTCAATCGAGAATTTTTTCTCGCACTTGCGAGAAAAAAAAAAGTCAGAATTGTGAGATAAAATGTCACAATTACGTTTTTGGTTTTTTGATTTTTGGCCACTACTGTATAAAAAGTTTAAATAAAAGCAACTTTAACTGTAATAAAAAAAGATATACAGTATTTATAGAAAAATAATACTCAAACTAAAATAACAAAATAAAATTGATATAATCTATATAGACATAAAAACAACAAAATGTAAATAAATTGAAAATAAAAAATAATTAAAACTTTAATAAAAGCAAAAATCAGCAAAAAAAAAAAAAAAGATCCTGTAAAATCTTTAAGCTCACAAAAGCCTGTGAACACTGACTTTTTTATTGCTTTATTTGTAATTTTTTCATAAATCTCGGACGGTGAGTAAGGACACAGATGTGGAAGCTTGTGGTTAATTTTTAAATCAAACCTTTCCACAAAAAATTCTTTGCAGGGATTTTCCTTTTAAAGATATAAATTAATATTTCCACCTTTCGTAAGTGTAATATATTTTTAATGCACACAGTGTATTGATGTATTATCCAAGGACAGATGGTTTGGGAAGGAGTGACCATGTCCTTTTATAATATTTAGTCACACTTTAGTTTAGGGTCCAATTCTCACATGTAACTAGTTGCTTATTAGCATGAATATTACTAAGATATTGGATGTTCTTATAAAGCACATTATTCTGCATGACTATTTTCTATATCCTTTAATCAATACCTAAACTTAACAACTACTTTACTAACTATTAATAAGCAGTAATTAAGGGCTTATTGAGGCAAAAGTCATAGTTAATAGTTAGTTAATAGAGAGAACTGGACCCTAAACTAAAGTGTGACCAAATATTCATAAAATAAACAGCAAACAAGGTGACATTTCTGATCGAGTCGCTCCAAAATAATGTGCGATCAAAGTGTGCGACAGGCGTTTCACACACGCAAAACCCCACAGCGTATCATCATCATCTTCATTTTTCTTCCCAGAGATAACACTTTTATTTTTAGTTTAGGGCCTAGAAAAGCACTTGAGCAATTGTCGCCAATGATTTAAAGTTTTAGCGGCTGCATCGGCTGACCTTTTAAAAACAAGTTGTGCGAACACAGCGGTGACTAATGTTTGTGTGGTTGTGCTTCGACATCACACACACTTCAGGTGAACGTCTATAAAGGTCAAACATGAAAGCACAGGTTAATATCATTCAGTCTGAAGGACTCTCTGATTTTCAGTCACATTGTTTGTATAGCTGTAGCACGAGCTGAGCGGTTAATGCAAAGGTAACAGGGGTGATGCCTCAGCAGGATGCTGGGAAGCGGCAAATCCAATTGGGTGACACATAATTAAGCTGGCAGAGCTTTTCCTGCGGCAAAGACGCTTACAAGAGAAACACCCCCAGCCTCTCTGCTGGAAGCACATAGAGAGCAAAACCATTAAATGATCCAAGTCAAATATTCCTTTAAATAATATTAAGCAAAGCTTATTCAGAGCAAATCAGGTGGATCGGTGGCCTAGTTTGAGGTTTAGGCTGCAAAAAAATGATGTTCTTCCTCAGTAATTTTGTCTTGTTTTGCCAGTATAAATATCTAAACATCCTTAAAACTTCAGAGGTAAAATGACATAAGATAACAAGTCTTGTTTTCTGGGAAAAAATAATTTCAAAATGAAGTGACTTCATGCTTAAAACTAGGATCTGAAAAAAAAAAAAAAAAGGATCTGCAGATGAGCTCCAAAAAATAATACTGTTTTCCCATTAAATTAATTTTCTGACCCGACTGTTTTTTTTTTGTTTTTGTTATTTTAAGCATAAAAGTCATTTCATTTTGTTAAATAAAGAAACAAACAAACAGGACTTAATATTATTTTGGATATCATTTTGGATCAAGTCTTGTTTCATTAAAAATGTGTCAAAATGAAGTGAATTTACACTTAAAACAAGAAAAATATATCTGCAATGGGTTCATAAAATATTGTTTTCCTGACCCCATTGGTGTAAAGTACTCTGTAATGATGAGCAGAAGAAGGGATTAGCTATAGTCCTTTAATCAAATGAAACACAATTATCCAGGAATCGCAGGAGTAAACACAGGCAGCATAACAGCTTGTATAAATAAACACAAGACAATAACGGACGAGGAACAGAACCAAACTCAGGACTTAAACACTAAGGAGATAACAATTGATTAAATAAGACACAGCTGATAATTATAAGTAACCAAAGAAATAAACAGGGACATAATCAGAAACCAAGGAAACGGAAACTAAACAAAGCAGGAAAACGGGAACAAAACAAAGCACCACATCAAAATAAAAGTCCATAACCATGACAATTGGCAGATTTTTTATTTATTTATTTTTTTTAAGCATAAAGTCAGTATCAGTTTTATTCAGTAAATGTATCTTGATTTAAGGATGTTTAGATATTTGTACTGGAAAACAAGGCAAAAACATTTTTTTGCAGCCTAAATTTCAAACTAGACCACCGATTCACCCGATTTGCACATGCTATTTTTGTCTTGTTTTTTAGTACAAATATCGAAACTTACTTAAATCAAGATACATTTACTTGTTAAGCAAAATGATATGAGATAAATCTGAAAAAAATATGAAAATGAGTGACTTTATGCTCAAAACAAGAAAAAAATATCTGCCGATGGGTTCTGAGAAAAACAAAAATATATTGTTTTCCCTTTTAAATTTTACTTGAAATTCCCTTTAAAATCCCCCAAAATTTTACTTGAGAAACAAAATTATTTAAAAAATCAAATTTATCAAAATAAAGTGACTTTACGCTTAAGAAATATCTGCTGATAGGTTGAGAAATGTGAACTTGTTTTCACTTTAAATTAAGTTGATTTTTCTGACTCCAAAGGCAGATATTATTTCTTCTTTTAAGCATAAAGTTTTTTTTTTTTTTTCAGAAAACAAGTTATTTTGCATCTTAAGTAAATGTATCTTGATTTAAACATGTTTAGATGCAATTGTACTGCAAAACAAGACAAAAACACAGAGTAAGACACAGTTCCCAAAAGCGATCCTATCGGACGCAGTGCGAGTTCCCTCGAAAGGGAGCGTCTCAGGTTACGTATGTAACCATAGTTCCCTGAGAAAGGGAACGAGACGCTGCGTCCGATAGGATCAAGCTAGGGGCGTTCCCAAAAGCGATCCTATCGGACGCAGTGCGAGTTCCCTCGAAAGGGAGCGTCTCAGGTTACGTATGTAACCATAGTTCCCTGAGAAAGGGAACGAGACGCTGCGTCCGATAGGATCGCCTTTGGGAATGCCCCCAGCGTGATCCTATCGGACGCAGCGTGAGTTCCCTCGAAAGGGAACTATGGTTACATACGTAACCTGAGACGTTTTTCATTTATGAACGTGGAAGCACTGATCAAGATGGATCCAGTGCCGATTCACCTCTGGTCCCCGGGGAGCCTTATGTTATTCTGCATTTGAGCTTGTGTTCGCATTTAGTTTTTAATTTCTATCATTGCTCGAGAGGCACTATTAACTGAGACGACAGTCAAATGAAACTGCAAAGTTCATAAATTGATAGTATTGAGAAGATCATAGAAAATAGGCCTGTAGACTGTCATCGCTGCATTATGTCTCCACATGCGGCAGGATCTTCCTTATTTTTCACTGTTTAGCAGATATGCACATTAGTATCAGAACTTGTTATTTGATGTGCATTATGAGGGTTTATACCAGTGGTGGCGATTAAAACTCACCTGCCTGTAGCTTTCTAGTAGCTTTCTGAAGACCTTGATTAGTTTGTTCAGGTGTGTTTGATTATGGTTGAAGCAAAACTCTGCAGGACTGTGGCTCTCCAGGACCGGAGTTCACCACCCCTGGTTTATACAGTAGAAACTAGAGCTAGATAAATTTGGTGAGATTTTCTTAGCATGATACCTATACAAAGCAAGAGCTGCACTTTCCAATAAATCTAACATTTGCTAGGAACACAGCAGTGGTTTTCTGGCCAACTTACAATGCTGAACACCTTCGAGCGATCGTGACTCCAGCCCGAGTCTTCGATGAGCTGCACGAGCATCAAAATCTGATTTGAGTCATTCTCTGAGGTGAAGAGTTATCCAGCAATCTTGGTAAGGCCTCGGGCCTTCATGGACAGCCAACAAAGACTGCCCAGAATAAGAACAACAATGCATGCTTTCAAACTGATTTTCAAAGGGGACATCTGAGTGTGGAAAAAACACACATTTGAGAAAATAGAGCATATTGTGTGCTTTTGCTACACCTACACCGGGTCAGAGTACTAACTATCCAGCTCTAGCTTCTGTCTCCTTCCTCTTTTGAGAGAAATCCAACACAAAATATAGCCAAATACACCTAAAAACACCTAACCATGTTCAAACTCCAAGGTAGAGCCAAACTTTACAAATTCATATATATTAAATAAAAATGTAAACTTTAACAGTATTAACTGATAATGTGAAAGTGCTACAATTACTGAACCATATACATAAAAAAAAAAATTATGAAAATACTTAATTCTACAGAAAATAAAATTGTAAGAAAAACAAGATAAACGTAATAATTACATTAAATTTTACTGAGAAAATCTATATTATTTAACAAAGTCACATGTTATGGTAAATTAATGTTAAAATTACGGCTTTTTTTTTTATTTTTTTTTTTTAAGTATTCATCACTTATGGGGAAATTTGTTTAGATTATTTCTAAAAACATGTTTCTTTTTATTATCTGTTATGAGCACTGAATTGTTCGTTATTAAATTTATGTTGTGTTAATATTTATTGCATTACTGTAGTGTCATATGTCTGCTAATAACTGGCAACATTTGGTGTAAAGGCCACTTTTGATGAACTTCATGTTTGTCATCATTTTAATATCAAATTCGTCACAGACGTTTCTGGTCAAATCAAATAGGAAAAGTAAAATCAGAAACAAATTGGGCCAGTGACTTGGTCTGGGTCTATTCATTTACTCAAAAATACAAGTGCAGTTTGTACATTGAGTGACTTTAGACTGACAAAAATGAAACATGTATGAGTGATACAACTGCCCAGATATGATAATGAAGAAAAGTGATGGATGGATATCAACAAACAATATAAACAAACACATAATAAAACAAAATTATTAACTTTGTCATCATTTGGCCTTCAACAATACAGTTAGAATCTCATCAAACTTTAAGACATTTACAATAAAAACATCTAACAATATTTACTATAAAATAAAAAGTGCAGTAAAAACCAATGCTAAATTATTAGGCTTTCACTCAGTCTAAGCCTCGTCTTCACCCTGTAGCAAAGCAATATCAGTTTATCCACACTGCTGCTGACCACATGAATATGAGGACAAATTCACTTGGACCTCCAGGGAGTTATAAAACCTGTAATAAATTGACCAGCACTCACTGTCAGGGGGTAAAAACCAGACACAAATCAGTGAAATGTCAGACTTCACAAACCTTGCTCTGATTCATCCAGAAACTAGTGCCGTCATTTGAAAGTCTAACTGTTCATTGTTTCGTCTACATGTTCTGTTACTGGCATCTAACATAGAGTTATTTTAGGAACCAACACAACAAATCAGACAAAAGAAGCAGATAAAAGTCTTCCATTAAACGGTGGATTCTTCACTGGCACTTCAAATGAGAAGATTGCTGCAGCCCTTCAGATCATTCAATTCTCATAACGGTCATTAAGAGAGCCGGCCAGCCCTCAGCAGACTCCGTGAACGACAGCACGTCTATCCTCCGGATGACTGTGGGAGGCGCTCATATGGACGCGGGTGTGGAAGCGTGTCTAATCTGAACTGACTCAGAGACGTTTGACCTCAACAGTAAACAATGAACTTTAAAAGAACCTCAGCTTGCCTGCAGGACTGAGTCCGTGTTCATCCTCCACGAGACAAAGAAAGGCTCTCACTGACTTGATGTCACAGGCTGACCATATGAATTTTTGCATCTTTAAGATGAAAAGAACTTCCTAGAAGTAGGATAAAAAAGGCACAAGGGCATTTATACTGAGACAGCTGTGAAGTTTCAGATGTTTTGCATTGGAGAGGCTGTTTGTATGTTTTGTTGGATGAATCATATCAAATATTCCAAACAGCACATGACAGATCTTATTGTGCTGATTGCTCTTCTTCAGATTATGGGGTTTAATGAAGCATGTCATTGCTGCTTAAAACTCACACCCGCAGCAAAATCCCATATGTTTGCTGACTAAAGATTTAAATGTCATGCAGGGCAGAAAATACATGTCTGGTATGATCTTATTTTGTATAATAATCCGGGTTCAAAATAAGTACAGCTCAATCCGGAGCATTAATGTTGATTACCAGAAAAAGAAATTAGTCTCAGTCATAATTAAAAAATAAAATAAAATAATAATAATAATAATAATTGACTTAACCCTATTAAAAATTATGTATGAGGATATGGTGAGGCACTTACAGTATAAGTGAATGTAGATAATTGTTTGTTGGATTTAAACGCAGTGAAAAGTGTTTTGTTAGCATTATTTGAGCTGTAAAGCTGTTTAAATCATCATGTCTACAGATGTTTTATGATTCCATGGACAGAAAACGGTTAATAAGAGATTTTTTCACACTTTAAAGGGTCATGAACTGCATTATTTTATTGTTTTATAATGTTTCCTGGTGTGCACTTATGTTAGTATGAATTTTACATCAAAAATAGTCATAATTTAGAAATAAAAGGCATTTTTCCTACCCTGATTTTAGGGCTCTGATTTGAACGCTCTGTTTTAAGGGGCGTGTCTGCTGTGAGACTTCAATGTACTGCTGTGATTGGCTGACATCTTTGCATATGAAAATAGCTAAGTATTACACGTGGAACTCTCGAAAACTTTCAGCATGTTTTTACTATTACGGTCAGTTCTCAAGGTTTACTAATTGTGAAAAGTGTTGATTATAGCATTACATTTAGATCTATGGTGTTATATTTAGAAAGGTTGCAGTGATGACCACTGTAGCCAATGTTGTTGAGCGAATTAAAGCAGTGATCTTGTCATTGTAACTCGATTTCTGCACGCTAACGAATGCTTTCTTTATAACTAACAGTGCAAACACAATGTAAATAAGAGATTTGTTGAATATAACGGGAGTTTTGATTGATTTGATTGACAGCTCCAGCGATTGTAAAGGGAGCGTTCTTTGATCACTTTCTATATATAATGTAATCACAGTTTAAATAACAGATTATTTTCATCCTACTAAGAAAAACAACATGAAGTTGGCCGTCGACAGTCACTGGTTTGATTTACTGACAATAAACGATTTTGAGACAAAGAGCATCTGACTGTACATGAATCATTACACATCAAAAACACTGGTCACTGGTGATTTTGAGAGGCGGTCTTTCACCTCTCAGTGATGTAATAAACAGGCACGTTCCACAATCTGGGCTTGGTTTCAATAACAAGGAAGTTTTGAGTTCTGAAACTTACAGGATATTCTTGTAGCATGACCTTTTTATATCAAAAGCTCAAGGAAAATTTGATTTCTCAATTCATGACCCTTTAATCATGTTAACACGCATACTATTGACGTCTTGTGGCTGTTTTTACATTTGTGGATCCGCTCCATTCACTTCTATTGTAAGTGCCTCAGTTTAATATAGATTTTTGCTAAAAAAAAAAAAAAAGAACAAGCTGAAATTAATTTTAATGGTAATCAACATTGTGCCACAAACGTTGTCGCCTGAACTTTTGCTAACCCCGTAATATTACTTGATGAATAATGCTCAGCAATGCAAAAGCAGCATTCCCGTAAAACTGATTCATTATGTAATTAAACTGCGCAGTATCCAGAGTCATTAACTTATCAACAAGTAATCATTCTCAGTCTGAAAGGCCCTAAATATTGCACCCTTCACACACAGACATTAGGCAGGAGATTAATTACCTGCAAACAAACACCTGACCGGCTGAGCGTCTCTAGTGAAAGCATATCTCTCCCATCTCTTCGGTGGCTAATTATGCCCTCTGTCTTTCAATTAGCCAAGCATTTGCGGGCTGTCACTCTTCATTGCAGTCTTACAGTCACCGTTACACGCCATGCTTATCTTTGACCCAGGAAGACACGTCCTAGAAGATTTGTATTACTCCTTCATATCTCAGGAGACCTAAAGGACTTCTCAGCTATCTTTCATTCTAGTATCAAATTTATCATAGATGTTTCTGGTAAAATAACGGAGGAACAGAAACAAAATAAGATCATTCAGTAACGTTATTCTATTTATTACTCAAAAATACATTTAAGGGGTCCTATTCTGCTTTTTTCCATCTTCATCTTTCTTTAGTGTGTAATGTTGCCCCAGTCCCTCCATCGGGAGTTCTTCTCTATATCAGTGTCAGTGTTTCTGAACTCCCTGAAACGCCTCCATTGTAGTCTTGAGTTTTCTTCACAATATTCTTCATTTAAACAATTCATACGCAGAATAAAGGAGCGGGCCCTGGTTGAGTTAGTTAGTAGTGTGTTGAAACTGCCGGTTATGGTAAGGGACGGGACATTTCCCAAACACCAATCACAACACACTGATCCAGCTGACCAATCAGAGCACATTGTGCTTTTCAGAAGGAGGGGCTTCATAGAGACAGGAACTAAACAGGGGTATGTTTCCCGAAAGCATTATTAGCCAAATATGGTCGCAAGACAGTGTTTCCCCAAACCATAGTTCCAACGAACATTCGCAAACGGCATAGCAAAGTTGTGTGGGTGGAACATGGATGGATGGATGGATGGACAGAGGATAGATGGATGGATGGATGGATGGATGGATAGATTAAACAATAGAATGATGGATGGATGGATAGATTAAACACTAGAATGACATGGATAGATGGATGAATTAAATGCTAGAATGACGGACAGACGGATTGGCAGATAGATGGACAGAGGATAGATGGATGGATGGATGGATGGATGGATGGATGGATTAAACGCTAGAATGATGGACGGACGGACGGACGGACGGATGGATTAAACAATAGAATGATGGACAGACGGACGAATGGAATAAACAATAGAATGATGGATGGATGGATTAAACGCTAGAATGACGGACAGACGGATGGATTAAACAATAGAATGACGGGTGGATGGATGGATTAAACGCTAGAATGACGGACAGATGGACGGGTGGATGGATGGACAGAGGATAGATGGATGGATAGATATATTAAACAATAGAATGATGGATGGATGGATGGATGGATTAAACGCTAGAATGATGGATGGACAGATGGATGGACAGAGGATAGATGGATGATGATGGATTAAACAACAGAATGATGGATGGAGAGATGAATGGATTAAACACTAGAATGATGGATGGATGGATGGATGGATGAACGGATTAAACACTAGAATGATGGATGGATGGATTGACTAAACAATAGAATGATGGATAGATGGATGAATTAAACGCTAGAATGACAGACGGACAGACGGATAGATTAAACAATAGAATGATGGATTGATGGATGAATTAAATGCTAGAATGACTGACGGACGGATGGATTGATGGATAGATGGATGGATTAAACAATAGAATGATGGATAGATGGATGGATTAAACGCTAGAATGACGGATGGACGGATGGATGGACAGACGATAGATGGATGATGATGGATTAAACAACAGAATGATGGATGGAGAGATGAATGGATTAAACGCTATAATGATGGATGGATGGATGGATGGATGAATGGATTAAATGACGGATGGATGGATGGATGGATGGATGGATGGATGGATGGATGGATGGATGGATGATTAAATGATAGAATGATGGATGGATGGATGGATGGATTAAACAATAGAATGATGAATGGATGGATGGATGGATGGATGGTGGATAGATAGATAACTCTCTTAAAATGTCAGATAATTTGACTTTTATACACTGAAATTTAATTATAATACTTTTTACCATGAAAAAAATATATATTTAAAAACCTTTTTGAAAATAACATTTAAGATGTGTTATGTCATATATGTCATTTGTCATTCTTATGGGTCAAAAGAAAATTTCAGTGGGTTTTTCTCCTCTTCCAGCAGATCCGCCTCCATGCATCACCTCTCTTACAGACAAACACGTCCTGTCGCAGGGCTCTGGCACTCATCAAATGTGATTTCCCCGCGTAAATATTTGTGTCAAACAAGCGATGCATTGCCCTGTCACCGCTGAAGAAAAGCCGTGCCTTTTCCCGTTTGAATTACACCAATTTGTGGCTTCATGTCTGGAGTGTGTGCTACGCTTTTTTTAATCTCCGCCACATCTGAGGCTTCCTCTAATGGTGCATAATTTCTCACAAAGTGAGCAGATCCGCCACATCCCGGCCCGGTGAAGAGGGGATATTTGAGATGATGGGCACGGGCAATAACAGAGCCACTGGGCTGTGCAGGGCGAACGGATCGGTCTGGGAGAAGAGAACTCAGTGAGCAGAGGAAGGAATTGTCAGGCTTTATCAGACCCACTATCAGCAACACGGCTGGAGAAATGGGCCCTCATAAATTATGAAGGATGTATTATCACACAAATGGAATGGGTGACAGTGATGGAAATTAGAAATGGGATTCAGCTCTTCGGTCGTGCCCGGTAATTATACGGCAACAATATATTACGGCTTCTCCACAGCCCAATGTCAGACGGCCGTACCTGAGCGCAGACGTGCATGAGCGCTCATACACTTAAATCTCTCATGTTTCTCCGTACTGGAATCCAACGGTGGCCGGTTTGAAATTTAATGACGCCACACAATCTTTCTGCTGCAAAAAAGCAGGGTTTTGGCCCATGAATTATAAATTACAATTATTTTTCAAACTCCACTCTAATGGAGAGGGATCTACTTTGGGGGTATCACCGAATTCAATTTCCAGAGAGTATCAAGGTCATTTCTGTGCAAAGGAGTATGAATTGTAATTATTAATTAGTGAGACGATAATCACTGGTGTGTGTTTCACCTTTGAGACCAGAAGAGTGTGTGACTGATTGAGTTCTTCTCTCAGAGGTTTAACGGTTGAAAGATGCGCACTAAATCACCAGGTGTAAAGATTTCATTTCCTGAGTGATTTCTTTGTTTTCTACACGGCGTTTCTGCATCTCCGTTTCCCAACACATCTGAAACACATCTGTTTCATTAGCTCTTCTGCTCCTCCTTGAGTTCGGTGGCTGAAGGTCAGTTGTAAAGCTTCATTAGACTCTCAGCTAGACTATCTCTCTCTCTCTCTCTCTCTTGGTTTTTATGGCTGTTTAGATGAGCGTGTGTTTGGAAGAGGCTATTTTTGGCCTCTGTTATTAAATGCTATTAAATGGACTTTATACTGTATATTTTCATGTTCTGGATTGCTGTGAGAGAGACTTTCTGGCAGTTGTCTAAATAAAGCATATCTCATCTGAGCTCTCCAGAAAGATGACAGGAGTAGAAGAGCAAGCTAGACCATTTGCCGAGGCCCAGCTGGTTTTGGAAATGGAGATGAAGGGTTGATTAACATGAAGAGAGACATTTTTGCTCTGTTTTAAAACCTAGTGAGCTTAGCCAAAAGGCACAATCAGATGGGTCCAGTATAGAAAATGTAACTCTTGTAGCTTGCTTGATTGTATTGTAATGACGTGACAAGTCTTTTTTTTTTTTTTTGTCCAAAGGCCTTAATAATAATAAAAAACAAAGATATGACATCCAAAGTACGTAAGGTAGTACAACTAGATCTCTTTTATTGAATCCAAAAGGTTTTAATTATATTTTTCTACATATTCTACAAAGGTATTTTAAGTGTCAAAAGGCGTCATTTGTGATTAAAACATCTAAAAATGTAATAAATGTATATATTTTTTACTATGGCATGATTTCATAACATCATATATCTACATAGTGCAAAATGGTATTAAAATTGTGTGTAGAAGTCGTTGCTTTGTTACGAGAAAGAAATGAATTTCATTGATGTCATTCGGAGTAACCGATATAAAGGGACCATTTTGGATCAAGTTATGCGATCAGTATCATGTGACAGGATGTGACATCATTCAGACACCTGCATAGAACCACATGGTCATGAAGCAAAGTAACTAACTCTCTTTTAACTATTTGAAAAATTCATGTTTTCACTTGATCATACGCATGTCCCGAAACATCAGGTCATTCGGTACAACCGCTATAAAACATGGAAAATGTTTTATATATTTTGCGTTTAAATATTTTAAAAAACTAAACTAAATATAAAATGTTTGATTGTCCTTTTGCTAGCTAGCTAGATATCAGCATGTTAGCATTGTTTGAAAATATAATCATTTGGTATAACCAACATTTTGGTTAAACCGAATGACTTTTTTTTGGAGACAAATTTTGTCCATCTTGTAAAAAATGACAAAAGCAGTGATGATTGATTATAAAAACCACATAATCCCATTGTTAACATTTAATAAAACTACAAAATTATTATTTTTTTTTACACTATTCATCAATGACCCATTTCATAACACACTTAAGTAGACTTTATATTGTTTACTAAAAAGTACACTTTGCAATTGTCAAATTCAAAGATTAACTTTAAAGTATTTTAAATCATGTTGTTTTTACATTACATGAAGCATGACAAATATTTGTTTTATACTAAATATACTAAAGCACATGTAAAGTACTTCTTTATCATTTTAATTCATTTTTTATTACATTTAAAGTTAATATATTTTAAATGCACTGAACTGTGACCTGCAATTTGTGATTGCAAATATATTTAAATACATGACATACTTGTTTCGACAGAAATGAAGAAATGAAATTAAAGTATATTTAGGTTTCCCATCAATGCTTGTCAGTACATTCATCAGTACACGTAAACCATATTTCAAAGAAAATAGAAGTGATTATGAAATTGCATATAAAGATGTACTAAAGTCCAAGTTAAGTGGGTCAAAAATGCATGTAATATTTTCATTTATTATTTCAATTTATTTGTAAGTAACTTGCAATTAAATGTCTAAAAACATTGCATTTAATTCACACTTAAGTATACTTTTAAAATATATTATTTTCACAATAAGTATGCTTTTAAAACACAATAAGTGTACTTCTTTTTCACAGTCCTCAGTGTGTGTGTGTGTATATATATATATGCAGATTCTCTTCAATATCAAGGCTGCTATTATTGTTGATATTTTTTCAGTGCATTTCAACTGAATATCTTCATCAAAATCTTGTCACTTTGTCAAATTCTCTTCTATGCCAGACGTGCAAATCTAACTGGTTTAGCATTTGACCAAAGATAATTTCTCCTCTCACTTTCTCTTTTTTCTTTCCCTCTCTTTTATCCCCAGCCAGAAACTGAAAAAGCATGCAGGTATTTAAAACCTTTTGATCTTTGTATTTAGTCGCACCAGACTGGCGGCAGGGTTTGGATATCATTCCTCAACACAGCTTCTGTTTTATTTTGATGCAGTTGTACTGATCTACAGGATTTAATACTATAAATGCCCTCAGGAGAAGACAAAGACTCCGATGTTCATTGTCACAGCTATCATTTTATATCAAGCATACTTTGCCAAGGAAACTGAACAGTTTCACTGAAAACTATTGTCTGTCATGCTGTGTTTAGGCTGAATGTTTCTCTAGTGCTTTATACAACAGATTTTTACTCAACAGATCATCATTGCTTTGGCTGCAAACCATTAAATCAGCATCTCTCAAACATCATTCCACAATCATGCAGACGTCCTGGTCCATCACGTTGGGTGGAAATGAAATGGATCACATGGTTATTGTTACTATAGTCTCTCTATGATGATCCCAGGCTATATAGAACTTATAAATGGCTTTATTCCAAGAGAAAACAGTTAAGATATGACAAAGTAGAGTTGCTGTTACACCTACGTGTGCATTCCTTTTGTTATTGATCAAAGATGAATTATTCAGCTTATTCCACTGTTAGTAAAGGCGTGCTATCAGTTAATGCGTTCCCTGGACATTGAATCATTGATCTCTGTGTTTCTACTATTTGAGCTATTGCATATTGTTTTGCTGAGTGAGGCTGTACAGCTCTTTGAAGTTCTGGTCATTTGGCTGAGTGATTTCAAACTGTAATGTAGTAAAACAATGCAGTTTTAGAATGACCTCTCATTACTGATAACAGCAGAAGAGAAGGAGACGGAATACATCCTTCAAAATAAAGGTTACAAAAGGGTTATTTTGCAGCGATGCCGTGAAAGAACCATACTTGGTTCCCAAAGAAAGATGTAAGTAGCTAAACGTTTATTTGATGACTGTTTTACAATAGTAATGTTCAGCAAATGATAGTGATATGCAAACTCAACTTTTAATGAAATTTCCAACGCTATCTCATGACCAATTCGTACGTATTTTACAAGTTGGTTAATTCGTACGACGTCACTCGTACGAATACATACGATTTGTCTAAACCCCAGTACTGTAGGTTTTAGGGGCGGGGTTAGGAGTAGGTCATTCGTATGAATTCATACAAATTTGGCAACTCGTTAAATATGTATGATTTAGCAAAAAACTTGTGAGGTAAATAAAAAATACGTACAAATTGCTGAGAGATCGGGTTGGAAATTTCACAGTTTTAAATTGAAAGTATGCTATGCAACTTTTACCGTTCTTATTTCTTTTTTCCCTTTTAATCATTTAATTATTTAATTCCTCAAAAAACAATAACAACCTCCCTGACAATATACAGTCAAACCAAAATGTAATCAGACACCTTGAACATTTCATTCATTAATACAGTTTATTCACTATAGTTTAATAAAATGGTAATAAAATATGACAATCTCAGAGAAAAAAATAATCTTAATTATGTCAGATAACACTTAAGCAAAACATGGTCAGGTCAAAGTGTCTGAATCATTTTTGGTCCCAAATTTTTATCAATTTTACTGGTAATTTTTTGGGTATAATATAATTTTGCTAAACTCACTTAAATAAATGAACTATAGCGTCCTGCACCCACTAGTAAAAAAAAAAAATATATATATATATAAATATATATATATATATAATATAACAAAAATATATATCTAGTGTCTGAATAAATTTTGGTTTGACTGTATATATTTTATTTTATTTTTGTGCACACATGTAACACTTACAGTAAGCCTCCAGTTGCCGGTTTCTTCCAAGGGATAAAATCCAAAATCCCAATTTGAGAGATGCAGTTAAACTTTTTTGTCATTGTTGATCAGAGTTCTTTGATTTCTGCATGTTTCACACTTTCAGTAGAGCTCTAGTACTAAACATCAGCATGGCAGTCACACTCTTGAAACACCTGGACCTATCAGCTGTATAATATTAACTAAACGACTTAAAACAATGTACAGTATGTGTTACTCGTGCTGTATTGTTTGGATTAACGCTCTCCTTCACGCTCACTCTTGCTTTCATCCGTGCTCTAACTGCCTGTCCATCCAGTGCAGCGATGTTTGATGTTTCCACTCTCATTGATGTTCATATTCTCTTTTTTTTTTCAAAAGAGCCCATATTTCTCATACCGAAAGTTAAAGCAGGAACCTTCCTTTGAAAAGTTTTTGCTTGCTATGCTTCTTTTGTCTCATATGCCTTGGGATCACAAGGTCCGCTGAATTTAAATGCAAATTGCCAAAATAAATTATTGATTCCTTTAAAGCTGCGGCAATAAGAAAACATGTGGGAACAACGATCCCTCCGGACTCGCAAACACTATATCTACTTTTGTAGACTTATGTAGATTTTTTAAGGGAACCGAACGACAAACAAACAAACAAACAAACACACTGTTGAGTTTCAAGAGAAAGCTAATATATACACGATAACTCGGCCTGTGAGTGTACATAATTCATTATATAAGCTAATACTACAAAGGCATGATAAAATATTCATCAATATACAGCGATGGCACCTCAGTTTGACATCCAAGAGGGAAATTGATCATTAAACAATGAAACTACAGTGCCTTGCTTTGGAAAACACATGCAAATGTTATCCAGAGTCCTCTGACGGGTCACAGACCTCCACTGTGTCCTCCTCATTACTATTTTCACCATCACCAGGGGACAGCAGGTAGAAGGGATGTCCTAGTTAAAGACAGGGTTCTTTACATTCACACCTTGAGAACAGACGGGGAGGACACATGAACACTGTCTGATAAGAGAAAGTCTGTGTTCAATTAATATAATTAACTGAGCTGTCAGAGGAAAACATTCAATGCTAAAATGAAACATAATGTACACATGGAGGCATATGTATGGCGGCAAAATGAAATGACAGTCTTACCTTTGTGTGTGTGTTTTCTATAATGATAGGTTACATAGAGTTTAAATGAAATCATTTGGTGATGTCAGTTACAGAAAGCCCAAAGCTGACTTCCAGTTTTCAAATGATAAAGACCTGCAGGTGAGCAACAAAAGACATTTCAAATGTGATATTAGTAACACTAACCAACTAGTTAACTATTAATAATAATAATAATAATAATAATAATATACAGAGAAATGCAAACAAACAAACATAAACAAAAAACAAAAAAACAAAAAAACAACAACAGTATTTTATGGTTTTAAAATACAATCATTTCCATTCTTAGGAAAAATTATTCTAGTTAACACAAAGATTATGTATTTTTACTGAAAAATGAGACCAAAATACTGATAATAATAATATATATATATATATAGGGTTCATAATTAATAAACAAAATATTTTTGTCTCATTTTCCAGTAAAAAAAAAAAAAAAAAAAAAGTATGTATATATATATATATATATTTTACTGGAAAATGAGACAAAATATATATATATATATATTATTATTATTATTATTAATTGGGTTTATAATTAATAAACCAAATATTGTTCTCATTTTCCAGTAAAAAAAAAAAATATATATATATATATATGTATATATATATATATTGATTATTAATTAGGTTTATAATTAATAAACCAAATATTTTTGTGTCGTTTTCCAAAAAAATCAGAATACATTTGTACTTACACACACACACACACACCAATATAGTAAGAAATCTAAACATAATTCAAGATATATTTTCTGAAAACAAGTCTTAATATCTCATACAATCTTAGTTTTCAATAATTTTTTTTTCAAGAAGTTTAGACATTTTTACTGGAAAATTAGACAAAAAAATTGGGTTTATTATTACTAATTATAATAATAATTTCTTGCCAGAGAGAGGGCAGGAAAGTATGCAAAGAAGACGAAGGAATGGGAGCAAAGAATGTCGCGAGCTGGATCCAAACTCGCATCGATCACATGAGCACCTTGACCACTAAGCCACGTCTCCGACCATTATTTAATTCCAGCTGAAACAAACTGCCCTTACACTCTCCTTCTGAGGCAGTTTTTAATGCTTTTTGTCCTAAAAAACACATGAAAGACCACAGTTTCAGGAAGTCTCAAATGTCTGTCTTCAAGGTCAATAGATAATACTCTGCAATGATCAGTCGAACGTCGGAAACTTGATTTAGCCTGTTACCTTGAGTATTGATCCATGAGCTTCATGGGTTCCTCTCACTTCCAGTAAGTTCAATCACAGCACCCGAGTTTCCACAACTCTGTGGTTGAAATCCCAATTACACACTTCTCAATTTATTTGACTACAAATCTGAGAATGAAGAGATTCAACATCCTGATTGAGCACATCTCGACATCCACGTTCTCTCATTAAAGTTAAATCGCCAAAAGAGCTCAGAGGAGCGTGTTCGCCCAGGGCGTGTGTGTTAGGAATTGCATGCGAGCTCAGAATAACACATGTGCTTTTTCTCCATTCAATGCAATCTCAGCCTCCAACAGAACAGAAACGACACAGAAAATGCATTAACGGAGAATCACACCCGAGGGTCCGCGATCGCCTCGCGTCAAGCCAACCGAGCTCTGTTCGACAGGGTCTTGCACTGATGCACACTTGATTTTCTCCCCAAACCTCTCCGTGTGTCTCCCTCCAGTCAAGCACTCCACGGATCGCTCTAGGTGGCACATGCCACATCGGTTCGCGTGAGCGCCGGGCAGAAAATCTATCTGAAGTAATGACCCTCCATGTTATCTGCATAGGCAGAGCTCCATCTGATTGGTATAAAAGAGCAGTTTCGATTGGCTGAAGCTGAATGTCTAATATGAGCGATTTAGCTCGGAGATGAGCGGGAGAAAAATGAGCGTGTGATATTTCTGAAAGGAAGATGAGGAAGTGTAACAAGATTATTTCACATTACTTCAGGCATCATCCAGCCAGAGCCGTTTGTCCAAATCTCTCCTCAATCCAGTCCAGCGCTTATTCCAGAATATTAATTCTAATCCCAAACAAGCACACTTGAGCGCTTTATAATATTCATCATACCTGGAGAAAACGTGATAAATGAGGCATAATGATATTTTGCACATTTCTAATGAGCGCTTTTACTGTTGTTTGCATGTGTTAAACTTCATTTTTTTTACTCCGGGAAGTGAATTTCAGCATGAACACGTTCTATATTTCAATTTCTGTATCCAGTCATTCAAACATGATGAGCATGTGTGTGTGTGTGCTGCGTACTGACACATCTGAGACGGCTCCGTGAAACAAAACAAGTTAAAAAAAAAACTGAATCCATCTGTCAGGCTGCAATATCATGGAGTCACTCAATAATCACAGCGAATGGCTCATTTAAGATCTGACAGAAACAAAACTCAAGCTCTCAGGCAGAGACACGAAGCAGACATGAGACGCATTTCGATGCCTTTGTTATGCGTTTTAGTTAACTGAAATGGCCAGATTACATATTATTATTGGAGACATAGCATTAAAGAAAACACTTGAATCACTCTTTGTTGAACTCATATAATCTTACTGTGAAATTTCAACCCAGTAAAATTGAAAACTTGGAACCAAAGACACAATTTGCAATTCACTTTTTTAGCTGCTTTAGACCCAAACTACTCTCTTTCTTCTATTGAAGACCAAGGGAAAATCTCTGGAGGCTTTTTACTAGTTCTTTTCCATAAAATAACAATGAATGGATACTTAAGCTTTTCGGCTCCAAAAAAGATGCAAAACATCATAAAAGTATCATAAAGCACTTCACTGAATGTGTGCTATATTCCACGCCTTTGTGCAAGAAACTGGATTTTAAGTCATTACTGATTAAAAACAAAAACTTGGCATCCACCCTAGTTCTCCTTGAGACAAGCAAACGAATCGTTCGTTGAGTCAGATGTTTTCAAAGAATTGATTGATCCAGATCACAAACTGATCTGAATGATTCCTTCACGCAGGCTGATCCGGTTCTGGCGTTCTGACCGACTCAACGAGTCTCAGCGATCAATTTTATGAATAATGACTTTTGGTCTGTTCCTCACACAAAGATATCGGATGTCTTCACAAAACTTGAAATATAGCACACTAATTTTATTATATTAATATGGTGCTATTACAACTTTGGTATAGAAAAAAGCATAGAACAATTTTAATTCAGTTTAATTTAATTTTTGGGTGAAATAATCACATTTTCAGGTTAAGTTGAAAATTGCAGGAATTATTCTCATAAGACAAATGCAACAAATATATAATAGTAGTAGCGAGTTCATATCTTGCAATTCTGACTTTATTACACAATTTTGAATTCATATCTCGCAATTCTAAGAAAAAAGTCAGAATTGCGTGATAAAAAGACACAATTGCGAGAAAAAAGTCTGAATTGCAAATATATCTCGCTATTCTCACTTTATATCACACAATTCTGACTTTATAACTCGCATTTCTGACTTTATATCACACAATTCTGACTTTATAACACAATTCTGACTTTATAACACGCATTTCTGCAATTGTTCTAAAAAAAAGGTAATTGGGACTTTTTATCTCACAATTCTGACTTTTCTTCTTTTAAAGTCAGAATTGCGCATTTTAAAGTCAGAATTGTGAGATATAAAATCAGAATTGTGAGATATAAAGTCAGAATTGCGAGTTATAAAGTCAGAATTGCGAGATATAAAGTCAGAATTGTGTGATATAAAGTCAGAATTGCGAGTTATAAAGTCAGAATTGCGAGTTATAAAGTCAGAATTGTGTGATATAAAGTCAGAATTGCGTGTTATAAAGTCAGAATTGTGTGATATAAAGTCAGAATTGCGAGTTATAAAGTCAGAATTGCGAGTTATAAAGTCAGAATTGTGTGATATAAAGTCAGAATTGCGTGTTATAAAGTCAGAATTGTGTGATATAAAGTCAGAATTGCGAGTTATAAAGTCAGAATTGCGAGATATAAAGTCAGAATTGTGAGTTATAAAGTCAGAATTGTGAGATATAAAGTCAGAATTGTGTGATATAAAGTCAGAAATGCGAGTTATAAAGTCAGAATTGTGAGATAAAAAGTCCCAATTACCTTTTTTTTTTATTTAGTGGCAGAAACAAGCTTCCATAGTTTTCTATGTGAATAAATTGTAAACTGTAATTTATTCCTTGTGATCAAAGCTGATTTTTTCAGCATCATTACTCCAGTCTTCAGTGTCACCTGATCCTTCAGAAATCATTCTAATATTTAATAATCAATATGGTGCTCTTACAACGTTAGTTTAGAAAAAGCATAAAACAACTTGAGGATGAGAATTTTGATTTTTGGGGGTGGGGTTGAAAAACTCATTGCAGAAATCATTCTGACGAGTCAAATGCAACAAATACGTTCCAATAACATAAGCATTGTTACAGTGTTGCGTCAGGCCTATAAACATTGACCTGCTAAAGACATTGCATCATTTCTCTCAGACTGCATTCAGATATCATCAGCTTCATAAGTATCTGCCTTTCAAAGCTCTGCTCAACCTGCCACACATTCACAGGGAGTCTAAGCAACACACAATTGTGGCAATGAAGACTTGAATTGTTTTTCATTGCAGTCATGGTGAAATTGATTTTCAGGGTGTGAAAAATGCTCAGCTGAGCCCTTGGCCAAAGGGACGTGTGATGGGGGTTTAGGTGTCTGCAAAGGTGTAGATCGAACGAATTGTCAAGGCGTTTGAAAACGGCCTCTTTCTGTAGGTGTGGATCGAATGGCAAGCTGTTGACTCTTTTGTTAATGGGCTATTGTTTCCCTTGAAAGCTCCACATGCCATAAAAACACAATAACCATAAAGTTTTATTTCTGTTTTTATTTATCCACGATGCTAGAATCTATTCTGAAAGCATTATATAAAGAAGGAATTATATTCATTTACAATAAAAATGAAGTAGCTTTTAAAAAAGTAATTTGGACTTGAAATCATATTTGCCAAGCTCCAATGAATATTTCATCAGCGAATCTGTGCCAGCTGTGCCAGACGCACACAGAACAGGATCTTCATGCATATCATTTTGAAAACAGAGCACCGGTGGCCTCAGGAAACACTAAATGCAGATAAACACTGAAAATGCTTCTCTTACTGTCCAGGAACAGCAGCTCCCGTGAGAGTGTGTTCAAGCACCCTTTATATTACTTTATTTGGGTGAAACTGCAGCAGCTCTTCTCTGATGACGCTAGATTTTTATGCTAGATTTGAAGAGCAGAATGGTAGCATAAGGAAAGAGGAGTTTTATAACTCTCCTCAAGATGGAAGCTTATCTGTTTCTTTTAATCTGGAAAGTGTAGTCAAACTTTTTAAACAATGTAAGATTAAAGTGAGTCCTGGTCCAGATGGAATAAGTGGTAAGGTGCTGAAACAGTGCTCAGAGGAACTGGGTCCAATTTTTGCTTATATTTTTAATTGATCTTTTGAGGTTCAGTATGTACCAAAACTGTGGAAACAGTCTATTATTATTCCGGTAGCGAAAAATAATTGTCCTAAAGGCTTGACAGATTATAGACCAGTCTCCTTGACCTCACTTGTAATGAAGGTTTTTGAGAAATTAGTAAAAGAGGTATTATTGGAAAAAACTAAACCATTTCTCGACCCAATGCACTTCACCTACAGGGCGGGGAGAGGCGTGTTGTATAAACATCTGGAGGGTAGTAGTAATCATGCAAGGCTTTTATTTGTAGATTTTTCCTCTGCATTTAACACAATCCAACCAAGCTTGTTGAGCTTAGGTCGAGTTTTGGTGTGGATGCAAGAATGTCCGCTTGATTACTTGATATCCTTACATACACAGTAGGTCTCAGAGGGTAAGGGTTAAAGGGTTAGTTCATCCCAAAATGAAAATTCTGTCATTAATTACTCACCCTCATGTCGTTCCACACCCGTAAGACCCGTAAGACTTTCAATGCCCAGAAAGCTATTAAAGACATATTTAAAACAGTTCATGTGACTACAGTGGTTCAACTTGAATGTTATGAAGTGACGAGAAAACTTTTTGTGCGCCAAAAAAACTAAATAACGACTTTATTCAACAATATCTAGTGATGGGCGATTTCAAGACACTGCTTCATGAAGCTTCGGAGCTTTACAAATCTTTTGTTTCGAATCAGTGGTTCAGAGCGCCAAAGTCATGTGATTTCAGTAAACAAGGCTTCGTCACGTCATAAGTGTTTCAAAATTTCAATGACATACGCGCTCTGAACCACTGATTCGAAACAAAAGATTCGTAAAGCTTCGAAGCTTCATGAAGCAGTGTTTTGAAATCGCCCATCACTAGATATTGTTGAATAAAGTTGTTATTTTGGGGGTTTTTTGGCGCACAAAAAGTATTCTTGTCGCTTCATAATATTAAGGTTGAACCACTGTAGTCACATGAACTGTTTTAAATATGTCTTTAGTAGCTTTCTGGGCATTTGAAAGAATTAATTATCTTGCTGTCAATGGAGGCCTCACTGAGCCATCGGATTTTATAAAAAATATCTTAATATGTGTTCTGAAGATGAACTAAGGTCTTACGGGTGTGTAACGACATGAGGGTGAGTAATTAATGACAGAATTTTCATTTTTGGGTGAACTAACCCTTTAATAGCATTCTGTCAGGCCCTATAACTACATCTACAGCTATTATAACTCCCCTCAGGGATGTGTACTTTCTCCTCTCCTCTACATCCTATACACAAATGTGTACAGTCGGTACATTCTTAAGTTTGCTGATGATACAGTTATAGTAAGTTTGTTGGCTGGTGAGGAGAGGGAACACAGGCCTATTGTCGAGTATTTTGCAAATTGGTGTCGAGAGGCTGGTCTACTTCTGAACGCTGAGAAAACCAAGGACATGTGCATCCACCTGCGGCGAAATCAGTCAGCAGTCCCATGTATGATTGTCGATAATCATTTGATTGAATTGGACGAAAGTTATAAGTACCTAGGCAGTATTATTGATAATAAATCAAATTTTGCAGAGAATACTGATAGACTGTGTAAGATGAGCCAACAAAAACTTCATTGTATGCGGAAATTAGCCAAATTTAATACTGACAAGACATTGATGACTGCATAAAATTTTCATTGAAAACAAAAGAATGCACTATCAAAGGTTGTAAATAACTGCAGTAAAGTATTGGGTGTGATATTACCTGGGTTGTCAGATTTGTTTGATATTCAGGTGATAAAGAAAGCGCATCACATCATATCTGACACATCTCACCCTCTTTATGAGGCATTTCATAATGAAGTTTTACAATACAATACAATATGACGAGGGCGGGGCAACCTGTCACTCACATGAGATCCACCAATAGCAAACCACAACCATCCATCAATTCCCCACAGACAAAATCAAGCCCCGCCCCACATTTGTTCTTGTTCCAGAAGTGTTCACTCAGATATATGGCACAATAGAGTAGAAAAGAATATCGCAACTTCAGTTTGATGCTGACTTTTAAAAAAAATTGCCGACTTTTGACTGGTTACATATATATCAAATAGATTTCAAATACAAAAGCCACAGGATTTGAGCCTCTAAAGACAGTCATGGCCACCAAAGTGTACCGTATTGATGGAATGTGTTGAATTTGTTGTCGTCGCCCACATGTGTAGACCAGCATGCGCACGTGTGACTTCTCTGAGTGCAGAACACGAGGGCGTCCAACAGCAATCTAATCACTGCAATCTCACTTCCACAGCGGTTCTCCTGATCGATTACCGCTCAGTTCGTCTGTGTGTGTGGGAATGTGTGCATCTCCTACAAAGTTCAAAAAGCTCACACGTGAGTTGTGCGTGCAAATGAAACATTTCACAAGGCCGCAGAGTATGCTGATGGTTATTACATCTATTTTTAGACGAGCACAGGACTGTGCGTACCTCTGTGTCAAGCGCCAATTAGATGTAATACGTATTGAGGGTCTAGCATGGAGCTCGGTATGCTAATGTTATGATCTGAAGAAGCTCTGGAGAAGGGCACATTAAGTTCCTTGAGCCTCAAGGACTCTGAAAATATAAGCAATAACGGATCAATGCTTTGATCAATCGTAGCAATTACCGTTTAAAGCAGGTTTTGCTGTGCCACGCTAGCACTCTGCCTAGCATCATCACCCAGTATGCCACACTGCATCCTAAATGAAAAATTCATGAGGATCCATTTTATAGGGAATATATCAAATGCCAAATTACAGAGGATGAAACACACACACACACACACATACCCAGACTATCTTTCTCTCTCATAAGCAAGTCCAGACAGAATCTACACACTTTTTTTAATGTTCTGTGCTAATATTTTTGGTGCAAAAATATCTTCATACAGTTATTTTTGGTGGAAATTTAATCTCCAATGATTTATATATCCCATAATCATGTACTAATGTCTATATTCTTCTTATTATTATAATATAGTTTCAGTACTCATTTTGCTACACCAATACAACCTGTGCTTTCTCAGTCACTCTTCTCTACAACAGCAAGTTGATACACACTGCACTCACTGTGTATTATAATATAAAGTTCACCACGCTGTTTCAGAGTAAAGTGCGTCATTGTGTTCATTTACACATGATCAGCTCATGTTACGGTGTTTTTCAGCGTATAAAAGCGAGCGCTTCACAGTAAATGCTACAAACTCCAACTCTGCATGTGCTGCAAGTTTAATGTGCAATGCAACATTTATTTTCACATTTGCATAATTTTGTGAACAGATGATTACAGCATTTCACTAGGTTTGTTATGAAAAATGTTTGTGAACTTGTTATCACAGAAAATTTAAAGTCACCATGAAATCAAAATGGACAATCCTTGTTTTGTTTTGTTTTGTTTTTTTGTTTTTAATGGAATATTGCAGTGTTTATCCTAAATGTTTCATTGGTGCACATCATTATTGTTTTAAATCCATGTTCCTCATAATCTTAAATCAGAATAACTTCCTCTTGCAGCATCTCTTCTCTTCTCTGATGGCGAGGGCCCCAGAATGTGTCTGTAAAGTTTCAGCTCAAAATACCCCACAGATCATTTATTATAGCTTGTTAAATTTGCCCCTATTTGGGTGTGAGCAAAAACATGCCGTTTTTGTGTGTGTCCCTTTAAATGCAAATGAGCTGCTGCTCCCGGCCCCCTTTCCAGAAGAGGGCGGAGCTTTAACAGCTCACGCTTCGGTCGCTCAACAACAACAAAGCTGGAGAATCTCACGCAGACAAAATGAGGATTGTCAGTAACGGTGTTCAGCCTTACATTGTTCAAACCGGAGTCGACACTGATGGAGAGACTCAGGAAGAAGTTACAACTTTTAGACGTTTCTGAATGGTTAGTGGATAAATTTATGTAGTTGCTGTGGAGTTGATTCAACTCATCCACTAGCATGTGCCGTCATGTTAATCTTTTTTCGTTGAATTGACCCTCGTTTGTGAAGCAGTCCGGCGTAAAATGACGGCATGACAACAACACTCGACTACAACAACTCTTCCTCTTCTCTAAAGCAGCCCAACATGGCCTCACCCCCTTTTGATTGTGTGTTCTCGGGGGCGGGGTTTATGTAAATGTTGGGGTTTGTGATGTCACCAACCCAGAAAGAAGCTCGCTGTAGTCCCTACCAGCCGTTTGTTGTAGTCCTTAAACAGAGATTTCTGTAAAAGAAAATATCTCTCTTTGCATTGAACTTTGAGCGTTGTAACTTTGCAGATGTTGTTTATGATCAAACAGCAACAATTACACACTAACTAAAGTTAAAAAAGTGAAATCATAATCAACTACTCCTTTAAAGGTCTTCTTGCAGTTTTCTGCCAAAATAAGCTTGAGGGTTTTTCTCAGTTCAGAATCAGAAAAGACTCAAGACTATAAGACTCAAAACAGTATACGCAGTGCTTAAATTGCGCAGCACCTTCACCTCAAAACAGAATTGCCATGTTCACTCCTCCTTCACTCTCTCTTTCTATTAACGCTGTCCCAATGTGCCGTGTTTTATTGCCTTGTGTGCTTATACACACAAATGAATCTATTCAGAACAGGCCTAAGACTTCTGATCAGACTAAAGAGGCAATAAAAAATCAGAGTTAATTACTTGAGAATATCACTCAGGACAGTCATTGTGAGGGTTATTAAAATTATTCACAGATATTAGCAGAATGCACAAACTGATATAGAAGATAATGAAAGCAGTGATAATTTACTATCGGGTGCATTCAAAGTTTAATAACTCTATAATGACTTGGCTAGATTAAAAGTGATTTTATGTGTTAAAGGACACTGAGTAAATGAACAGCATGTGCTGTAATAAGGATAAAGAAGAGACAACTGAAGTTCAAAGAAGTGAAAGTTCCTGTTCTAATCTGCTCTTTCAGAAGCTTCCAGACTTTTGAGAGATGTGGAGATCTGTGATCACTTCATGTCCGCTCAGAGCAAAGCACAAATGTGAGATTAAATGAACAGTTCTCGAAAATCACTCCAAATCTGTAACACAAAAGGAGGATTTTTTTGTTCATTGTTCAACCACGGTCCATATGACTCTTGTACGATCCCTTGTGTAAAAGAAGTGCACTTTAGCAAACTTTTAAAAAGAGTACTTATTACAGAAAGAATATACTTAAGTCTGAACTGAATGTCATGTTTTCAGACACTTAACTGCATGTTATTTACAATTAAATTAAAATATATTATAGTTTATGCAGTTAGAGTGCTTTTTGACCCACTTATTAACCCCTTAGCATTCCTGTAAAATTTGCCTAAAATGTTAAATACAAAACCTCAGCATCCGTTTTCAGGCCTTCACACTTTTAATTAAGTCTCTCCAGCTTTTTTGTAATGTCTCTCAGCTATCTCTCTTTCTACAGTCTTTCTTCAAATCTCCCTCTCGCTCGCTTTCTCTCCTCCCCCGCTATGAGTGGCCACGCCCCTTGCTGCTGATTGGCTACAAGTGTGTTGTGCTGCTCGGTCTGATCCACTTTCAACAGCGCTTCTCAGAAATCGCTTACTGCACCTTTAAGCACACTTACTTTTCACAAGGGTTATTCAAAGTCATACAACTTCCCCTCCACTGCTCTAAATGTGTTGCTTCAGAAGACATGGACTACTTTTACAACACTTTTATGGTGTTTTTGGTCCTTGAAGCAGTAAAGATTATGGCGTATGGGGTAAGTGTTTCCTAGAAGTGATTATATACACATTTAATTTATGGTTGAACTGTTCCTTTAAGAATGAATTTCCAGTGAGTCATGTGGGGAACGACTATAGGGACCTGAAGTTCTCTGCCTAGAGTTAGTGTCATCATAGATGAGAGAAAAGAGAAGTCCATTAGTCTCTCCTGTCACTAGGCTAAATATTATATGAGTGTCTTTTTCTAGATTTGAACCTTTAAGGTTTTGATTTTTTTTTTTTTTGCACTGTTCTGCGATGCGCCACGCATTACGTAATCATGTTGAAAAGGTCACATAGATGGAAGCACCACAGTAGGGTGAAAAACTCATTTTCTCCTCCAATTTCAAAATCATCTGACGTTGTTTTACCCTTTTTTTGTAAAGGCCATTTGACTTAGTCTTTGCACGTTCGCTTTGTAGACACTGGATCGGTACTTCCACCTACGTCGCGTGTGACCTTTCCAACATGATTACGTAATGCGTGGTGCATCACAGATCGTGCAAGATGAGCATTTGTGGTTAAAAAGTATATATTTTTTATTGTTTTTTAGAAAATGGCTGATGGTTTCCCTAGATAAGACTCTTATTCCTCGTCTGGGATCGTTTAGAGCTGCACTGAAACTGACATTTGGACCTTCAACCCGTTGAACCCCAGTGAAATCCTGGAATGTTTTCCTCAAAAACCTTCATTTCTTTCCGACTGAAGAAAGAAAGACATCTTGGAAGACATGGGGGTGAGTAAATTATCAGGAAATTTGAATTCTGAAGTGAACTAATTCTTTAAGTTGATAAAATAACAAAAACGTGACCAACGTTTTTTCATTATATTTTTGTCAGCAGTGTTTTTGTTTTTTCATTAAAATTGCTTATGTATTGTCAAGAAGTGCCTTTCTCATTATATATTTGTTATCACTGAAAAATCTACCATTTTCATCAGTAATTAACACGATTAACAGGTAAAGCCGACAGGTGTGGAAGTTAAAGGCTAAAAAAATCCAGTCTGTCCTGCATCTGTGTGCGGGTTGGTAAAACACGTCTAGTTCAGCCTGTCCAAATAAACTGAAAAGGACTTCGTTGACCTTGATGCTGAAGTCTAAACAGAATTAGTTTTATTCCCTACAGCAGCGTCTGTCAGGATTTTTACTGATTTACTCTGTTGCCAGAGTTCATTAGGTCTGTAACAGAGACATCCATGGCAGACGCTAAACATTTGCCAAGACCAATCCGCTTACAAGAGCTTTCACCACTTGCTGACTCGTATGACTTATGAAATGTTGTGGAAAATCTTTCTTTTGTAAAGACTAAAGTCATGTCAGGACATTGTATTAGCGATAAAAGAGTTTCTGTTTCTCTGAATCTCAGTCTAATGTGAATAGAAGAAATACAAAGTCTGCATCATAAATAATGACAATGATAGCTTGAAAGTGAAGCACAATGTAACATTTAAACTGCCCAGCTGGGAAAAATGAATGTGACATGCTCTGAAGGCAGTCGTGGATGAGCAGCACCGTAAGCAATTGCATTTACTATCCTTTAATAACCAAGAGTTGATGCAATCTCTATAATGACTGTATGAATATGTTATTCATTTGCACAAACTACAATGGTTCTTTCAAATAATGACAATAACAATCCACTAAAAGTGTGCAGACTGAGCCTATAGCCTATTATTCACAATGCTGTGACTGTTGCATTGATTTCAACATGATAACAATGGGAAATGTTCAAAGGAAGTCAAACCAGTAATTCTAGATGTGAACGCCGTCCTCTGCTCAAACACGGCCAGGTTAAGTAGGTCCATTAAAGCAACCAAAAGACACTTTGACCTTGAGCCAGAGAGTCTAAGAGCAATGAAGCCATGAGCAGCACACTGTTAGCTGCTTATAATGAGCCGAAACAACATCTGATAGTCTATTATATGCACACAAACGATAAAGAAAAAAATCTATAAATGAGAGCCCTCATCGATGCATTTTTAATATACATAAAATATTAATACTTAACTGCACATGTCCACATACAAATGATCTTCTTGCCTAATAGCCATCTGGGTTGCCTAATGGCTTTAATAGTCAAATGGTTGTAAAGCAGCCAGACAAATCAACCCTGTCTCATTCTTATGTGTATCTGTTTTCAATACTTGACGTACATTATGTGATCTCTCTTTATTTTACAAAACAACTTCATGTTTGACACAAAAAGCCACAGTTTGTGCCGTATATCTGAGTGAAACACTTCTGCAGACAAGAACAAATGTAGGGCGGGGCTTGATTTTGTCTGTGTGGAATTGATTGGATGGTTGTGGTTTGCTATTGGTGGATCTCATGTGAGTGACAGGTTGCCCCGCCCTCGTCATCAGAGATGAGAAGAGATGCTGTGAGAGGGAGGAGATTTTGAGGAACATGAATTTAAAACAATAATGATTTGCACCGATAACTAATATATAATACACACTGCAATATTCCATAAAACAACAAAAGATGTCTGTTTTGATTTCATGGTGACTTCAGGGCCATTTAATGAATGGTTGATTTTGTAATAGTATTGGAGAATAAACTTCAGATTGAAATCAAGTATTTGAAAACATTGCTGTCGTGACGATCATGGCTGTTGTCATAATCACCACACCAATTGCCTTCCTTTGCTTACTGGTTATGAATTTGTAAATATGAGTCTCATCTGATAGACTAGATGAAGTAAACTGCCTTATGCCGTATGGAGCAGAGAGAAATCATAAAGAGACGAGAAGAGTGTTTGGGTCAAAGTGAAAGTCAGCACTTAAAGCACTATACTCTGGACGTTTTCCCACACTGACACAGGAAGTGAGGTAATCAAATGCTGAGAAGAAGATTGATCGGCTATTTTCGGCAAGAGGCTTTTGTGGCACATTGTGTTCGGTCGAAAGCTCAGTCCCTCGCAAACATGAGCTGCAGATCTTTGACTTTGAAGAAGCGAGACAAATGTTGCAAACACTGTGCATCCATGCAGAATATAATTACTAGCCATTAACCTTCAGTTATGATCTTACTTTACCTGTAAAAGAGTGATTATATCACAATAATATTGCTGAAATAGATTGGACAGTTCGAATAAAGTATGTAACCCATAAATTAAAGTGGACCTATTATGCCATTTTACAAAGTCTTTTGTTTTTGTGCTCTACTAGAGCAGGTTTTCCTGCCTGAATGTTGATTATTTTCCTCATATTCTCCATTGTCTCTTCCCAGTCTGTCAGTAACTCTCTGGGCTGGATTTCCCGAAACCTTCTTAACTCTACGTCGTTCTTAAATTATACCTTAAGCTGTACCTTAACGTTAATATGTGTTTCCCAAAACCATCTTAGTTAAGTATACCTTCTGTAATTCAGGTTGGTCTGGACCACTCTTACCTATACCTCATCACTGCTGACAGTCTATACGAATATAATTCTGGATAAATGACAAAGAATAAAATGCAAAGATTCACTGCTAAGTTCAAATGTGCTTTGGCGCTGAGCTAGAGACAGACGCGATCAGCGCTTGTCATAAATCACAGCTATTCAGTGTTTTCAACCACATCAGGTTTATTTTAGGTTTCAGACATTTAAATACACATTCGAATGAAGGACTAGGCCATATAAAAAAGACATTTAGTTTGTTGATGTCTGATGTCTACGGAAGCTGCAGTAATAACCCTTTCAATTATATAACTTGATGAAGTGTTTTATTCATATTGTGTACATGAAACAAAGTTCTCCCACATATTTTTACTTGATATTTAACAATTCAATGATTAATGTTTTTGATCTGCCCCGCCCCTTACCACAACCCCCAGTTTCAACACACTACTAACTAACTCAACCAAGGCCCCGCCCATTCATTCTGCGTATGAATTATTTAAATGAGGAATATTGTGAAGAAAACTCAAGACTACAATGGAGGCGTTTCAAGGAGTTCAGAAACACTGACACTGATATAGAGAAGAACTGGAACTTTGCAGAGCTTTTTCTTGCTCAAACAGCAAGTAAAGAAAGATAAAAGTAGGTTTACTTGAGTTCATTTTATGATTGTTAACTTAATACATTCTTTATTGTAGCTGTAAGCATGTAACCTGATCCTTATTAATTGCCTTTAATCCAACACTATAAGGCTCATTTGACATCTTCTAAAGCAGCTTATAGCAAACAGCGTGTTGATCGACTACACAGCTACATGAGAAGATGGATTCACACAGTCTCTGCAAATAGAGCTGTCTATCATAACCACGCTTACTGTAGCACGATGCATTAATAAACATCTCTCTGTCACCAACAATCAGTCCAAGCACATCATTATTTTTCAACTATGATATATATCAACGGGGGATGCAAAAATCATGTATATACTGTAAGCAGAAACAACCGACAAGAGATGTTTGGGAGTGAGAACTGATTTATTCCATTAGGCTTGTGTCGCTTTTGTTTTGCATTGCATGGAAAGTTTGACCCTTCATTTTCTTGTTTACTACTATCATCCCACAAATGTATTGCTTTCTGTAATAACTCAATATGATGTATGAATAATACAGATATTATGAATAATTCTCTGCATTATTTAATACGTTTCAAATGTGGAGCTAACTGTGATGATTCCGTTAAAGAACCAATAATGATACTTACTATATTCTCTATATGAAGATTTCAGAACATTAACTTCAGACACGTCATTCTAATTTAATAATAGAGCTAAATGAGGATATTTTGTTAGAGCCTGGGCAATTCTTGCATGCCTTTGCTTTATGTATTCAGATCACAGAGGCGAACAGAGAATGATAAATAAATAATTGAAATCAGTGAAAACAGGGAGAAGACGCGTACTGTAACCAAAGAAATGCAAAAATCACTTTCTCAAACCTGCACTGTAAATATATATGTTTGTCATTTTAGCACGAAAAAGGTCCGGTAAAAAGTTACCTTGCTATATGGTGGAAAATTACATTAGATTTAATTAGAGAATACATGTAATTTTATAGTAAATCAAGGTTAAAAGTGATGTTTTTCATGAGAAAAAAAATACACTTAGCTACATTTGCTAAACTTTAATTCATCATGTAGCCTTTTACTACGTCAAATACTAGTCAGTCTTTCTACTTAAAAAATTAATGTTTAATACAATGTATTACTTGTCATTTCTTTGTAATTATTTGTGAGATTTACTAGTGACTTCTGAGAGGAATTTTTTTTATTATTATTATTTTCAGTATATTGTGGTTATCACTATAATTTGAGATTCAAATCAGATTGTAGTAATTTACATGTTGATATATTAACATTATATTAGTTATACTGCCAAAATGCCTTAAAGGGGTGGTTGATTATTTACCTTTTTTAACTTAGTATAGGGAACACATATAAACTAGTAACTACGACTTCTCCCTTAATAAACGCCTAACTTACTGCTTATTAATAGTTAGTAAGTTAGTTGTTGAGTTTAGGTATTGGGTAGGATTAAGAATGTAGAATAAGGTCATGCAGAATAAGGCATTAATATGTGCTTAATAAGTACTTATAAATAGCCAATATTCTAGTAATATGCATGCTAATAAGCAACTAGTTAAAAGACCCTAAAATAAAGTGTTACCAAAGAGAGATATTTTCTTTTACAGAAATCGCTTTTTAAGGACTACAACAAACAGCTGGTATAAGGACTACCAATAACGTGCTTCTTCCTGGGTTAGTGACATCACTAACCCTAAAATTTACATAAACCCCGCCCCCGAGAACACACAACAAAGGGGGTGTGGCCATGTTGGGCTGCTTTAGAGAAGAGGAAGAGTTGTTGAAGTAGAGTGTTGTTGTCATGCCGTCACTGCTTCACAAACGAGGGTCAATTCAACGAAAAAAGATGAACATGACGGCACATGCTAGTGGATGAGTTGAATCAACTCCACAGCAACTACATAAATTTATCCACTAACCATTCAGAAACGTCTAAAAGTTGTAACTTCTTCCTGAGTCTCTCCATCAGTGTTTGAACAATGTAAGGCTGAACACCGTCGTCATTTTGGCTGCGTGAGATTCTCCAGCTTTGTTGTTGTTGAGCGACCGAAGCGCGAGCTGTTAAAGCTCCGCCCTCTTGTGGAAAGGGGGCGGGGAGCAGCAGCTCATGTGCATTTAAAGGGACAGCATGTTTTTGCTCACACCCAAATAGGGGCAAATTTGACAAGCTATAATAATGTTTTCCCCATTGTTCTTGTCTCCTTTAGAGTTCAAATGCACAGAGGTTAGAGGCATCCAACATAAAACCGTATGCACATGCTTGACTGTTAAAAGTTTGAGACGGGTCTATTTTTAACTCCTTGCCAACACCCTGTTCACACAACAATGATTGAGATAATTGGTTGGTGTTTAGCTGAGTAGACATATAAAGACAAGCATCCTTCCCTCTGCCATGCCTTGCGCTGCACTGGCATTACACACAGTATGTGTTCCACCCACAGGCATTAGCTATTAGCGTTCACCATTCTAGACCCTCGTGTAGAGTGCTGAGTAAGAGAGCGGTGTTTACACTGCAGATGCATGAACAAATGATCAGCAGAAGAAAGAGAGCGAGGACGGGAGGGAAGCCTCCCCCAGGCAGAGTAATGTAAGAAGAGAGGAACACTGTGGAATAAGAACAGGACATTAAAACAAGACAGGGAGGAATGAATGGATGGATGAATGATGCACGTTTCAGTACACAGCCATTAACCTTTTATGTGACAGCAGGGATGCCAAAAGTACCATTTATTCATTGCTAAAATACAAAATGCAACAATATCCTTCTTTCTGCAGCATCAGTCTCTGTCTGACTGACACGCAGCTGCTTTTGAACGCTCACATGCATGTTTTCATGCATGCTCTGTGAAGAGCGCTGCTGAAAATGCACATCTTGTTAAAAAAGACTGTCTTACGTGAATGCAAAAAAAAAAAAAAAAAAAATCTGATTTGTGTCCGAGGCCTTGCAGTGTAAATGCAAACGAATTACTAAAGTATTAAACTATATTATGTTCTTCATTTTAATCAAACAATATTTAACAGTAGCATGCCGTTGTTCATATTACTAATATAAATTATATTTTGTATTAAAATAAAAGCAATATATTAAAAGCTTTAATATATATAATATATTATAAAATTATAATATAAAAAATATAATTTAATTAAAAAAAATAAAAAATATATATATTTAATAATAACAATGGTAGCACTTTACAATTATGTCCCATTAGTTAACATTATTTAATGCATTTAACTTACAATGAGCAATGCATTTGTGATATAATATAAATTATAATATTTATTAAAGTAATAAAAATAATATATTAAAAACTTTATATAAAAAAAAACTTTTTTTTAAAAATAATAACAATGGTAACACTTTACAATAAGGTCCCATTAGTTAACATCATTAATTGTAACTAACAACTAGTACTACACTTGTTACAGTATTTATTAACATGATTATTAACTAACATTAACATTAATAAATTAAACAATACTGTTCATTGTTAGATCAGATACAACTTTTGATTTGAATGACATATTAGTAAATGTTAAAATAAGATAAATGCTTTTATTGGAGTTACACTGTAAAAAAAAAAAAAAAAGAAATATATATATATATATATATATATATATATTCATAATTTGTTATAACAACTTTTATTTCTTTTGTCAAATCAACTCAGATAATTAATGTGGTTCAGATAACATAATATTTTGAGTTTCTGTTTATTAAACCAATCTCCTTCATTATATTAACTCAATTTTTTTATTTCAATGAACTCAAAAATTGTATGGCAACCAGGTAACTTACTTTGTTTTAAGTTAAACCAACATGTTGAAAATTGTGGGAACACATGTAAACAATTAAATGCGACTTTTCCCTTAATAAACTCCTAATTACTGCTTATTAATAGTTAATAAGTTAGTTGTTAAGTTCAGGTATTAGGTAGGATTAAGAATGTAGAATAAGGTCATGCAGAATAAGGCTTTAATATGTGCTTAATAAGTACTAATAAATATCCAATATTCTAGTAATATGCGTGATAATAAGCAACTAGTTAAAAGACCCTAAAATAAAGTGTAACCAAAATTATTATTGTAAAGTGTTACCATAAAAACAACACAAGTTCAAGAAACCTTTTTACATAAAGCCAATTGCAAATAACCGCCAATTGAATCAACTGCAGCGTTTCAGCTGACATACATCTGCAATTTGATGGGAGGGGAGAGAAATAACATCCAAACGACGCAAGATTAGCTGAGAACTATGATCAAAGGATCCAATAATGGAAAGAGTGGTCTGAACACCATGATTAACATCCTTACACTTCAGGAAAAGTTAGAGATGAAAGAATCCAGAGAGATTGCTACTGACTCTGGGAGTGCTGAGAATGAACAGTAAAGCCAAACAGAGATGAACGCTGGTGTGAAAGGAGATCAGAGTGTTGTATAGAAAAAAATAATACAATAATAATAATAATAAAACACAGCTTGTGGGTGCCAAAGTTTCGGCCACAGAATAAAAAAGTAACAAAGCCAACGGTGACATTTCATATCTCAATTCTTTCTTTCTTCAACTGCAAGTTTACATTGCACAATTCTGAGAATTGCAAGAAAAAAGTCTGAATTGTGAGATAAAATATCGCAATTACCTTGTTTAATTCTTTATTCCACGGCAGAATTAAGCTCCCATACCAAGAAGTTTTTTGTTTTTTTTTTGTAAAAAAGTTGCATCATTGTGCATTATCAACACACTGTCATTGACCCACATCCAAAGAACAAACCCACAGCCATCCTGATCCTGTACTTTCAGCAGCACATACACTCAAGCAGGCCAGGAGTACAGGCGGGTTCGTGAACAGGACTGCAGGACCGGGCAGAACAGAGGCAGGAGAGAGGGCCTGCTTTGCCTCAGGGTTGCCAGATTCAGAGTAATAGACTCCCACCCTCTAATTCCCAGAGAGCTGACAGAGATAGCAGAGAAAGTAAGAGAGAGAGAGAGAGAGAGAGAGAACAAGCTTGTGTTCTCGAAACATGCCAACAACATCAATGAAAATGTACAGAAAGCATGAATTCATTAAGGACCTTTTTCAGAGCTCCAAATTTAACCAAGCTGCCAGAAGCAAGGCCGTCAATTGTAATGATGACAAAAAGACTGACATATTGGTACAAGCTGATCTTGATGAGAATAAAGCATATTTGAGCCCAGTACTCTCAGTCATAATCAAGCCGAAGAAAGTTTTTTATACGTTTTGAAATATATAAAGTGGTGTGAACCATCCAGAGTGTCTGTGTAATATAGAATTAGCTTAGCCTCTTCTCTGAGCTTACATAATGCTAATGTATCGAAGATGAACAAGTGGGTGGATGATTAATTGAAACCTTTTATGAAATTTAATTAAAAGGATTGTAATTTACCTGTAAAAAGTGAAAGCTGCTACATTAGAAGCTATTTCTACCTGACCTAAAACCCCTAAAAGTGCTTGTGTTGGTGTAACAGAATGCAGTCATGTTGACAAGTCAATGTATATATATATATTTTTTTTTTTTACTTAAATAAAGTAGTAATATAGATGGACATGTTAAGCTTATCTGACAACATTTTTTTCACCACATATTTTACAATGCATATTACACACATGCAAAGAAAAGAAAAGAAAGGAAAAAAAAAGAAAAAAAAAAAAAGTTAAATGTTTGACCAACGTGCTGGACAGTTTTATTTAACCCAACTATTGTTTAAACATTACTGTATTACTTACTTGAAGTATGTTGGAAATTAAAAATCAGACGCATAATTACTAGAGTCAACAATAATAATTATTTCATTATTATTCATTAAACATATTAATAAATGTTAATTTCCAACATATTTTGGGTTCTTTTTAAGCAATACAGTGATTTTTAAACAATAGTTGGGTTAAATAAAACTATCCAGCACGTTGGTCAAACATTTAACCCAACCTCTGGGTTAAAACAACCCAATTGATGGGTTTGTCCATTTTCAACCCAACTTGGGTTGTTTTTAACCCTGCATTTTTATAGTTTAGGGTAAAAAAATGTATTAAATAAACAAACAACAGATGAACTTCACAAGAACCTGTAATATTTGAATATTTGCTTAAACAGATAACTGTACACTCTTTTAAAATGTTGGGTTAAAATGAACCCAAGTTGGGTTAAAAATAGACAAACCAAGCAGCTGGGTTAAATGTTTGCCCAACCTGCTGGGTAGTTTTATTTAACTCAACTATTGTTTAAAAATCACTGTATTGCTTGTTTAAAATGAACCCGAATATTTATTAATAAGTTTAATAAATAATAATGAGATAATAAACATTTATTGAATTGCTTATTAATAAATGTTCACCTTTTGATTATTATTGTTTCCTCTAGTAATTATGTGTCTGATTTTTAATTTCCAACATACACATGACATGTAGTCATTTTTAAACACTAGTTGGGTGAAATATAACTACCCAGAATGTTGGGTAAACATTTAACCCAAACACTGGGTCAAAACACTGGGTTTATTTAACTCAACTTGGGTTGTTTTTAACCCAGCATTTTTAGAGTGTAAGTCTCTCTCACACACACACACACACACACACACACACACGCAGGTTTGTTTTTGTGAATTGTGGGTACATTCCATAGGCGTAATGATTTTTATACTGTACAAACCGTATTTTCTATCGCCCTACTCTACCCCTCCCCATCACAGAAAACCGTATGCATTTTTACTTTCTCACAAATACTCATTCTGTATGATTTATAAGCCTTTTGAAAAATGGGGACATGGGTAATGTCCTCATAAGTCCTTGTAATACCTATGTCAAACCAATTATACAAATGTGTGTCCTGATATGTCACAAAAACACGCGCACACACACACATACTCACACACACACTCACTCACTCAAAGGGCAGCAATTACACACATTTCCACAGGATATCAGACATCCATTAGGTGTGGCTCACCAATTACTGGACACAGAGAGATGAGTCTGCCAATGAAGTCTAATCAGTTCATTTCTGGAAATCTCATTGTGATTCATATCTCAGGAAGGCAGTCTCCACTGGTGATTCTCCACTCGCCAGCCAATCTATTTTTGGCTGAGAGGAATAGCAGTATTGGGATGCGCAGCAGCACTGCTGTCTGTCACATGGCAACAGTGCTAGTTCAGGGTCATAGTTCCTGAGAATGTTAAATTTCTGTCAAATATGACCTTCAGAATCATTCTATCGGGCTTTCTCTCTCACTCGCTCCCTTTGTGTGTGTTAGTCTATTTGTGTGAGTCAGAAAAAAGAAAAGTGCAGAGCAATTATTTCACACACAACATACTGTAAGTCGACGGAAGCGTTATCGGTCCTGACGAACGCATGTCAATCAGAGACTAATTAGCATTCATACCTTCATTTGACTTGAAAGTGACACTTTTTTTTTTTTTTTTTTTTTAAATCATACCACAATGCGTGCTCTTAAAATATCTCAGTTAAACCTGAAGACTTTCCCTCGCCTCAGCCGCTGTCCGCGGTCCTGAATGAAGTCCGAGCTCGAAACTGAAGTGTTGGTGACAAAGCGAAAATTGCATTTTAAACAAGCATAAAGAGTGCAAAATAACAGCGCGCGCGTTATACCGTTATATCATTCTTCTCGCATCCTTCCACAAACGACAGATTATAGCCGTTGGAAAGGTCACAGATACAGTCTTTCGTACAACAATGCCCCATTTAGAGCACGCACCCGCATACAGCGCCCTTTACATCGCATGTTTGGAAAGCCTACCTTGTTTTTTTTTTATCTCAGGATCCAACCTAACTTTGCTCTTCAGACGGGTCCAGCGGATCCTATAGCCCTCCGAGCGCGCGCACGAACTCTCCGACGAGTTGACAGCTGAAGATCATCGCTTAAGCAGACACGCATCCACCGGGCTCGATCACAACAGCACTACGAGAGTGTTTTCCGGGGCTCCTGTCGCCGTCGATCTCCAGAACGGCTCATTTATTACGCACGATGTCCTTGACAAGTATCCACATCACATTGAGCAGTGGAAACGGCGTTCAGTCCGCTGAAAACCGAGCCACATACACGCAAACATACTTGTTCTTGCACAAATTGATCAAAGTCGTTGAGTATGCACACCATCTAATCCATGAGATCATTGGAAGTCCTCGCGTCTGCTCCAGTACTGTATCCAAACATTATCCCAAGTCATACGCAACCGCCTTCCGATGAATTATTCCTCTCCGTTAGACTCCAATGAGAGAAACGTGCCTGCGTGTGTTATAAATGAAGCGCTTTCAGGGAGGACGTGGTGTTTCTGCAGTTCAGCCGCCGGTGAATGGGAGTGGTGAGGAGAAACACGGTCCCCACATGCAGCCCACGCTGCAGACACGCCTCGCGCTGCCCACCGACTGCCGAGAGAGCGCGAGATCCTGCTATCTGGACATGTTGCAATAATTCAAATGTTCCTGAGACGCTTCTTTAGTTTTGCAGCATGAGATGAGTTTCAGCTAAGACGTCAAATGTGCGTGTGTGCGTGTGTGTGTGCGTGAGAGAGAGAGAGAGAGAGAGAGAGAGAGAGATCAAATGTCCCCAAGAGGATAGTAAAACCTGAGGGGACCAACCAACCGGCTTAATAAACGTACTAAAAAATGTTTTAACAAAAATGTAAACATGCAAAAAGGTTACTTTAGTAGTAGGTGATACAAACTATAATAAGATCTGTTTTAAAGCAGCATAAGTCAATGGAAAGTGTGTGTGTGTGTGTGTGTGAGGGAGGGGGTCGGGGGTCTGTGTGCTCTAGAGGGTGATCTTGCATTTAAATTACAGCAAATACAGTACGTGAACAGAATGGATCTTTCATTTAAGCGTGCTGTGAATTCTCATTCCAGCGCTTTGGTAAATAAATGTTGAAAGTTTGGTGTAAATCAGGTATAAAATATGAAGAAATTCTCTGTACGCACATTTCTGCTAGTGTTTTACTGGGATTTGTTTAATTGCAATTTTCTAAAATGTGTTTTAGCTGTGGTCAAATTGACAAATGACTAAATAAATAATCAAATTTGTCTCAGGTTAAAGCTGCAGTCTGTAAGTTTTGCCTCTTTGCTGCCCTCTCTGTTTGAAACCTGCAATTGCAGTTATTTGTGGAAGTATCATCTATATGTGTGTTGTGCATCAGCACGGCTCCTCAGCGCAGATGAATCTCGCAGATGTTTGGCGTCAGTCATCACATTGCCGTGGATACTGTACTTCAAAATCACAGCTTGTGGTCTTGGATGTGTGAACAAAATAAGAATTTTCATCAGAAAATGTCATCTGAACAAGTAACATGTCTGCCACTTTTGCTCTGACCAACTGAGAAAAAAAGCATTACAATAAACCGCGCTGCCATTGGTGATTAAATCTACAAACCCGATTCCAAAAAAGTTGGGACACCGTACAGATTGTGAATAAAAAAGGAATGCAATGATGTGGAAGTTTCAAATTTCAATATTTTATTCAGAATACAACATAGATGACATATCAAATGTTTAAACTGAGAAAATGTATCATTTTAAGGGTAAAATAAGTTGATTTTAAATTACGTGGCATCAGCACATCTCAAAAAAGTTGGAACAAGGCCATGTTTACCACTGTGTGGCATCCCCTCTTCTTTTTATAACAGTCTGCAAACGTCTGGAGACTGAGGAGACAAGTTGCTTGGAATAGGAATGTTGTCCCATTCTTGTCTAATACAGGCTTCTAGTTTCTCAACTGTCTTAGGTCTTCTTTGTCGCATCTTCCTCTTCATGATGCGCCAAATGTTTTCTATGGGTGAAAGATCTGGACTGCAGGCTGGCCATTTCAGTACCCGGATCCTTCTTCTACGCAGCCATGATGTTGTAATTGATGCAGTATGTGGTCTGTCATTGTCATGTTGGAAAATGCAAGGTCTTCCCTGAAAGAGACGACGTCTGGATGGGAGCATATGTTGTTCTAGAACTTGGATATACCTTTCAGCATTGATGGTGCCTTTCCAGATGTGTAAGCCGCCCATGCCACACGCACTCATGCAACCCCGTACCATCAGAGATGCAGGCTTCTGAACTGAGCGCTGATAACAACTTGGGTTGTCCTTGTCCTCTTTAGTCCGGATGACATGGCGTCCCAGTTTTCCAAAAAGAACTTTTGATTCGTCTGACCACAGAACAGTTTTCCACTTTGCCACAGTCCATTTTAAATGAGCCTTGGCCCAGAGAAAACGCCTTCTGGATCATGTTTAGATCTTTTGACCTATAGAGTTTTAGCCGGCAACGGCGAATGGCACAGTGGATTGTGTTCACAGACAATGTTTTCTGGAAGTATTCCTGAGCCCATGTTGTGATTTCCATTACAGTAGCATTCCTGTATGTGATGCAGTGCCGTCTAAGGGCCCGAAGATCACGGGTATCCAGTATGGTTTTCCGGCCTTGACCCTTACGCACAGAGATTGTTCCAGATTCACTGTACTGTAGATGATGATAACTTCAAACTCTTTGCAATTGTTCTCTGAGAAACTCCTTTCTGATATTGCTCCACTATTTTTGGCCGCAGCATTGGGGGAATTGGTGATCCTCTGCCCATCTTGACTTCTGAGAGACACTGCCACTCTGAGAGGCTCTTTTTATACCCAATCATGTTGCCAATTGACCTAATAAGTTGCAAATTGGTCCTCCAGCTGTTCCTTATATGTACATTTAACTTTTCCGGCCTCTTATTGCTACCTGTCCCAACTTTTTTGGAACGTGTAGTTCTCATGAAATCCAAAATGAGCCAGTATTTGGCATGACATTTCAAAATGTCTCACTTTCAACATTTGATATGTTATCTATGTTCTATTGTGAATAAAATATAAGTTTATGAGATTTGTAAATTATTGTTCATGTTAACAACATTAGCATTGCGTGACTATGTGTATTCAGTGTGTGTTAGCGTTACCTGTAGATTTCAATTTCTGTAGCCACTCTGATGATTGTCATTTGGACCTTTCTGGATTACAATCCGCCATCAAAATGATAAGTGATAAGACATGCCATACAACCTACTAGCAGGGACTCATTCTCTATGTAATCAGACGTGACGTAATGACGCAAAGATGAATGGCAGCATTCTTGAATTTCCAGTACCGATTTTATTGTAAAACATTATTACAAGCTTACCGTTGTGAATCAGGCTAAGGCGAGGAGATAGTTTTGAAATCTGGCTGGTTATGTACTTGCTCAAAAACTGATTTTGGATCATTTTTAACCAAAAAAAAAAAAGTTATGGTTTGCAGCAAAAAATAAATAAATATAAAAAAAATGTTAGTTTGAGGTGGTTTACATTCAGGTCACATGAAATAAAATAAAATAAAATTTGAGGTACAATTTTCGGTTAAATAAGTTAAGACAAAATATATAAATCTGCCTACTGGGTTTAAGAACAACATATATCATAACAGGTTAAATAAAATAAAACAAAAGAATAAGTGAATAAATCTTGGATTTAAGTAAGAAGAACATTACAACAATTTAAATATATAAGGAACATAATCATTTCGAAATTAATTTAATTTTACTAATGCCTGTGTTAATGTTCAGCCCACAGTGCAAGATTTGAAAACTGAATCGTGAAGTGTTACACGGACCCGATATGTAATTTTTTGCTGCTAGAAGTTGCCTATTCAAAACAAAGGCATAGCTTGATGATGCCTTGATTTTGCGGCATCATGGGAGGTGTTGTCTTCACGTCTACAGCCGGTGGAAAAGAATCCGACGAGACTCATATTAATGGATGAACTAATGTATTAAAGATTTATTAACATTACTGTAGTATGATGAAGCAGGGTGTGTGAGCGGAAAGAGGCCGGTGAAGTGATTGCTAATGAGAGAAGAGCACGACACGTCATACCGGTCATGAGTATCACAGCACTGTTTATCATATTAGATACATTTGTGTTTGAAAACTGTTATAGTGACAGCTGCTGTGAGACACTTGTTGCACACTGCAGTAAGCTAGATCGATATTAGTCATGGTAAAACATGGTACTCGTGGTAAATTAAGAAAATTGCGATTTAAACTTACTGTGTTGAGCTATATAACATGACTAGTTTTCTGTCGATGAATGTATCCAAACAGTTGCTCACCTGTCTAATAACACACGTAATATATTAAAGCGTCGTTGGTGTTTCCATGATTTAACGCGGGTATGATCTCATTGATAGGTGACACACGAACATGGTTAAAACTGCGTATTTCTCTGGATTTAAACATTCTTGGAAACATTTGGGATAATGTAAGTACACAAGTCGACAAAATATGTAACTGTTCTAGTGATTTTTGGATATTTAAATCGAAACATCTTATATGTTGTGCCTTTAATTCTTTCCCTAGAAAAAACAACAACAAAAACAAAAAAAAACGGTTGGTTATTTTAAGATCTTCTGTTTGCAGTCCCTGAACTGAAAGGCAGACTCTGAGAACAGCACAAACAAACAAATCAAATTATAATGAAAACCTTGACTGATGCCCATGAGGTGCAGATAGTGATGCTGACTGGGATATGAATATTATGCTCATCCCTCGATTTCCTCAGAAATGAAAGCATGCGGCTCACCTAATGTTACATAAAATGGTATTTCAGAGTACAGGAAAAGTGCAGAAGCGATAAAGAAAATATTACAGCGGAGGATGATGGTTAATTGCGCTGTCTATCGGGTAATCTGCTCATCTTTCCTGTTGCTGGCAGCATTACCAGAGATTAGAGAAGATCTGGTTATGGCATGCACAGAGATACAGGTTCCTGAAATCTAATACCCCAAAAGAGAGAGAGAGAGAGAGAGAGAGAATCCCAATCCCAAACTGCTGACACTGACTGAGCTAGTCAACTCCACACAAAAGGATGCATATCAGGTTTTCTGAAACCATCTGCTGACTTCCTGTGCCTTCCAATTCTGCTTTACAGCTCTTTTAAAACAAATGGTAATGGAAAAGCAATTCATCTCTGCATGAATCAGTACAGAGGAATAAATCTCCATCGAAAACATCTTCAAGTTTTAGAAGGTTACAGAGCATTAAGAGACAAATGCTGCAAGAAATGCAGAAGTGATCGACTTTGAGGCCTGCTTTGCAGAGACGAGGCTTTCTGCAGGTTATAGGGAGGTTAGCAGAAAGATGAACTCAGGCTGGCTGTCGCTGAGGTTTGTAATATTTGTGCCAAGTGACTTTGTGTGGTTTGACAGATGGGAGGAAAAGACTGGAGTTAATGGGGTCGCCAGGCTCGTGCTCCCTCTAAATGAGACGGTCAGAGACTCGGCATGCCACGGCAGCAGCTGATGTACATTCGGCCCGCAAGTACAGTTTTTCCAGAAAGTTTCTCTCCACCTGCAGAGACCCTCTGTCATGTTTTTCTTCCCCTTTGTCAGGGTTTTCTGCTGCACACTGTTGCCCTGAGGCTAAACAACACATTCAGCCACAGCAATGACATGCCAACCTGGACTAGAGGTTCGTCTGGTCTCCTGAATTGCCAAAAGTGTTTTTATCATTTGTGAATACTTGTATAGAAGCCATGGAATCAAAGAAACAGTTCACCTTAAAAAAAAAAAAAAAAAAAAAAAAAAAAAAATAGTGGTTGAATCTTTTCAACCTCCAAAAGGGCAAAGCAACACACTGTAAAAAATTATTTTCATGATTTATCACATTTTTTCTTTTGTCAAATCAACTTGATGTGGTTCAGATAATCAACAGAAACAAATATTATGTTAAATCAATCGTTTTTATTGTATTAACTCAAATCTTAAGGTACCCACATAACTTACTTTGAGTTAAATCAACAATTCTTTACTCTTTTTTTTTTTATTATTTAAAGAAATTAATACTTTTATTCAGCAAGGATGCATTAAATTGACTGAAAGTGACATTAAAGATAAGATAACACGAAGCATAATAGATATTCATAATGTACGTTGTAATGCATTATACTGTATCTTTTCATGAACAATTGTAAGTTAGTTAAAATGCATTGTAATGTTTGCAGATTCCTTGTTACATCTGAAATTGGTTGTTTGTCATGCGTTTTAATGCATTATGCTTTCTAAAGGTGTAAAAATGTACAGATTATAATTGTTGTTAAGGTACATTACAAGGCATAATTTATGCATTAAAAATACTTTTATGATGCATTATATATAAAGGCTTCAATTAAAGTGCTACCAAGATTTCTGTTATTTTGAACTTTCCATTCATCAAAGATGGTTTCCATGAAACTATAAAGCAGCATAACTATTTTCAACATTGATAATAATCATAAATGTTTCTTGAGCATCAAATCATCATATCAGAATGATTTCTGAAGGATCATGTGACACTGAAGACTGGAGTAATGATGCTGAAAATTCAGGAATAAATTACACTTTACTGTATATTCACATAGAAAACAGATATTTTAAACTGTAATAATATTTCACAATATTACTGTATTTTTTATCAAATAAATACAGTCTTGGTGAGCAGCAGAGGCTTCTTTCAAAAATACTAAAAAAATCTTACCCACTCCAAAGAGTTTTCTGAAGCTAAGGTGTCTTTGTTAAAGAGGAGCATTCTTTTCATTTACTTTCCAATGAAATAAATAATAAACAGTGCTGAAACATCATGAGGGTGAGCAAATAAGGTAACACTTTATTTTACGGTGTCCTTGTTACACATTAAATGTAGTTATAGTAATGACTATAAATGATATATAATTACATGCAAATAACCCTAAACCAACTCCTAACCCTATAAGTACATGTACATTAATATTACTTAAATGTATAATTACACTGTAACAAAGAGACCTTAAAATAAAGTGTAACTGCAAATAATGACAGAATTCTCATGTTTGGATCAACAGTTTCTTTAAATTTCTTCTTCTTCCTTGGTGTATAAGCATGATAGAAAAACAGTTCTGTGAAATTGTTTCCTTAATCGACCATTTCTCTCTCTCTCTCTCAAGGATGGGAGAAGTCCAATTGCTTTACTCTGTGTAATGTCATTTTGATGATGCTTTAGATAAACATATTTAATAATATATTGAATTTGTTGACAAATGCAGTGTTTCCAATGTTTGCTTTCCATGCACAGATTCTTTAAGGAAAAAAAGAAAGAACGAAAGAAAGAAAGAAACACCTTTTTCAGTAGTTTGCTTGATTTCGTTTCGTAGAATAAGGCCTCTCTGACGGTCCTTCTCTGTGGATCTATATCTGTCTATGCCCTCCTGCTGAATCTATGCAGGGTGAACTTAAATAAACATCTATACACATCAACGTCAAAAAAAAATAACCTTTTGATGTAGCTATTTTCCACTGTCTAAGTGAAGGAAAGATGTCATACTGTATATGTGCAGGTAGAAATTGTCGAGCTGACCGTGCGCTTTCAGCAGCTTAGTGTAAGAAGCCTGTAGTTCTCCTTTAGACTGCAGAAAGCTAAAAGCCTGACCAGCGTAATGATTGCTTTCATTTTAAAGAGAAAGTTGTTATAAGGCCAAATAAGTTTTGTATTGCGGGTTGAGGGTTGTCAGACCCCTCAAGACTAGAGTCGGGAAAGGAACTGCTAATGCTTTAGGAGTGGGTTTCATATGTTTGTGAAAGGATGAATAATGGTTTGGTTTTATTTCTTTTAAGCAATAGCTCAAAAAAAAAAAAAACCTTTATATAATCATTTATAGTAGGGTTATTAATGTTAACTAAAACCATAAAAAGATGGATGGATGGATTAAACATTGGAATGATGGATGAACGGATGGATTGGAATGATGGATGGATGGATGGATGGATGAATGGATGGATGGATGAATGGATGGATGGATGAATGGATGGATGGATGGATGGATGGATGGATGGATGGATGGATGGATGGATGGATGGATGGATTAAGCAATAGAATGATGGATGGATGGATGGATGGATGGATGGATGGATGGATGGATGGATTAAACATTGGAATGATGGATGGATGGATGGATGGATGGATTGATTAAATGATAGAGTGATGGATGAACGGATGGATTAAATAATAGAATGATGGATGGATGGATGGATGGATGGATGGATTAAAAATTGGAATGATGGATGAACGGATGGATTGGAATGATGGATGGATGGATGGATGGATGGATGGATGGATGGATATATGGATGGATATATGGATGGATATATGGATGGATGGATGGATTAAGCAATAGAATGATGGATGGATGGATGGATGGATGGATTAAACATTGGAATGATGGATGGATGGATGGATGGATGGATGGATGGATGGATGGATGGATGGATGGATGGATGGATGGATGGATGGATGGATGGATGGATTAAACATTGGAATGATGGATGAATGGATGGATGGATGGATGGATTAAATGATAGAATGATGGATGGATGGATGGATGGATGGATGGATGGATGGATGGATTGATTAAGCAATAAAATGATGGATGGATGGATGGATGGATGGATGGATGGATGGATGGATGGATGGATGGATGGATGGATTGATTAAGCAATAAAATGATGGATGGATGGATGGATGGATGGATTGATGGATTGATTAAGCAATAAAATGATGGATGGATGGATGGATGGATGGATGGATGGTTGGATGGATTAAATGATAGAATGATGGATGGATGGATTAAACATTGGAATGATGGATGGATGGATTAAATGATAGAATGATGGATGGATGGATGGATGGATGGATGGATGGATGGATAGATGGATTAAATGATAGAATGATGGATGGATGGATTAAACATTGGAATGATGGATGGATGGATTAAACTATAGAATGATGGATGGATGTTTAGTAGAATTTAGAAGAATGTTTCACTGTTTTTGTCTATGCAATAAAAGCCAATAGGATCCCAAACAACACTGCACCCCGTTGGCTTTCACTGGACAAAAGAAAGCCCCTTTATGAGTACATTTGGATTTAATGCACAAATCTAATCAGCTAATCAAAACTCAAGTGCATAAAGCATTCAGAGATTCAGTCAATAGATTCGGGTGCTGTTGACTTTGACCGTTCAATGATTGTTGGTGCTAAAGGGTGTTTGTGTGTCTTAAAAATTGCTAATGTCAGTGTTGCACCAAATTGTCTATTGATGCACAATACTGTCATATTGGCAATATAGCTTTCGAGGGCCGAAATAATTGACTAAAACGGTTAGTGCTTCTCAGATGACGTTTTTGACTGTGTCAGCGTCTATTCCGTGGACTCAACATGGATAAGCTGTCAAAAATGATGCTAGAGTATGTAAACTTCAATACTTCCAGCAGTTAAATCAATGTCATGTCATCAGAGGGTCCAGTACATTATTAGAAAGGTGTACCTAACAAAATGGCCAATGAGTGCAGATACATACAGTGAAGTGTCACATGGAGTGATTGTTTCAGTGACGTGGCGTGAGATCTGTAACAAAGGCCACTCATGCCGAAGATCTGACTGTCTGACGGGGACCGGCAGCCTCTCTGACCTCCCAAGATTCAGCAGGATTGGAAAGGCTCGCGCAGAGACCCTGGAGCTAGTGGAGTGGAGAGAAAGATTGCACAAGGGGATTACAGATGGATGAAGAACGAGACCTGAAAGTGAAGGATGATCGCTCTTTCTCGTTCCCTCTCTCTGCCCTCTAGTAATCTGCTGGTCCTCTGTCATGTTATTAAGTTGTTAAAAGGTCAAACTTTACATCATACTAACCTCTTTCCATGGCCATTTCTCACACAGTCTCTCGCTCTATCTTTCTTTTTTATGCTATACATAGACTCACACATGATAGATAATTTCTGAGTGAAACTTGTTTCTAAAATATTGGATGGATGGATGGATAGATGGATGGATGGGTGGATGGATGGATGGGTGGGTGGGTGGGTGGATGGATGGATGGATGGATGGATGGTTCTTAATATCTGTCCGTGAGATAAATCATTATTAGAATAATGTACGGTGAATGTATACATTATTTCACAGGAAACAATAGTAAATTACCTCAAGCAATGACACTTCTTTTGCATAAGTCTATCTTGTTTTTAAAATACATTTGCATAAACGTGTAACTACTGCCACCTTTTCTGAACATATAAACACACTAATTGTTCATTTAACAAATGTGTTTTGGGTTCACTCTGGAATGATGGTTGCTCCAGGCAAAAGTTTGCATTTTAAGATAACGTCATTACACAGGCGTTGTGTTTTTCACCCAGACCTCCCTGTTGTTCCATACAGATGACTTAATTAAAGAGCAACAGCAAATGTTGTTTCTGCCTTAAACCTTCATTCATCACAGAGAGGCAAAACAACCACTGCGCTCCAGTTGTATTTCTCATAAAATTCATGTTCTCTTAAAATAAAATGATGAAAGCAGTCAATGGAGGGTCATTTTCCAAAACACAAATTATAGCTTCTCCTTTGGCCTGACTTCAAGAAATTCTCATTGATTAATTAAACCCAATGCTATCTGAACTAGGAATAGAATTAGTCCAATTTTCAATGTTCAAAACACCTCCAGTCCAAGTTTTTCCTTCTGATTTTATAACAGCAGTTTTGATGCACAGGTTTAATTGCCGTTCGCTTATTAAATGCTGTGCTGCAGAAAGAAGCAGATGTCTCTAAAGCAGCTGTGAGGCAAATGGCGTCCAGTGGGAGATCGCCATCAAAGACGGGACTCTTCCATGCTGAGAGAAAACCGAAATTAGGCTTCTCGTTGCCTCCATATATATGAAACTTTTTCCACCTTCTTCTAACTTATATGACAGGGTTTGATGAGATCCTGAGATCTTTGCACAGAAACTTGTGACAGCAAATTTCTTCAAAATGCTTATTCTTGAGAGGACAAATGTTACATTTCTAAAGGCTTCAAGAACACTGATGAAGGCATAAATCCTAAAGGAATATTACGGGTTCGATACAAGTTAAGGTTAATCAACAGAATCATAATTATGAAAATAAATATATAGCTGCAAGCAGCAATTAAGCAGCCATGCACACAAAAAAGAGCATGATGAGTTATGCAAGCATGGCTGGGAGAATCAGACCAACTGCAACAATGAGTAATTAAAGACATTTTTAGATTACAATCGGTAGTAATATGATTTAATTGCTTATCATTTTTGTCCAATTGGTGGTGCTGTTACCAAATTGGTGTTATGTGGTCAGTGTGAGGTTGTGCGGTCTCAAAACTTTTTGAGTACCTTTAGGGCATAGTCCCAATGACATATATGATGCAGTAATGCATTTAATTAAAAAATGGTTGACACCCAAAATGGCTGATATGGGAAATATGCTGCACTGAATCACAAGAGTCCAGTGTTATGATTTTTGGGCAAACCATTGAGAAGAAACAGCCATTTTTCATATAACTTGACCAGTAGGTGGCGCTGTGCCGAAACGCAGCAAGTAGCCTTGTGATAACTAAGATTCATCTCAATATGGTAAAATGTTGCAGAAATATAGCCTCACATCCATTTTTAAGTCCTCCATCGAATTTATTCAGGCGTTATTCAAAGACGGTTTGGTGTATCAAAAAGATTTTAACTTTTTGCCATCATTGTCTGAAGATGATGTGAGACAATTTTGGTGAATATCGGATGAACAGTCTAGAACGGAAAGATGTTCATGATGGAAAATGACGTCATATGATGCCAAGGAATCAGAGGGAAAAAAGTTGTCTCTGGCAGTTATGGTTCAAAAGTTATTAGCATAAACTTTGGAGAGTTGGTGGCGCTAGAGAGAATGAGTTAGAGACTTCAAATCTGAGGTGGTTAATGTTCAGACTGTCCTTTATCTGTGTGCCAAATTTCATCATTTGCCTTTAAGCGGTTCTTTGGGCTGCTGTAGGCTCAATAGAGAAAGCAGAAGTTGTTATAGTGCGTGAGGCACTCGAATGAAAGTAATGGGGAGCAATTTTTGGAAAAACTAAAAAAGCAGAAAGCAAAGCAAAGAAAGCAAAAAAATTATAATTATTACGTGTTATAATTGTACAGAAAACATGGATTCTGACAAAACATATTATTTGAAAGCTGAAAGGGTCATTTTAAGGTTTTAGATGCCACATTTTCATGACAATGCAGTTGTCAAAATGGATATAGCTTCACATAGAAAAGGTTAGTAAGCATTTTTTTTCTTCCCCCCAAACTCAAATCATTTTAACACATATATTGTTTACTTCTTGTGTCTATAATATTGAAACATTTGAACATTTGCAGATTGTCTCCATTCTCTTCCACTGCGACTGCATCACTGTAACCCAGATTTTAGCTTTTTTAAAGAAAAGGAAAGACAAGTAGAAATTGTCTGTCGATTGAGCTTAACTTGTAACATACCTGGAATATTGCTTTAATGCATTATAAGAATGGCATGATTGTTCTTTGAATTTAGCGTTCTTGCAAGGATGGGGAGAGTTAGGTAAGAAAACCAATCAATGGCGCAGCAGAATCTTTCCTGTTCTAATATTTATCGGAAGGTTGTTAGGAAAAAAACTCTCAAAAATTATTGATTTCCTACAAAGCAGCTTTGACACAGGGCCTTGTTTGTGGTAAAGCATAATCATTTCACCAATAATAAAATTAGACCCCACTTTTTTTCCTGTTTGCAAAGTGCTCTGATATCTCTGCATGTGAGTTAATGGAAATGTTTTCTAAACCCATGTTTGCCAGGCTCATACACAAAAATCCATTTCTCTGATTGATCAACATGACTTCACACAGACAGTTTAATTACACACTTTTCCGCTGACCAGAAAGCAAGTGAACAAAAAAATGGCCACTCAACAAAACTGCGAAACCTAAATAAATAATTTCCCCTCTATGAGCCCCATTTCCCATCGCAGCTGTCCTGCGAGTTTTCTCAGTGCCCTTGACGACGTGTTTCAACTACGTCAAGGCCTCCCTAGACGCTCCTCACGAGCTTTCAGTCCTCTATTTTGTGATGTCTTCTGAGACGGTCTCTTCTGTTAAATGTGTTGGGATGTGCTGCATAAGCTCACCTCAGGCACTGTGACAAAACAAAGTTTGTTGGGAAATCCCAAGACATTTAACTTCCCCTAAGACTGTTTCTCAAGTCTTTATTTTAGTCAATTTGTAATTTATCCAAGATAAATTATTCAACAGTGCACACCAACCTGAATATTTTAGAAAAAAACAAAAACAAACAGTGATTGAATGTGGAGCACAATCTTTGCAAATCAACATCTTGGCCTTGATTATATTTGGTTCATAAGGAGTTCAGATAAAAAAATAAATAAAAAAATAAAAATCCAACCCAGTCTCACAACAGTTTAATCTACTGATTCGTGATTGTGGACACGAATTTCCCCTTTTTTCGTGTCACTCAACACGACTTTTAAAGGTGCAATATGTAATATTTTTGCAGTAAAATATCCAAAAACCACTAGGCCAGCATTATATATTTTGTTCACTTGAGTACTTACAATATCCCAAATGTTTCCAACTATTTGTAAATCGTGAGGAAATTGCAATTTTAACCAAGGCTCCAGGACGTGTGAGGAGTCGTCTGTCAATTGCGTCATATTAACCCGGTTTCTGGTTTTATTTTGTAGAAACCATGGAAACACCAAAGACGCTTTAATATATTACACTTTTTAATAGACAAGGCAACAACTGTTTTGATATATTTATAGATAGAAAACGAATTGTTGTTATATAACTCAACATGTTTAAGCTTATTGTTTAAATCTAATTTTCTTGAATATTTTGCGAGTACCATGCTTTACCATGCCTCAGAGAAAAACACTATTTTGCCAAGTAGCTAACATAGCATAATCAGATGCAGCTTTATTTTTAGTAACAGTAATACAGAATTTTTTTTTTTTTTTAAATGAACTGCATGCCCTTTATCGACACAAGCCATCCAGCATTTAATATGATATTCTAAAATCGATCTAGCTTACTGCAGTGTGTCTCAAACAAGTGTCTCACAGCAGCCACCGAGTGAACACACAGAGTAACCTTATAACATCATTTTCAACACTCTGAAATGTGTGTAATATGATAAACAGAGTTACGTTACCTCATACTCATAACCGGAAAAGCGGAAGCGGCAGCGGCGATGGCGACTATGGCATAATAAAAGTTCTGCTGCTCGTGAGGCGTGTGTTGCGCAATCGCTCCAGCGGCTTCGTTTAGCTCCAGCGGCTTCGTTCAGCTCCAGCGGCTTCGTTTAGCTCCCACAACACTCGGTCCCGCTCTGCTTCATACTACAGTAACGTTAATAATCGCATCCATGAACATGATTTCTTCCCGAGTCCTATCCCTATTGAGGTCCGTTGAGGTGAAGACCACATGTCCCAAGATTCCGCGCTCAAACTTAGCTTCATCAAGCTACGCCCTTGTTTTGAATAGGCCTCTAGCGGACAGAAAATATTACATATTGCACCTTTAATCTAATGTATTTCTATAGTATCTTTCGTGACTACACCACATTTTTTTTATTATTATTATTATTAATTTTTAAACTTTAAGCGCTACATTACTCAACAGGAGATTGTATCCTTGTAGGCGGCTACACGCCATTGTAAACCATTGTCAGTGGTTTAGTCAAATCTCCTGGTTAATAAACAAGGCTGCAGAGCTGTGCTACGGCCATCGCTTCTAAATGTTTCTTTTCTGAGAAATACAGTTTTTCCATCGGTTTGGGGTGTCAAATCTAACAGTGAATACTACAGTACCCATGAGCCTTATCGACCGTTACTATTGTGACGACGCCAGCTAAAGCTAACCGAGGACCCGCCGCCGATTCTCTTTTAATGATATCCTCATCTTTTCTCAACAGATAAACATGAAAGTGTGCTTGATAATTTAACAATATGATGTTATGGCCATTTTTAATGAGACTGTCCTCCTCCGAAAAACGAACCCATAGGTCGTTTAAGCGTGTCGTCATCAAATGACCTTTGACTGCGATGAGAGGAAGGAGTGATCTTGAGCGTCTTAGTCCAGGTGCAATTCATGTGTAAGTAACGAATATGATTTTACCACAGTAACTGTAGCTCGATCCTAAAGCCCAGTGACCACAGCATTTTCCATATTTTTAACATAGTGACTGTAGTTTTACTGTGGTATTTGTAGTTAAATAAGAGTAACACAACACCATGCTTATAACACTGTGGTTTAAACACAGTAATAACATTTACCATGGTATTATCACAGTTACTGTAGTTTTACTGTGGTATTTGTAGTTAAAGCACAGTAGCACAACACTTACCATGGTATTATCACAGTTACTGTAGTTTCACTTAGGTATTTGTAGTTAAAGCACAGTAACACAACACTTACCGTGGTTTTACCACAGTAACCACAACACTTGCCATTAATACCTTTTTGTAATGTAATTGTAATACAATATTTTTTTCTGTCTTGCAGTTACTTCAGATCACATACTCCTCCATCTCCATCTCCCACAACAACCTTTAATCCAGCAGCTCTTTTAAGAAGTCATCTCTCACAAAAGCTTACTTACTGTCTGTCTGTCTGTCTCTCTTTCAAAGTCTTGTTAAACCTGTCTTGTTTGTGGAGAGGGATGAATTTGGCCATCTTGTGCATTTACGGAGAAGACAAAAAGCTGCGAAGGCAAACATTTCCAATGGTATGTCTGCTTTGATCTTAACCCTTGACTGAACATTACTGCAATTACATTTTGCACAGCATTTGATGTTTCTTAAATGTTGTTTTACATACCACACGGCCCCATCGGTAATAATTCATACAATTTACCAAGTCAGCACATTCATATCATATTATATAAGCAAACTCAACTCTCGTGCAGATTGAGCCCATTGTAAGTAGTTGGACTGTTTATATTAGAAAGTTTAGTCTATTGTATTCTTTATTAACCTTTACAAATGTCTCTTCTAGTTCCACCTGTATGATATCTGTCCACACCTCATAGCCTGCTTTTCTTTCCTTCATTTTTATTGAACACATCTGTATAAGAAGCAAGAGTCCGGAAATGACACGTTAGATCTTTGATTAATACTTAAGGCTGTTCACACACAGAACAATAACTATAATGATCCACGCCAACAGACAATAAAGTTCTGTTTATTATTAAACATGCTGTCTGCCATTTTATGTGCTCAAGCTCTTTAAAGTCTGATAAAGAAGATTCTGATTGGCTGTCAATGTTTTTAGTGTTCATCATATGATTTAATAAAATTCTCCTTCCTGTCTTGCAGGATTTCTCATGGATTACTTAGTCCTTCTCCATCAGCTCTCTACACATCTCTTTCTCCACATCTCTTTCTCTCTCTCTCTCGTGTGGCACATCTGCTCTCAGCCCTTCTACACTCTTTCTGCCTAATTCTGCTCTTAGCATGTCTATTTGTATTAATTTCTCCTCTACAGTGAACACATCTCTACTGTGAGCAGTCCTGTCACTACCACCATCCCTCCCACTGTATTCTACACGGCAACACTGGGGAAGACGGTAAATAATAAAAATGGTAATGTAAAAATAATATCTTTAACAGATAATCTGTCCTTTCACCACAAGAACCTGGAAGATCCTGTCATAAATGACCATATATGGACAAGTAAGTGTGACGCATCTGCTCAGCTGGGTTGTCATTGGCTTGGACCTTTTCTTGTCTCCCGTAGGACAATCTTTTGCTCGTTGCAGAGCACGCTTTGCTGTCATTATTACGTTAGTAATACATTCAGTTAACAATGCGGTGTTGCTGTGTTGTGAGAAATTACCCCTTTACCGAGATCCTAACCCTAAGTGTAACTTCACTGAACTACAAATAACAGCGCCGTGTTTTTCGCGTTTCATCGGTAGAATGACAGAGGCTTATGGGAAATGTAGTTTAAAACGCTTAATATTGAAATGGAAAATCTTTAATGAACAAATGGATATCTAATCATGTTCATTGTGCAAGCCTTTATGATATATTTTTGAACAAACTTAATGAACAAAGTGTGTTGAGTCACATTTATATTGTCTTTTCAACAACCAGCCATTATTTAAGTTGCTGCAAGTTCATCCAGTCATAGTTAAGATAACAGAACAAGACGCCCATTTGGAATGGGCTTCTCCATTTATTTCATTAGAACAAGAACAAGAATGTAAACAAATACATCAATTTAAACAACTAATAAACATTGTGACACTTCATTGTACTATTCAACAAGGCCAATGTGCCATTCAGATTCAGTAAGACAAGGTACAGTGTGTTCTTCATAATATAAAAGACCTCAACTGTGCCAAAATGTTCTCATCTTTGTCCTCCTCAAGTGCTGGACATCAGTATAGTGCGTACTCATCTTGCTTATAGTACAGGATCCATGTTGATCTTTCCCTGGACACATATACCTTTGCAGCACAGAATTAGTGCAAACAGAATATCAGGGTGCAGAATAATAGTGTAACTGATAGAGTGCAGTGCATGTGGTGTTACTTGTACGGGTTTGACTGCCTGTGGAAAGAACTTGTCTCACAGTCTGCTGGTGCACGTCTGCCTGACGGTAACGGTGAGAGCAGTTCACGGCTCGGGTGGCTGGAGTCTCTGATGATCCTCACACACCACGGAGAGAGGGAAGCTCACCTCCAACAATGGTCTGTGAGGAGCTTTGCAGTTGAGGGCGGTCCTGTTCCTATACCAGGCAGGGATGCAGCAAGTCAGAACGTTCTCAGTGCATGTGTAAAATGATTTGAGGGTTTTGGGGCTCACACTGAACTTCCTCAGCTGTCTGAGAAAGAAAAGACACTGATGAGCCTTCTTCAGCACTGCATCAGTGTGGATGGGCCATGTGTGGTCCCCGGTAATGTGCACCACTGGTGCGGCGTAGCTTTTTATTTAGGAGGTGGTAAATCAATTTATAATATTATTATTTATAATTGTTGTACTGGACATACCATTGATTCCTGTTGGAGCCAAAAAAAATCCTTCCACAACAATCTCATGGTTGTGATGTTCACGTTTATGGGCCGTAACATCTGAGTTGTCACAGTAGAGCTGTTTGGGAATGCAGTCTTCACATCGGATAACTGATGGTTTCAGGCTGCAGTGCTGCACTTGGTGGCCACAGAATACTCCCGTCAACAAAGACTCCATTATCTCTGGCCTCAGACCCACTTCTCTTCAGTCTGGGCCATGCGAACTGACCACTTCTGTGAAGACTGACCTCAGCATTGAGTGTTTGTAGTGCCAGCTGCCAGCTCCTCTACTTCTTGATGTAGTCTTTCTGTACAAGTAGGAAATGAGAACATAACACAAGCAATCATAACAAATCAGTAATGTATTGAAAACTCTTTAGTACATATACAACATGCCTATTTCTTCATCAACTGACTTCATCATCCTTCAAACAATCAGACAAAACAATAAGTCAATAATAACTCCAGAGAAATAGTTTTGGTGAAAATATGGAAAGTGCTGTGGTCACTGGGCTTTAGGATCGAGCTACAGTTACTGTGGTAAAATCATATTCGTTACGTACGCATGAATTGCAGACAATCAGAAAGATAACTTTAAAAAATAAAATAAAACACACCTGGACTACGACGCTCAAGATCACTCCTTCCTCTCATCGCAGTCAAAGGTCATTTGATGACGACACACGCTTAAACGACCTATGGGGTCGTTTTTCGGAGGAGGACAGTCTCATTAAAAATGATGGTCATAACATTGTATTGTTAAATTATCAAGCACACTTTATGTGTTGAAAAAGATGAGGATATCATTAAAAGAGAATCGGCGGCGGGTCCTCGGTTAGCTTTAGCTGGCGTCGTCACCATAGTAAGGGTCGATAAGGCTCATGGGTACTGTAGTATTCACTGTTAGATTTGACACCCCAAACCGATGGAAAAACTGTATTTCTCAGAAAAGAAACAGCAACATTTAGAAGCGATGGTCGTTTATTAACCGGGAGATTTGACTAAACCACTGACAATGGTTTACAATGGCGTGTAGGATACAATCTCCTGTTCAAATGTTGAGTAATGTAGCGCTTAAAGTTTAAAAATTAATAATAATAATAAAAAGACTGTGTCACGAACTGGCGTGAGACATGTAGGATGCTACAGTTCAGTAAGATGGCATATAGCATAAACCATTGCAACTAACATGGACCCACACTTACACAGAGTGACACAAACAAAGAGGAAATGCCAGTCAGACTTCACCTGCTCATCTCTCTTCATGTTTGTCACTTCAAACGTACAGTTGCTGATTGTCGCCAAACTAACATGAATAGCCTTCATACACTCACAAATAGCAGGAAATGCTGAGCAGACAGATATTCTGCACTGGGTAGCAGATTAATTCAGTTTGAGCATTTCTGCTCAGTTTAAAACACAGTCACTTAATGGCTCTAGTATCGTGCAATATTTCAACATATAACTTTCCCAGAGTTTATATATTTAAAAAAAAAAAATGTTCAAGAAGCTACTTTAAACCTCTAGTTTGCCATAATTTAGACTAAAGTCAAGTTACCATTTTGTAAACACCTAAAGCCAAAAACTTAGGTCAGTTAGACTTTTTAAAAAGAAATGAATATTTGTATTCACCACAGCACCACAAAGTCATCAATACGAGTTTCCTTGAGTCCCAGTTTGTTCAAGTTGTCAGTGAGGAACATGGCAGAATACCACAATACTTATAGTTATTTAGCAGTGTCATTGTCAGTCATTTTAAATTGGTGAGCATAAGAGACTTCTTTCAAAAACACACACACACACATTATATATATATATATATATATATATATACACACACATACATGTATATACACACATACATGTATATATAGCTGTGAGCAGCAATTATCAGGGTTCAAGCCCAGCAAGTTTTTTTTTTTCTTTTTCTTCTGATCAGCCTACGTTAACCTTGTCTAAAAGGTGCTCAAACTTCAATGAAACTTCACTTGCCGATGGCGGCCATGTTTTTTGAGATATGTCAATGTCCTCATAGACGTTCATTGCACCCTGGACAAAGACACTGCATGTCTATTTTCAAGTCCATCAGAGTAATGGTCAAGTTTTTTTTGTTTGTTTTTTTTCTGTTATAGCGCCACCAAGTGGCCAATTATTGCGATTTTTTTCACATGACCAAAGACTGAGCCCATACACCCCTGTTCCAAGTTTGGTGAAAATATCTCATTCCATTCACGAGTTATAGCCATTATAGAAAAAGTGCCTCCACCCACTTCAAACACTTTGGTGGCCCTTAAGGTGATGGCAACTTTTTGAGCGATGTTGCTGGGCAATGTTGCCCAAAGATGTTGCTTGGGCACTTTCCCATTGAGAATGGGCAACAAATTTCTCTCTAGATATCCAGATAGAAATTTGTTGCCCATTCATAATGGGAAAGTGCCCAAGCAACACCTTTCGGCAACATTGCTCAAAAAGTTGCCCTGTGTGTCATCACTTTTAGGGACCCTGAATCGAAATTTCAACTTTTTTGGATAACTATTGACAATCAGACTCTGGAGAATCTTGCCGCACTGGTTTGGTTCCGATCAGGCCAAAAACCTAGAACTAGTTTGCAAAAGTAGGTTTTTCAAAAAATCCAAAATACCGAAAATTTCGGATGCAACGACTGAATCTGAAGCATGCATTTTGTCCATCTTGAGGCAAGGATTCCAACAATATTGAGCATATGCCTAACGCCTAGCGATTTAATATTTTTCATGGCTGTAGCGCCCCCTTCAGGGCGATCGGGGCGAGCCTTTGTGCCGTTGTAGATGGTGTGAGTACTACCAGCCCTCAAAGCTTCAAGTCTCTACGACTTACGGTTTGGTCTGCCGATTACTTTTAGGGGAGAATGCTGATCCTTTAAAATTTTATTAATTACAATAGAGTTTCAGCGCTATGTTCCTGAACCTCTAACTTACAGACCTAAAACATTTGAATGGTATCTACACTTAAGGTATATAAGTGGCCATTATTTATGTATGTATACATTTATTTATTTAAATATATAAACTATAATATGACGACATGATTTATTTTTGCAATCATAAAAGTATTTATAAGGATCTCAGTTAGGGTGGCAAACAGCATTAAACCTGAACACATACATTTGCAGATTAACTAGAAAAACCTTATTTTATGTAACTGAATCAAAAACATGGTGGTGAACGGCTATAAACTGGAGTAATAGGACAGTTTAAGAGAGAGTGTTTAAATATTGACTTCGCTCAACTATAGAGCATCATGTGACAAAATACTGCAATGTAGCGCTTTTTTTACACTGAAAACTATAGTCACACTACACTGAAAATTAGTTAACATAGTAGCATCACTGTATTTAGTTAGTTACCCAACACTCTTAAATACCATCACACAAATAACATCAAATCAAATGCCAGGAAGAAAGAGTCAATGCTGAGAAGATGTAAATGAGGTTTGTCTTGAACAGTAATCAAAACTGTCATGATTTCCCTTCTCGTTAATTAGCTTTTGTATTCAGATGCTCTTTTGTTTGTTTTGTTTGCTTGTTTGTTCAGTTAAGTTTCATTCTGATGTGAGAACACTTCTTATCAGAACAAAGGGCCTTTGAATAAACCTGAAAAGCAGTTCATATGCACTTCCCAGTTCCCACAAAACGTGGGCATCAAAATCATTATGTACAGTAGCTTCCAGCGGTGGTAGTTCCTTCTTTACATAAACCTCCAGAACATTTCATTTTGAGTGATTGTTGCTCTTTAAATGTCTTTTTAAGATGGGGAAACACTGCAATATTTGATATGGATGGCTGTTTTTTCACAATCTTGCTCCCTATATAATATGAACCATGCTTAAAAAAAAGAAAAAAAAGAAAGGAAGGTATATGTCAGTTTTATTCCAGAACTCCAAACTAAGAGGAGAATGCCTGGAAAAAAAAAATGTCATACTGAATGACCATTCAAGCCTTCATACTGATACTTCCTGTCATTTCATGCTCTCATAAACAGTTGGTTTGCACAAAAACCACTGTATATACAATGAAGGTTTTCTGTTAAGGTTGGTGTGGGTGGTAAACATCCTTAAAGTTACTACTTCAACTTCAAAACTGCATAGTGAAGCATTACTTCTCTGTGAGAAGTGTGCCATGTGCTGCATGGCTCCTGCTTCAGCCCTCAGTCAATCTGCTGAGGTCATCTGGAGCCACTGGACATCAATATTAATAATGAATTTGAAAAGAACACATCAACTGTGTAGCTTTCTGTAGGGAACATTACCTGCCCCAACCTTGGAACAGCTACTGTATCCTTAAGAATGGAAATGAGTCCTGCACAAACCTGCTATGAAACCATGCCATCATATAAATTTTTTTATCATAAATCATAAATATCAGTCTTCAGACAGTTTTCAGAAAGTCCACTTTAATGGTCAATTTTTTTCTTCTACTGAAGAAAGTTGTTAAGAAGGTAAGGGTGAGTAAATAAAGACTGAATTTTCACTATAAGATTAACTTCTTTAAAAACCTACTTGAATTTAATAAAACCAACAATATAAGTCCATCATGAAAAAGATGAGAAATATTACTGTAAACAACTCATACAATAAAGCAGGCTTTCTCAATCCATAATCCGTTCTGGTGTCAGATTAGCAGGTGTGTCAGATTAGTGAGACGTCTAAAAGGATCTGATTGAGAAACCCTGTGATAAAGCATATATTTTATGTGCAGTAGCCTGAATCAGAAACGCATATTAATTTAAACATTATATCATGTTGCATACAATCACACACATGCTACAGTTAGCAAAATATCACATGAGCAAAAGTGTATAAAGTGTAATAAAACAGTTCAGTAAATTAAAACTGAGGAACTTACATTTTCAATACACAATATTGCCAGTATTATTGTGTATAATTCTGCTCCGCCAACGAGTTACAAACAAAGCTAGCAAAACCGAGGACCACACAGCGGTGGTTATTCAATACTGAGAAATGTGAATAAAACAAAGTTTTTGAGCAAAAGTACTTACCTGTTTCAGCCTTGAATGAATCAGCGTACGTAAACAACTCTGACGGAGAAATGATTCAATGATGCAATCAAGTTTCATTCTCAAATGAATCTGTGTCTTGAACGAATTGGTTGAATGAACGATTCAGTGACTCATACAGACAATCACTTGTCCCCACCTACTGGTGTAAATATGTAATCTGCATTAAGATCCACTGAACGTTTTTGCTGATGGATTCATAGATTAAATGATTTAAGGTATGTTTATTAATACAATTTTTTAACGTTTGTGACTCAGGGCTGTTTATTTATAACACTGTGTTTAGTTCTCAATTGCATTAATTCACAGTGCTGGCAGGATCATGCTGTGTAGAAAGGATTTGGATAAGACTGAGTACAAATGGATGTAGCTGGAGATGTGGAAAAAGAGCAGAAACTTAGTGGAGGAAAACACACTTAAACCAAAAATGTCCTGGAGTGGCTTGTTCCCAACTTGATGGAGCTTGAACTATTTTTATGAAAAATAATGGGCAAAAAGTCCAGAGTGAACATGTACAATATGGATAGACACTTACTCAGAGTGTATCCAAAGGCACTTCTAACTCTGAGAAGACTTATGCAGTCAATTATTTTCCATCATTTATAATGTATGATAAAATGTGATAAAGTCCAAAGTGAATTAATACTATTATAGGCATATTCACATATATTGTAATAACTCACTTTGGATTTATCACATTTTATGGTGTTACAGCACTGGGACCATTATGTGCTTTAACTGAGAGTTGAAGGTATCAATTCCCCTTGGACTTTATCACATATTATAGTGTTACACCATGAAACTATTACATTTTTAATGTAAATATAATCTTCATTATGCATTGACTTCAAGTACATCGGATTGATCCAATTATGTCACCTGCGTGGAGAAGCACTCAGAAATGGTGAAGAGTGTGATGAGTCATCGTCCTTCATCTGCACACACGAGAACACCTCACTGTAATTTGAGGATTACATTGACAATCTGTCTTTCGGGGCTGCAGCCAGAAACATACGTTCTTACTGTGGCTGTCGGTGTAGGGATGGTGTGCAGCTTCATGTTTTATCATCATGCCTTTCTACTGTACGTATGTCCTCTTCACCTCATTAACAATGCTGCGATGCAGTGGCAATTATTATAATTCATTAGCAGGTTAGGATAGCAGCTGTTGCCGACACACTGTTGCCTTCGGTTGTTATTTCAAACAGGGGTTAAATTGGCAGAAAATGGAATGATGGATGGATGCATGGATGGATGCATGAATGAATAGATTAATGGAAGGATGGATGGATGGATGGATGGATGGATGCATGCATGGATGGATGGATGGATGCATGCATACATGGATGAATACATGGATGGATGGACGGATGCATGGAGGAATGGAGGGATAGATGGATGTATAGAGGGATGGATGATGTATAGATGGATGGATGCATACATGCACGGATGCACGGATGGATAGATGATGGATGGATGGATGGATGCATGCATGGATGGATGGATGGATGGATGGATGGATGGACGGATGCATGGATGGATGCATGGAGGGATGGATGGATGGATGGATGGATGGATGGATGGATGGATGAATAGATTAATGGAAGAATGGAAGGATGGATGGATGAATGGATGAATGGATGGATGGATAGATGCATGGATGGATGGATGGATGGACGGATGGATACATGGATGGATGGATGGATGGATGGATGAACGGATGCATGGATGCATGGAGGGATGGATGCATGGATGGATGGATGGATGCATACATGCACGGATGTACGGATGGATGGATGGATAGATGGATGGATGCATACATGTACGGATGATGGATGGATGGATGGATGGATGGATGGATACATGCACGGATGCACGGATGGATGGATGGATACATGCACGGATGCAGGGATGGATGGATGCATGGATGGATGCATACATGCACGGATGGATGGATGCATGGATGGATGGATAGATGGATGTATAGATCCATGGATGGATGGATGCATACATGTACGGATGATGGATGGATGGATGCATGGATGCATGGATGGATGGTCGCATGGAGGGATGAATGGACGTATAGATGCATGGATGAATGGATGCATACATGCACAGATGGATGGATGGATGGATGGATGCATGGATGGATGGATGGATGCATACATGCACGGATGCAGGGATGGATGGATGCATGGATGCATGGATGGATGGTCGCATGGAGGGATGAATGGACGTATAGATGCATGGATGAATGGATGCATACATGCACAGATGGATGGATGGATGGATGGATGTATAGATCCATGGATGGATGGATGCATACATGTACGGATGATGGATGGATGGATGCATGCATACATGGATGAATACATGGATGGATGGACGGATGCATGGAGGAATGGAGGGATGGATGGATGTATAGAGGGATGGATGGATGTATAGATGGATGGATGCATACATGTACGGATGCACGGATGGATAGATGATGGATGGATGGATGGATGGATGGATGCATTCATGGATGGATGGATGGATGGATGGACGGATGCATGGATGGATGCATGGAGGGAGGGATGGATGGATGGATGGATGGATGGATGATGGATGGATGGATGAATAGATTAATGGAAGAATGGAAGGATGGATGGATGAATGGATGGATGGATAGATGCATGGATGGATGGATGGATGGATGGATGGATGGATGCATGGAGGGATGGATGCATGGATGGATGGATGGATGGATGGATGTATAGATCCATGGATGGATGGATGGATACATGCACGGATGCAGGGATGGATGGATGTATGGATGGATGGATGGATGCATGGATGGATGGATGCACGGATGGATGGATGGATGGTCGCATGGAGGGATGAATGGATGTATAGATGCATGGATGCATACATGCACAGATGGATGGATGCATGGATGGATGGATGCACGGATGGATGGATGGATGGATGGATGGATGGATGTATGGCAGCACACCATTCAGTAGTAGGTCATTTGGGTATATGCCGTTATACAGCTGCACTCTTGCTTGTGTGATATTGCATAATTATAATGAGTCTGGTTAGGAAATCTAGATATAAAAGAACTATTGATAATACTGTAATTTTTTTTTTTTTTTTTATGAAACAGACTGTTTAATTACTTTTGCGAGAAGACAGACCTGATTAAAAATAACTCTCTATGCCATACTGGGACCAAGAAAGTGATGTACGTTATATTAATATATCCATCTTGGAGCAGAAATTAAATTACACACATGTAAACTAATTCTCCCTATCCCCCTCTCTCTCTCTGAATGTCATCGTTGAATGTAATGCCTATTGTCTCTACCGCTTCTCCTAGAGCGCAGGTTGTTGTTTCTGTGCATGATAAGAGTGTTGTGCTCGGCTGTTTTGTTTTAAGTGCCTTCATTGTCTGACTCAGCAAATGACCACTGGGCGGTCTGTCCAGGGCTGATAGTGTCCTGTCCTAAATTTTCCTCTTCTTTGCAGCCGTCAAACCAGCAACACATCACAACATGTGCCGCCCATCTGAGAGAATCCAGCTGCTGCAAAATAAAGACATCACGCCTACAAAGACTGCTATACTTAAAGTCACTATGAAATCAAAAATGACAATATTGCAGTGTTTATTCTAAATGATTTATCGGTGCACATCATTATTGTGTTAAATTCATGTTTCTAGTAATCTTGAATCAGAATAACTTCCCCTCACTCTTGCAGCAACATCTCTTCTCTTCTCTGATGACGAGGGCGGGGCAACCTGTCACTCACATGAGATCCACCAATAGCAAACCACCACCATCAAATCAATTCCCCACAGACAAAATCAAGCCCCGCCCTACATTTGTTCTTGTTCCAGAAGCCGTTTTAATCAGATATACGACAAAATAGGAAAGAAAAGATTAGTGCAGCTTCCATTTCATGCGGACTTTAAATAAAAGAATATTTGATTTTGTGTGCATGCTAGAATGTAGACAAAACAGGGGCAAAAATGGATGATGGATCACAGTAAATATCTCATATGTAGTAGCAGAGCTTTAACTTGTATTTTATTTACTTTTTACTGAAGCTAAGAAAGCCCTTTCATGTAAAGATAATGTCATCTACATTTGAGCACCAACATTATGTGAGTCCTGACAGACAACCACACACCATAAGAGCTGAATGACTGGTAAACTGAAACAGTGTTACTTCTACCCATCAGTGATTTATTAAATCAGTCTGTTCCTTCCTTCCCTTCTCGGTTGATGATGTGTTTTCTGATTGCTTGTTCTGTTCTCGGCATTCAACTCAATATGAAAAAGAATTGATTGGCACTGTGTACACAGCCAAACCGGAGAGAGAATCAAATTAGTTTACTTTGTCTCCTGTTTTGCATGAGAGCGTTTCCATTCATTTTACATCTGTAGAAAGAAAAAAAAACCCCTCTGAATAAACTTTCACACATTAAATAAGATTGAGAAACAAAAAGAGACTGGACTTAACCGAGCGATTAAACCTTAAAATCTGCCGATTGGAGATGTAATAGCATCTAGAGGGATATCAAGTCTCTCATATGTTTAATTATAAAGCCTAATTTTTCTCTTAATCGCTGACGTGGGTGCCTGAAGTCTGCCTCTTGGACTCATTATTCTCCGAATAAAGATCTGTCTTGCATCATCGCAATTAATTTAGCTCTTGTTTTGGTATTGCTGTAAGTTATATGTCATTTAGACTCTTTTTAATTTTTAACCGGTGTGTATGACAGACCGAAGAGAGCCAGATTTGAGTCTGTTAATGAGACGTCTGTACTCTATATTAACGTTAGATTCAGGTGTACCTCTGTAAAATGCCTGGAAAGGTGTCTTCTTATCGCAAGAAACAAAAAATGAAATGAGGTGAAAGACAGAAAGAGGAACAAGAGAGAGGGAGATGTGACCTCTGTGCTCTGGGGTCACTGCACAGCTGTAAATGTCAGAAAACCTTTAAATACCAGGAAAAGCATTAGAGCAGTATAACTCTTGCTTTGCTACCCAGTGTCAGTCAATCCAGGCCTCCGTAAATATCACGGCATTTTTACACTCCGTTGATGAGCAGGATCTCAGATAATAAGAAACGAATCGTCAGGTCCCTGAGACACAGCACAGATTTGAGAAGCAATGCAAGGAAAATCAAAAGATACACGTTCATTCAAATTAAATCACTTACGTGTTTGTATTGAGATTTTGGTGGATGGTTGACCAGATCTCTCACAAGCTGTCAGTTCTGATGTCTTCTCAGATATTCTTAGAAAATGTCTAGAGTGAAACAGACAATAAAAATCAATTCTTCTCCTTTCTCAACTTTCGCAATCTTTCCACATCCATGTGTGACATGAGGAGCTGAATTTACCTTGCAATGATAAAATGTAGCTAAATTGCAGCCTGACCTTATAAAAATGAGGATGTCATGTTTGCACATACATGTTTGAATATACTTGTATGTTTTATGATTGTATGTTTTCTAAGACATACAATCTGGACATATTCACAACATCTTAAATGTAAATGTATTTACATAGTGTAAAATATGTATAAATATAGGCTATATGAGCCCCAAACATAACCACTTTTCCAAACCACAAAATAATGTGCAATTAAATGTACAATACTTTAATCTAAATATACTACTATATATAGTACATATTTAAAGCATATTAAATTAAAGTTATTAAGTAATAATTAAATTATCTTTTTTTTTTTTTTTTTTTTTCTTCAGGCTTAAGGAAAAAGATCATGGAATAATATTACCAAATAAATTGAATACTGCACTCGAAATCACACAGAACAAAATTAGGTAAATGCATTCAATATATATATATATATATAATATATATATATATATATATATATATATATATATATATATATATATATATATTTCTAATTAATCCTATTGATTACATACAATGAAATACATTTATTAATTCCATGAATTCACTATTCTGTGAACCTCAAAGTATTCATACACATTTGTACATTTCTGGTTCATATTAGTGTATATATATATATATATATATATATATACTGAGGCGCCTATAATGTGATCTGTCACGCCACATCAAAAAGCGTTAAAACGGCATTTATTGTTTGAATTTCGTGATTAAATGGACAGAATTTGAAAGATGGCACTTTGTTTCTAATAGAAAGTAACAAAACACAGAGCTTATTGCAATTATTGGTGGTTAATGCTGTTTAAAATAGGTTCGGCTAAAAAGCATTACTGTGCGCGCCCCCTTCTGGATTGGAGTGTGGATCGCCTGTGACTGACTGTATTCAACGTCTAACTGCATGAACCAAACCATGACGTCCGTACCGGGATGGTTCGAGACGAATACATGTACTGTTACACCCCTATTATAAATATATTTATAAATATATATCTATAGAGAAGTACCAAAATCTATGTGTGCAAGACCCACACTTTATAAATACCTATGATTACTACTGAGATCACCTTGAATTTTGAAATGAAAATCACAATTCATACACTTTTGATATTTATATTTTAAAAGTGCACCAGTAGATGAACCAATAGAAACATGCATTGATGCAGTTTTTATTATAATTATTATTATTATGAGAACAATTTAATTCCTAATTCATTCAAATCAAATGCTGGCTAATAATTTCTGCTTTTCAGTACATTTTTGTGTTCTCAGATCTCAGCTCTGGGATTGTCTGCTTGGCAATCTGCAGGATCAACATCATGTCCAAAGCACAAAGCAAAAGAAACGCTCTGCTCATTTTTAATCAGCCTCTGTTCACTCGGAAATGACCTCTCCTGTGCATTCAAATTGGAGTGCTGTTGAAAAACTTCTGCAGCCTGCTTGACTTTTCCCTTAGTTCAAGGATACACTTGAGGACATGATTTAATCATTCAGAAACGAGGAAAGGTGGAAAGGAAGTAACAGACGAAGAATGCATGTATACTACAGTATGTGAGACCGAGGGAATGTGTGGCCAAGTGAGAGAGACACTCCTGTCAGTTCGGACTTCTTCACACAATCAACTCGAAGCGAAAGGAGAGGCTCTCATGTGGAGCGGAGCCACACAGGTATTGCACGTGGCATGTGAATGCAGTCATTACCATATACACGGTGGAGAGCAGCCGCGAATTACTGATGTTCTGCTCAGTGAAAGCGATGAGGTGAAGCGAAATGTTTGTAAAAACAGCACAGCTTATAAGAAGGGTAAAATAAAACTGTAACTTAAACAACCAGACATCTGGGGAACCTCAGGATGGACAAGGCGGAAGTCTGAACATCTGTTTTAGTGCATGAAAGGACGTAAGTACAAGTACAATAACTAGTTACTGTGCAGTAATTAAAGAAATGCGGTGCTAATTCTATGTCGAGAAAGGGTCAGTGATTTGAAGTGTTTTTGGGATGATGAAGTGTTCATGAAGTGTTGCTGTATAATTAATAAGCATCTCAGCTTTGTGACCTGATGAAAGACACAACACACATCCATGTTAAAAAATCTGAAACTTCAAATAGTGGCGTAACTTTTGCTGTAGCCAGTTTCGGTTGTTGTGATTTATTAAGATACAATTCATCCCAGATACTTCATCTAAACACACCAATCTCAGTTTACAATAATTAATTGGATATGATGAAACAAGGAAAATGGTTTCATGTTATTCCGATGCATATTTTTTGTGATATAAAGTGGAGCGCACAAGCCTGCTCTATGTGTATGCTCAACACTTCAGAGTCTGACCACCCTAATCTATTACAGGACTGCAGGAATACAATACAAACAACATCACACTAAAGAGCGTTAGAATTAGACATGGTTATATGTAACCACCCCCGCTCTGAGTGGGATTCGAACAGGGGTTTCCGGCATGGGAGACAGGAACACTTACATGGACGCTAAAGACCGCAGCCTCTAGCTTCAGTCCCTAAACCTCACTCCCCTCTGGGTCACGGCACCAATGTAACTCCTCCAGTTCTGCTCGCACTGCTCCGAGTGGGATTTGAACCCGGGTTTCCGGCGTAAGAGACAGGCGCATTTACATGGATGCTAAAGACCACAGCCTGTAGCTAGTCGCTAGTGTGCCTCATTGAGGCCAGGGCAGTGAGGTTTACTCACAAAGCTCTTACTAGCTGGCCTCCATTACACTCACCCCCCCTCAGGGTCACGACACCAATGTAACTCCTCCGGTTCTACTCACACCGCTCTGAGTTGGATTCAAACCAGAGTTTCTGGCATGGGAGGCGGGAGCACTAACAAGGTCACTAAAGACCACATTATTTAGCATCAGTCGCTAGTGTGCCTCTTGAGATCAGGGGATTGAGGTTTACTCACACAGCTTTTACTAGATGGCCTTCGTTACACTCACCCCAATAAACCTCAATCCCATCCGAGTCATTGCACCAATGTAACCCCTCCAGTTCTACTTGCACCGCTCAGAGTGGGATTCAAAGCGGTGTTTCCAGCATGGGAGACAGGCGCACTTACATGGGCGTTAAAGACCACAGCCCCTAGGATATGCCGCTTTTGCACCTCTTGAAGCCAGGGGAGTGAGGTTCCCTTGGACAGCTCCTACTAGCTGGCCTCTGTCACACTCATCCGGGTCATGGCACCAATGTAACCCCCCAAGTTCTACTCGCACCGCTCCAAATGGGATTCGAACTAACGTTTCCTCCATGGGAGGGGGGCACACTAACAAGGACAAAGACCGTAGCCCCTTGCATCAGTCGCAACTCGCTAGTGCGCATTTTGAGATCAGGGAAGTGAAATTTACTCACAGAACTCATACTAGCTGCCCTTCGTTACACTCACCCCCCTAAACCTCACTCCCATCCGGGTCACGGCACCAATGTAACTTCTCTGGTTCTAATTGCACCACTCCAATTGGGATTCACACCAGCGTTTCTGGCATGGGATTTTTTTTTTTTTCATTGGAAAAACATTCCTACAAAATAAGTTGCACAGTTAGCGACACCTCCAAAGTGAAATGTCCAGGTGAACTATTGAGCAAATTTACTACATCAGAAAGGCCGAACATATGGAGCTGGTTATGTAATGCAAACATCAAAATGCATTAGTTTACCAAACATGCACTATGGTAAAAGTGTTTTGAGGTCATTGTGCAAAGAACTGCGAGGAATGTCATTATTAATCAGTATTTTGCCACTGTAATCATAATTTGTGTGAAAAGAAATAACAATTTGTTGGTATTTTTCTGCCACTAGTGTTCATTTCAGCTAGCAACTACAGTGAATTATATGTATAGAGCCTAGGTTGTCTTTTTTTGTGCGTAAAATCTCACTGGTGCGTTCAATCTGCAGTGCCATATCTCAACAAATTATATGACAAAATTCTGACAATCACCCAGTATTAAGATGTCTAAATGAGCTTCTACTATCATATTTTAAACCTGCTTAATATCAATCAGAGTTCGTTAGAATTTATGTCGAAATGACATGTTCAATTGAGCTTTTCAAACTTTCCCAATATGCTTTCCAGGTGGTTGATTTTTTGAGCTATCGGGTGCCGTCCACATCACCAAGGACTGTCTATTGACTCAACACTTCAGCGTTCTGACAGGCATGAAGGCCACGGCTAAGTGATAGATGATGCTAACAGATTACCAGAGCTCCCAAAACAAGCTATCAGAGACAGCCAGCAGGACGTGCACCCAAATCTATCCCACGGTTTTGATCCAAAGTTTCAGTCCAGCTTAAAATCCCATCAATGTCTGTGACTACAGAGGTTGCAGAAGTTAAATGGATTTGTTAAAGGGCAAGAAAGAGAGAAACACATAAGGGAAGCAATTCCGAAAGATGTTTCCAGATATAGATCCTTTCTCAACTCGCGAGGAGCAATCAATTAAGTTAACGAAAAAGCCTGAGATGGTACAGTATGCGTTTTGTTTGGAGTCCAAGTTTCACCGGATATCGAACAAGGTGAGGCTGCATGGCTTTTAAGATATGCCGTCCTTGATCAGAGGGTGAAGCAGTGATGCAAGACAGATTCATTTGTTGAGACGAAAAGATTTTGGTTGAATTTTAGTTCCTTAGCTTTCTGCTGAAAAACAGAGAGTCTATGTAATTGGTTTTGTAATCACTAATTTGTTTTCAGAAGTATTTTGACCAGCTGATGGATTTAAACCTGTCAGCATGTTATTTGTACCCATATAATAGTCACCTCGTTAAATTATAGCCATCAGTATCTAACGAATTGGCATAGTGCATCTATTTTATACCCTTTGATTGTGAATATCCTGTGATTACATGAATCTCTTCAATAATGGATGATGAAAAACACTGTATTCTTACTTTAGCTAAGCAGCTAATCCATACCATAAAAGATCAGTGAAACTTGCCTAAAGGGTTTTTCAAAATACACTTAACCCAGGTAAATGGCCTTTTAAACACCTGCGTTATGAAACCCTGCTGCAGAGGTTCAGTCACTTTTGCATTGCTAGTACTGAATTGCAACGTCAAAGAATATGCTAAAATAAACAATGTGGTGTTAGAATGTTACAGCAAGGTGTTTCAAAAATTGCCCCAGCTCTTACCTCATTAAATATTAATGAGGTATCCACCTCATTTTTAATATACGAGTGGGTGTGGCCGCTTATAAATTGAATGTGTCTGGCTTCCTGTGTCATCTGATTCCAGTTATTTTAGCTGTAAAGCAGCTCATCATGCTGCTTGATACTGCAAACTGGTATTTCTTACAATATTATTAACATCCATTTTCAATCTAACTCGGGTTATTTAACACAGCATTTTTAAAGTGTATATAGTAAAAGTACTTCCAACGAGATTCTGAAGAGTGCATTCAATGGACACTTTACACTCTAAAAAATGCTGGGTTGAAAATAGGCAAACCCAGCAATTGGGTTGTTTTAACCCAGCGGTGGGGTTAAATGTTTGCCCAACCAATGGTGCATTTACTTATTTCCCTGTAGGCGCTAATGAATTGGAAGTCTTACACATTCACAAGAAAATAGATTATTTTCACACTGCAAAATAAGGTGGATAGTTTCAGCATCTGCGGAAGAGAGTTAAAAATGAACAGGATGAGGAGACCGTTTGAATATTTCAGTATGTAAGACCACCAGAGCGGATCTACATGTCGACAGATGGACAAACACTCCCAACAGGTTGCATGCTTGTTGCATGTTCATGCATATGCAAATAAAAGTGCTAACCCAGGGTTTACAATGTGATATCTTGAAACTAAAGCATGAAAGGTTAAACAAGGTAACCTGGGATTACGCTCAACCAGAGCTAAAGGGTTAACAATTACTAAACTGTCTTTGTGACCTATATTGTGAAAGCCACTATAGTGTTTATGATCATTCAGTCAGAGGACAAAGCACTTGAATACAAGGGAAAAATATTCCCCTCTCCTAAAATTAGCATCTCTCTGTTCCTGCCCGCCTCTCTACTCCAACTGTTCTGCAGTGGTGTACGAGTCTCTCTGAAATCTGGTGCAATCAAATGAATTTTCCCATTAATCCATCTCCTGACGGCCCTAAGTCGTCGTATTCACCACTTTCAGAGGGCTGTTTTTTTTTTTGCGTTTTTTTTTTTACACAGTTCAGAAGCTATTGTTGCATGGCAAGCGCACAGAAAGTAGGGCAGCACACACAAACCAGAAGATCCCATGGGGAGAATGAAACTTTGTAGAACTAAAAGACAGACATTTTCCAACCAAACAATCTCAATAATGCAAGTGAAATGCATCCACACACTGCACTGTGGGAATGGCATCTGTCACGTCCGCACACCAGACACTGGCCCCCGCGCACCTTCGATAAGCCTTAAAGTAAATGAGAGATTAATTTTAAATGATCGCTGTGCATAAAAATAGTACAAGAGGCTTAAGAGTGTTCCTGATATGCCCAGCAGAAACGGTTTGATGTGCCTATCGACTGCTGCAGTGTCTGGTTATTCAGTTTTAGTCCTACAAAGCTTTCACTAAGTGCCCCTTTCAGTCTGAAAAATCAGGTCACATTTACATAGAACACTGTGTGAATGGCAAAACAGTTACAGCAGACACGGCTCACACCATGGGAAGCCATTGTTGATTCGTAGGTATATGCATCAAAGCGTAGAGGCTTGCTGTGACACAGGAGAAGTCGGTGCGGGGGGTCTCCTTTAATTTATAATATTCCCAAGGCAACATATTCAATAAAACAACATTATTGACAATTTAACAAATATACCATCTCATACCCAATAAATAGCAAGCATTCATTGACTCAAGTGGATTTACCAAAGAAAGTGACACAGTGGAAAGGAAGGTCGTCATATGCATAAATACTGAGTTTAGTGTTATGCTACTTGAGCCTGTTAAAAAAAGACATTCATAGACATGGAAAATAGCTACATTTACTGTATATATATATATATATATATATATATATATATATATATATATATGTATATGTATATATATATATGTATATATATATATATATATATATATATATATATATATATATATATATGGCAGCATGCAATTCAATAACCTAATTTAGTGGGCTCCTTTTGAATAGATAAATAATGGATTTTTCACCCTGCACATTTAAACTCTAATTTTAGAATATATATATAATTTGCACTCCAAAGTGTCTTTGCCAGTCACTTATGAGGACTAAATGACAGTGTGACATTTTGTGCATCTCACTTCTGCGGTGAACGGCTGCAATTATGAGTGGCAGTGTAATGGGTTTTAGCTGGATTCAGAACTGTGTACCCTGGGATATTGAAATTCTCTCTAAGACAGAGGAATGAACGAGACAAAGACAATGTGTAGGAGTTTTGAATTAGATTAAAATGTAACTTTGGGGGAAAAATAAAGAGAGAGGTTCTAATTTTGACTTTCATGTGGTTATATAAAACCTGCTGAGTTCGTGAAGAATGTGCTCTGCTGCGTGTATTTGACGCCTTGATTTGTTTTTGGAGGCGAAAGCGCTTGTATAAAGCAAGACTGTAATAGATGGAGAAAGCTATAAGTTAGCATTACCATTCGTCTCAATAAAAATTACATCACCATCACAATGATGATTAGCTGACGGCAACACGCACAGTCAAAAATAGAAGTATTTTAAGAAAAAATGTGTGTAAAATCACTGGAAGAACATCTGGTATAATATGAGATATTTGTCAGTTGTATTTTGAATAAAAAAAAAATGTTATATTAAATTTTATTTATATTTGATTAATATTTGTTTCAGATGTTTTGTTTTATCCTAGTAATAATAGTAATCTATCCTAATTATAGTTTTTGTTAATATTCTGAAATAGATATGCATTTATTTATATTGTTATATTATAAAAATCCTTCTAAATAAATATCTATAAAAATCTATATATTTTTATTTCTTTATTTTATTTTATTTTATTTTATTTTTAGCTAAAGTTATAGTAATTTTGTTGGGTTTTGTCCATTTTTAATATATATTTTTAAATATGTCTTTTTATTAAGTTTTTAGTTATTTTCGTACTTCAAACTAAAATGTTTAAATTAAAACTGCTTCGAATGAGAAATTTTGATGAAATATTTTTTTCTTTGTATGTTTAATATTTGTTATTTTTTCATTTAAAAAAAATATTTTTGTTATATCGTAGTAAATGCAGTGGTTTAAACAAATACAAAATTATTTATATCTTTTTTTTTTTTTTTTTTTAAATATTTCCAAATAAATATCTATAAAAAATATTTTTTTTATTATTTATTTATTTTAGCTAAATTTTAGCTTTTAGTCATTTTGTTGTGTTTTGTCATTTTTAATACTTTTTAAAATGTATTTAGTAACTTTTTGGTTTTAGTTTATTTTAGTACTTCAAATTAAAATAAACAAAAATGAGAAATGTTTCTGAAATAAAATAAGTTTAAGGTTTTATATTTTATTGATTGATTGATTGATTGACTGATTGACTGATTGACTGATTGATTGATTGATTGATAATAATCCTAAGTAGATATATGCTATTATATTAATTCACATTACAATTATTATTCATTAATATAATAATAAATATTCTAATATCGGATTACAGCCCTTGGTCTTTTTATTTAGTCCTAGTATTAACATCCATCTTTGGGTGCTCAGCGATGACACATATTGCCTTGATATTAGTGTGTCTCCATACACTGAACCAGGGCCCTCTTCATCATTACTCTTTGTTTTTGTTCTAGAAGACCAAATGTGAGCTCACACTAGTTATCCAGCCGCTCTCCAGAGCTTCATGCAGTCGCAGCTGAAGCTGATAGTCCCTCCAGGGATTATGGAGATGAATGCAGGGACTGAAAGTAAAGCTGGTCTCAGATCAGTGGCCGAGGCCAGGCCCTTTCACCACAGTCATCACTCAACGCAGAGGGGAATACGGACACATTGTTAAAGTTTATGCAGGTGTTTTGGAACACAGATCTTACTCCACGATGAGAAGAAGTGAAGTCGGATGTTAAACAGGAGCCTCTTATATTCATCCCCTCCAGTTAGCTGTGCTGTGCTCATTGGCTCAGAAGTGGCATTGAGTTGTGCGTCTTTGTTCCCATGTTGAGGCAGTGTCTGCTTCTATCTGCACAAAGAAAACAACAGCATGAATAAATGACATTTACTTGCCTTGATTGGTACAGCATATTATTATTGCACTGATTTTTTTATTATTATTATTTTTGCAGCAGCAGCTGTACAAAGAAGAGAAATTGCAAGGAAGCATGTATATAGCATGACCCTACTACTTTATTTATAGCATCGACTATATTTATACATCAGATAGCAAAAAAAGTCAATATTACTTCAGTGTTCAGTGTTTTTCTTTTCTCTTCCTTTGGATTCCTCGTGTCCGAGTCGGCTCCTTGTTGGTGAGGGCCTGGATGCACATGGGATGGATTTTTCTGACGCAACGAGGAGTGGTGGCGTGAAACAGAAAAGTATGGGCGGCACACTACATCATCATCACTTCACCGACCTGTCAAAATCTGTCATGATTTGTGGAAAGTCAGTGAATTCAGATGGATGGATGTGTTAGACTTGAATGATGTTTCTGTGGAAACTGACTGTACTGTTAGTGGGCATAAAACAAGATGTATTAAAAGGTTTGTGACACCATTTTTTTTGTATTTACAGTAAAAACTAGCTGCTGTTGATATAACTTTACATTAAACACTATGATTGTGGTGTTACAGACATGGTGAGGCATTATATTAGTCTGTAAGATTTACAGTTTCCACAAAAATATGAATCAGCACAACTATTTTCAACATTGATAAGATGCACCTGATTTGATTGAATGGTTTCGTCTGATACACAAACTTCTGTGGTGTTTTCAGCATTTGTTGTCTCAATATATGAGGACATGAACACGTGAACTTCATCTCCAGCGCTGCTTTCAGAGTTATTTCACAAGATTTTCACCGTTTCATTTGGGAAAAACTACGGTCAAATACACACTGAAAGTGAAACTAAAACGGAAAGATCTTCGTCAACCCGTCAAAATAAAAGTCTGGTTTAACTTCAAGAAATTATGACAGAAATATATCATTACTGTAAACTAAAATGTACCTCTCAAAGTAATAATAATATTATTATTTCTAAGGAATATCATATAACTAAGATTTTTTTTTTTTTTTTTTTTTTTATATATTTTAAAGGGGTGGTTGATTATGATTTGACTTTTTTAACTTTAGTCAGTGTGTAATGTTGCTGTTTGATCATAAACAACATCTGCAAAGTTACGACGCTCAAAGTTCAATGCAAAGAGAGATATTTTCTTTTACAGAAATCACTGTTTAAGGACTACAACAAACAGCTGGTAGGAACTACAACAAGCTTCTTTCCGGGTTAGTGACATCACAAACCGTAAAATTTACATAAACCCCGCCCCCGAGAACACTCAACAAAGGGGGTGTGGCCATGTTGGGCTGCTTTAGAGAAGAGGAAGAGTTGTTGATGTTGTCATGCCGTCATTTTACGCCGGACTGCTTCACAAACGAGAGTCAATTCAACGAAAAAAGATTAACATGATGGCACATGCTAGTGGATGAGTTGAATCAACTCCACAGCAACTACATAAATTTATATACATAAACTTCTTCCTGAGTCTCTCCATCAGTGTCGACTCCGGTTTGAACAATGTAAGGCTGAACACCGTTACTGACAATCCTCATTTTGGCTGCGTGAGATTCACCAGCTTTGTTGTTGTTGAGCAACCAAAGCGCGAGCTGTAAAAGCTCCGCCCTCTTCTGGAAAGGGGGCCGGGAGCAGCAGCTCATTTGCATTTAAAGGGACACACACAAAAACGACAAGCTATAATAAATGATCTGTAGGGTATTTTGAGCTGAAACTTCACAGACACATTCTGGAGACACCAGAGACTTATATTACATCTTGTGAAAGGGTCATAATAGGGCATAACAGAATTTATACAGTTCAGTTGTGCAGCATCTTATGTGACAAAAAATAAAAATGCAATATTTAATTGTAAATTGTTATATTTTCAATTGATTAGAGTTTAAAAGCTTGATTAAATTGTTAAAGTTTATATAAATTTGTATTAAATCATAAAACACAGACAAAATAAAATGGAAAACAGAATTTAGGGAAAAATAAAATGGATTTCATAGGACCCTTAAAAAGTAGCTTCTCTTTGGAGTTTACTGTAAAAAAATGTTGTTGTTTTTTCTTCAGTATCCAGTCTTTTAGTTGCTATCAGAGCCATGCAGAGAGAGAGAGAGAGTTGCGACAACTCCATTGACTCCAAAGGAACGGTTTTTTACAGCAATGGCGGCTCGTGGAGCCTTACAATAGTTCCCGGAAGTAGCAACCACGCCGTAAAGTTACAGCAGAACAGACCGTCTGTGATGTACTTTTAAAAGGTAAGCTGTTTGAAGCATAAGATTTTATATTATCAGTATATCTGAATCAAATTAACTGTTTCAGGAGATGTAATAGATTAAAACAGCTTATTAATTGTAAATTCTTGTTCTGTTAATGCAATTTTATCCATGTAATTAGAGAAAAAGGCTTCTAAATGGGGTTAAATATAACTTTGGGGCTTGTAGTGGTGGGTGGAAGTGGTAAAATGAGAATATCCTTAAAAAAAATCCTTATTTTAGAATGCATATTTGCGTAAGCAAACCCGTATGGGTGAATGTTTGGGGAGCATTGTGGTTCTGTTGGCTATCTGTCTATTATGTGTCAGCTCAGCTGATTTCTGGATTGGTGGTAAAGGGAGAGGGAAGTTTATATGTGAGATTAAAAAAACAAAACAAAAACAATGATTAAAAGCAGCAAGCAGTTCTAAAAACAAATCATACTAGGCTAAATGGGAAATCATACTAAATACCAAAACTGTATGTTACAGTTGCAAGAAAAAGTATGTGAACCACTTGCAGAATCTGTGAAAATGTGAATAATTTTAACAAAATAAAGAAGATAATACAAAATGCATGTTATTTTTTATTTAGTACTCTCCTGAGTAAGATATTTTACATAAAAGATGTTTACATATAATCCACAAGATGAAAAAAAATAGCTGAATTTATTAAAATAACCCCATTCATAAGTATGTGAACCACTGATCCACGACTGTGTGTTTGTTGTGTGATGGTTCTTCATTGTTTGTCCTGAGCAGTTAAACTGAGCTCTGTTCTTCAGAAAAAAATCCTGCACATTCTTCAGTTTTCCAGCATCTTTTGCATATTTGAACCCTTTTCAGCAGTGACTGAATGATTCTGAGATCCATCTTTTCACACTGAGGACGACTGATGGACTCAAACACAACTATTAAAAAAGGTTCAAACATTCACTGATGCTCCAGAAGCAAACATGATGCATTAATAGACGGGCGGGTATTATTTTAATAAATTCAGCTATTTTTTTGGTCTTGTGGATTATATGTAAACATATTTTATGTAAAATATCTTACTCAGGAGAGTACTAAATAAAAAATAACATGCATTTTGTATTATCTCCTTTACTTTGTTAAAATGATTCACATTTTCACAGATTCTGCAAGATTTTTCTTGCAACTGTATATACTACTACTGTATATAATCCCCCATTTTTGTCTCCTTTTTTCTTGCTTTCTCTACAAGCAAAAAGGGGATTCAGATCCTGATCGCTGTACCCTCACCGCCAGTCCCTGCTCCTTGGATTTTGCAAGCTTTTTCTTGCTCCTTATTTTTAATAAACCTTTAATAAACAAAAAAGTTCCCAGTGTTGGTTTTTGTGAAAAAGGGCAGATACACCTGTATATGATCAACACACAATTTAGCACACGATCTTTAGTTCTATTTAGATTGCTCCTGCTCTCCTTTCCGTGTCAATGGGGAAACCATGCATTCATACTGCTTTCTCTGAGCGACTGGATCCTGAATCAGTGCAAAAGTCATGTGTGAGTGTTGTAACGTGTGGTTGCGGTAGAGATGAGACGTTCAAGAAAATCCACAATTATTTATTTACAAAGAAGGAGAGACACACAGACACACACACACACACACACACAGTGCTGATGGGGAGATGACGAGGAAGTGAGTGCAGGTGTGGAAACAGGAGGATCATGGGTAATGGAGTCCAGGAACAGAGGGAACTGTGACAAGTGTATAATCATGTTTTGTTTTAGAACTGAATATATTATGTATGAATGTATATAGTAATAAGTGAATGAGGTGAACTGCAAACATTAAGATTAATTAAATTTCACTTAATTAAATTTCAATTTAATTTCAAAGACAATCACCTGTCACCTGCATGTCGCTGTGAAACCATAGTGAACATTGCCCTTAACTAACAAGCAAGTTTAAAAACATAAAAAATACTTAAAAGCAACTGCAACGCGGTCTTTAACCAAGGTAACGTTAGCCAGAAATATGTTAACAAGGCAGGCAACGCTGGTTGACCACATTAATCCTCAAATATTAGCAGGTTTTTATCTTTTAAAAACAACATTGCTGTAATTACATACACATTACATACATCACATGTCGGTGTATTACATAAACATTGTAAACCAATGCATTTATTGACTACAAATGGTACCGTCTAACTCTATCTTGCCGCCGAAGCACTTCCTGGAACTATCTGAAGTCTACGCGAATCACGTGACGATCCGCGTTTTGAACTTCTCTCTCTCTATGGCTCTGGTTGCTATGTATTCAAACTGCAATCTGCTACATAACCTCAGCAGATTATTTTAGTGTCCTTGTGTACAAACACTGTTCACAGAGCATGATAATGGTTCATTAGACATTTTTTTGTGTGTGTGTGTGTGTTTTTATTGGGAGAGTAGAGATAAAGCGAGAGATGGAGGACTGTTGTGGAAAACAAAAGCAAAGAGGACATCTGTGTGACTGGATTTGTGTAGCACAAGCTGACAAGTATTCATGTGCTAATGCACTGAGTCTTTCAAACCCTGTTCATTTAGCCAATTCCCTCATTTATTTGATGTGCACAAAAAGTGCCCTCGCTGCTTAACGTTAAATTTAACAAATTCAAATTAGTTCCGCTTCGATTAGTCGCTGGAGGTGATGCTAATTTCATCATCTGTTGCTCACGAAGGGTCTCTGACCTCTCCAGCAATCTAAGGAACAAAAAAGTAAAGATCAGCAAAAAAAAAAAAAAAAGTAACATTAATCTACCCCCTATAAAGTCTTGGCAGCATCTGCATTTCCCGACTCTCACCTGAGTGATGATGAAGCACAGCAGAAATCAAACAGCATTGTGAATATTTACCTACAATCAGGCGCGATGAGGGCCGAGGCGGCGTCATGCTAACTCTTCTGCTCCACGAGCGCCTTAATGTCCTGTAAATACCACAGATATGGCGTCCCTGCTGAGAAATGACACAAAAAGCCTGGAGGACGCCGGCGCTGTGAGGCACGATGGAATTAAAGACCGCGATTAGCATTGTTGACAAGCATCAGATCTAAAGTACACTATCAGGAATGCAAAAACGCTGTATGCATATACAGTATGACATTCTCCCACACGCTCAGATGACACTTCACCGCAGGAATGTGGAAATGTCCTTTTCTTTAGCTGTCATTTTTGGGTTTTGTATCCATGGGAACAAAATGTGATTAAATGTTAATGTGTTTTTTGTTTTTTTTCATCAGTTATAAATGATTCACCAATGCCCACCATGCAGTTTAAATGTGGTCATTTATTTATAATATTCATGCATATATTAACACTCGGGATTTGTGGTTTTGGGGTTTATATATTTATGTTTATATAAATCAAATACATACGAATATACAGGTGCAGTGTGTACGTGAATGTCAAGTCAGCTTTATTCCTATAGCGCTTATACAATATACAATACTGATTGTTTTAAAGCAGCTTCACATGAAAATAACAATGTTAATGTTGTACAGTTCTTCAATTATGAAACTAATTCAATTTCAGCAGCTCTACAGAAGATAATAGTGTCATTATTCAGTTCAGTGTTGATTCAAGTTCAACAACAGAGTCGATGCCGCAAAGTTAGTGTCACTGTTCAGTTCAGTTCATCTCAGTGTGAAATTAGCGAGTGGTTCTTCATAATCATGCAATAACAAATTATGCAACACCTGTAGACGAGTGAAGGATGAAGAAGAGGAATGATTATGAATCAGTAAACAAAAGATGCAAAGGTATGAGTCGGTATATCTAAGGTTAATCTAAACGCCTAACTAGGCACAACTAAACACTTGATCTCAAAGACTCCTCATAATTAAGAGTTGGTTTTAGATGGATGAATTGTATAATCATGACATTCTGTGTGATAAAGCCCAGAGTTCTGCTTTAGTAGTACACCCAGTTTTGAATCAAAACCACGTTTTCTTTGTCTCAAGTATGAAAGTCTGTTATCTCAGTATTCCAAAGGCCAAAAAGATTTTGTGCTATTTTTGCTTCCATAACATGTCTTCTGTGGAAAATAAACATCCAAAATACACATCTAAGTGTTTATTTTATTACACTTTACCTATTTGCATCGGTAAATTTCAATACAATACATATTTTATAGGCAATTTTGTCAAAATATTTTTTTTTTTTTTTCAGAAATCTCCACTTCAGCAGCTTTACATAAACTAAACTACAGTTTTATTCCTATCTATATTCTGAAAGGTTTTACAGATGGATCTGTTCATTTACATGATTTGTATTTATATAGTATAAATCTACGCTCTAAAATATGTTGGGTTAAAAATGGACCAACCCAGTGGTTGTAGTAATGTTTAAACAATAGTTGGGTTAAATAAAACTGCCCAGCATGTTGGTCAAACATTTAACTCAACTATTGTTTAAAAATGACTATATGTCTGGCTTAAAATGAACCCAAAATATGTTGGAAATTAGAAATCAGACACATAATTACTACAGGCAACAATAATAATCAAATGATGCATTTATTAATATGCAATTACATTTTTAATATTCATTAAACTCATTAATAAATGTTCATTTCCAACATTGTGTTCATTTTAAGTGAGTAATACAGTAATTTTTAAACAATAGTTTAACATTTAGTCATTTAACCCAACATTTAACCCAACCGCTGGGTTTGTCCATTTTCAACCCAGCATTTTTAGTATGTCAACAAAGTGAAACAAGAATTTTGAACCTGGCCTTATCCAATGGTTATATTTCTGTTCTGGAAACATGCAAATTACTGCATATTTATTTAGATAATTACATTTGCATATTTAAACATAAAATTTCAGAACACATATACAAAACAACTGTCTTATATGTACAGTGATTAATCAAGTGGTGAAGTATAGTGATATCTTAAAACTTTCCTCCTGTTTTTTTTTTTTTTTTTTGTTTGCTTGTTTTTTTACCTTAATACAAAACAAAACCTTTTTCTTTTCTTTTTTTTTAGGGGCCATTTACATGACACCATTTTCAGACGGTACCGTTATCATCTCCGTATAAACTAAAAAAACGCGAATTTGTGAAAACGGTGACGTCTTGTTATGTGTTCAGTAGGAGCGTAGTGTTTCTTTAAAAAAATGACGTCGCCAACTACTGGCCTGGCATGAATAATACAGCGTTTTAGTCTTTTTCTCAGATCCGTGTTAACGGGGACTGCGTTGACAACGTTGTCGTCTAAAGAAAGGAAAGGAAAAACTTTTCTGTGTTTAGTACATGATTGAGGGTGTAAATTCTGTATATTGTGATGCAGTGTTACTGATACCGGATGAGGGAAGTGGGTGAGAGAGAAACGCTAATTTACAGTTAAGTGATATTTAATGTGTTTTTGTGCAGAGTGAATGAGGAGGGATATGTGGTAATGTTTAATATTCTGTTCTGTTATGTTGGGTTGTGGTTTTTGAAGGGTTTTGAGCTTATTTGGGAAAACAGCTGAAGAATGGATGAAGAATATGCTAAATTATATTCTCCATGATTTGGTATGTTAAAACCATCCAGTTACATATGAATATAATTCATTCTGGCCACCTACTGTATCTTCCTCAACACTAAATGTCTTCCCTAAAATTAAAGTCCCACATTGTTGTGGATGGGAAACAGAGGATCTGCACAGCATGTTTCCTAACACAGAGAAGGTGGTTGTTTTTGAGTCTTCTCAGCCATGACGGGTGTAAGTAATTACTGCCATATTGTTGCTAATGTTGTGGTGGCAGTGATAAGACCGTGATGGATGTGACTGTCTCAGATGTACATGGTTTAGAGGATAGTGACAGCAGATACAGAGACACAGATGAGATGAGATCAGGAGTCCTCGTTTGCTGAAACGATCAGAGTATCTCTTGTCTTATTTTCTCAATAATGTCATATTGATATTGATCATAAATGTATGTCGGCAGTGTGTGTACGCAACCACATAATGATAAAAATTCACCCACTCCTTTTTTTAATCCCCATAAATCATAAGTGTCTCAAGCACTTTTTTTTATTTTCTGAGCAGTGTGACATCATACCGCGCAGACCCCGCCCACAACTGCCATATTAGCATAGACTCCGCCTTGAGCGAGTTTTAGACTGTCGCCATTTTCTCCAGGCCGGAGCAGCTGTAGAGACAATAATGACTTGTAAGTTACTCAGGTGTTTTGTTGTTGGATGTAAGAGTGCACATAACAGTCTTCATTTGTTTTATTTTTGAAGGGAATGCGCCCCCATATACCTAAATTCATTTATGTCTGTGCGAATCATTTTACAGCAGAACGAGGTGAACAAGGGTCAATACAAAGGGACAGTGCAAAACATGTTTTGCTAAAAAGTTGTTACTCAAGAATGGATCAGTACCAACTGTTCATGATCCAGCTTATAGTTTCTGGAGCAATTACTGCAGTAATGAAAGGTAGAGCACGCACTTTATTACAATTCATCTGAGTTGTTTTATGGATATAAAGTTTACCAGTTTATTAAACACCCCCCATGGAAAAGGCATAAGGTCTGGATGGATTTGTTTACTGTTAGTTGTAATGAGTGTTTTTGTGTAATTTGCTGTGTATGTTGATGATAATGTAAGGGAGAGAGAGAGTTTATGGATAAGAGTTTAATGCGCACTTCTTGTACTGAGTTTATTTCAGCTCTTACTGTGATTTTCTGGACGCTTTATGTAAAGTACAATAAAACTTATCGCTAAAGTCTGGACGGGGTCCGGTACAACAGGCTAATAGTGGATAAAAGCAAGATGACAACATAAGTTATAACCGTAATTAAACGAAACTATACCTGTTCTGTCTCCATGCAGCATATATTCTCTGGCTCTGTAGGCATCATTGTCTGACTCCGGTTCGAACTGAACATCACTAATCGCAGTTTCTGGCACATCAGTGTCTCATCAGTTTTTTTCAGTGTGTGAGATTCTCCATCTTTGTTGTTGTCGGTATGCCGGAGCATGAGCTCTTAAAGCTCCGCCCTCTTCTGGAAAGGGGGCCGGGAGCAGCAGCTCATTTGCATTTAAAGGGACACACACAAAAACGGTGTGTTTTTGCTCACACCCAAAAAAGTGGCAATTTTAACATGCTATAAAAAATATCTGTGGGGTATTTTGAGCTGAGACTTATATTACATCTTGTAAAAAGGTGCATAATAGGTGCCCTTTAAATGTAGTGTACTGTAAATATAACAAAACATATGTAATATAATTTTTTTTTAAACAAGACAACAACCAAAATGTACTATCAACAATTAAAACGATTCATCAATAATCATATGTACTTTAAATAAATCAGTGCATCTGAGGTTATTTGGCCCCAAACTGCAAGCCAGTGTTATTATATCATACTATTTTAGTTGTTATTAATATTTTGAATAAGTTTTGAATAGGTAGAAATTCAGTGCATGCTCTATCTTTTATCTACTCAAGATGAAAATATTAATATGAACATAATGTAGATATGTGCCAAAACAAGTATGTCATCTGATGTGATGTGGATCATTATAAGGAGTCTGTCTACAAATGTCACTGGTGCTGGAAAAATAAATGAAAGCACAAGTGAAGACAGAGCGGGACCCACAGTCAATCAACATCAGTGAAGTACACTTTAACATACTTTAAACTTTAAGAGAACTTAGTATGGAAAGAATATACTTATGTTTCTGTTTTTGTAATTGCATGTTATTTGCAATTAAATGAAAATCTATTATAAGTTTAAATTCATAGTCCAAATTCATAAGTAGGACTTAACTACAACTTTATATGTAACTACTAACAAGTATTTTAAAAAATGATTTGAAGTAGGCACCACAAGCACAAATTCAATACAGTTAAGCACACTAATTTTTCCCAAGGGTGCAGACTATGTACTTCTATAGTATGTTAAAATTCTCAGGCAATGTAATATAAACAGGAATGTAAATAAGCTTTTTATTCTGTCATTTAAACAGCCTTGTAAAATTCAGACTAATTATATTTGTTTGGTGATATAGGAGGACACGAGGGGATGAAATCTCCAACCTTAATGACCATGAAACTACATTAATGACTTTTGAGGGTTTCAGCTCAATTATACACATTTTGACTATTTAATAATCTGCTACACCAGTTTAAATCGAACCACAAATGAAATCTATAGAGATAGACATGCATAGATGAATCTAAATTGGTCTTTTTTAAAAAATGCAGCTGCTTATAAAAGTGTTCCTGGTTTAATTCAAGACCTGCACTGAATATACACCTTTCTGTTCATCATAATGCCCCATATACAAGTGTACTGAATCATATCATCTCTCCAGATCTAGTTTTCTCAGAATAAATGACTCAGGCTGTCTCATCTCGATCCACTGAGATTAAAATTCAGAAAATTGAATGGAATTAATGATGTTTTCCATGTACATTATGCTGAGATTAGACGTGTGTTTCTGTCAGGGGAAGCTGAATCCAGACAGAGGTTAAGTGTAAGGATTATCTCAACGCCCCGGATACATAATAACAGTAGATGTTAATCCGGAGGGAGGAAATGCATGCAACATAGGATTTTACATTGTCTCTTATTTATAAATCTGTCTCAGCCTGCCGGTTTTAGACCCGTCTTCAGTGCTTTTGTGCCAACAATGCCATCAAACATCATGTGACTGACAATACAAAGCTGCTCACTCATGAGTCAGTGTACATGTGAATATAATACATAAAAATGTGCTTGACATTATTTGAAGATGCTCACATTTTAATTTACAACAAAACTAGCATTAACTAACAAGTTACCAAGGACAAATGATTCATCAAGCATGTAAACAGTAATTGTACACTCCTAGAAAAGCAGCTTCAATAGGGTTTTATATTGGTTCTTATAAGGTGAATTCACCCTGAAATGAAAATTAAGTCATAATTTACTCACAAAACTTACTCACTTTTTCAGACCACAAAAGGAGAATTTAAAAAAGAAGAAAAAGAAAGTTGCTAACAAGTGGGACTGCAGAGTTTGTCAGGGACATTAAACATCATCAGACACACACAAAAATGGTGTGTTTTTGCTCACACCCAAAAAAGTGGCAATTTTAACATGCTATAAAAAATATCTGTGGGGTATTTTGAGCTGAAACTTCACAGACACATTCTGGAGACACCAGAGACTTATATTACATCTTGTGAAAGGGGCATAATAGGTGCCCTTTAAATGTAGTGTACTGTAAATATAACAAAACACATGTAATATAATTTTTTTAAACAAGACAACAACCGAAATGTACTATCAACAATTAAAACTTTATGTACTTTAAATAAATCAGTGCATATTTGGCCCCAAACTGCAAGCCAGTGTTATTATATCATATTATTTTAGTTGTTATTAATATTTTGAATAAGTTTTATATATATACATATATGTATCTGTTTTCATTTTATAGTTAAAGTTTTATTAATTCTGTTTTTTTGTCATTTTTATTAGCTTTTTATTTTATTATAAGTTTTAGTCAAGTTAAACTAAATTAATTGCAACTAGCTGAAACTAGTTTAAGTCTTTTTATATTTTATTTATTTTTTATTTCAGTAAACGTTTGTTTTATTTAAAGTAACGGAAATGTTTTTCTTGTTGCTCTTCCTTGTTTTAATTTCAGCTTAACTTTAATAACCAACACAGTATATAAACTAAAAATGGGTCTTATCTTTTGCATTATGAAATGCAAAATACGATTAGATTAAAATAAATTGCTGCCTAACATCATATACTTATTGATTCATATATTAAAATGCAATAAAAAAAATGCTGCATTGTTGGACAAACCCAACCAGTGGGTTAAAAATTTTAATTAAAAAATGTACCTGAACAGGTAAACTCATCTACTACTAGTCGCTTCACAGCCTTGTTGTGTTTACAACCAAGGCATGATTATTCTGTGATACATGCATCTTTTTTTTTTTTAATTATTTGTTACAGCTTGATGCTGGTCGCTTTTCACTGCCATTATATGGACACTTAAAAAAAAAAAAAAAAAAAAAAAGATTCCCATTTTGTGGTCCAAAAAAAGAAATACTAACCCTTTAATGAACCGTTCATGTCAAATGGGTTCTATATAAGGAGAAATGTTTTAATGAGTTATTTTATTTTCTTAGTGATAAAGTATGTTTACAAGCTGCTTAATTCATAACATTTAATTAAAATTAAAAATGAATTCATTAAAACTAAATCCATAAAATGATCCCATTCTGAAAAGCCCTGAAAGGTTCTATATGAAGCACCTGACGGAACCCTGTGAAGTTCTGAATAGAACCTTTTCCTCTAAGAGTTCAATTTAACTTATTCACAATTTAGGTTTTGTAATCAGACTACAATCTGAGCAGCTTCCTGAACAGTGTTTTCATGTGTGCTGATTGTATGTAATGACTGCCTATTATTGAAGCTTTCATTGTGTTATATGTGTGTGTGCGTGTGTTAATTTTTCATGCATTAATGTGTTGTGGTAAAATAAAAGAAAGGATGAGTCTCATTAAACAGGACACCCAAGGACACATACGCATGTCCAGATGTGCAGGTGGGAGGATCTCTCTCTCTCTGTTAATGAGTCTTATCAAGTGTGTCTTGGGAAGAACACTTGAACTGATGCTCAAGAAGGACTGGGACTCTAGTGTAGTTAACAGCAGGAGACCGACACAGACGTCATTTACAGTGGGGACGATGGGAACATCATCACGTCCTCATCACTTTTTGCCATGAGGGGTTTCTGAAGGAGCTCATGGCAGGAACATGCATGTTATTCAGAGGAAACATCTTTAAGAAGGAGTTTTAATCTTGCCCGCTTGTGTTATAATGAGTATAACCTAATTAATATTCATGACATTGGCATTTTGTGATGTCAAAACTACAATGTTGGTGCAAGTTATAAATAGTTGGGGAAAAAACAATTTGCTTTCAACTAACTATATATATATATATATATATATATATATATATATATATATATATGTATGTATATATATCAGAGTTAAACTATGTCAGATAACACTTAAGCAAAACATGGCCAGGTCAAAGTGTCTGAATAATTTTTGGTCCTAATTTTTTTTTTTTGGTAGTCCACTATATGAAGAATTTTTGGGTATAATATGTCACGGTGTACTTTATTTAGCAATAACAATGTTATTTAACATAACATAACATAACAATTTAAATAAATTTAAAATCAAATAAAATAAAATGAATAAATCAATAATAAAATAAAAAATAAAATATACAATAAAATGTTAATTGAACAACCACTTAATTATTTAATAAATAAATAGATAAATAATAATAATAATAATAATTAAGTAATTTAAAATTTAACAGCTCTACAACACTAAAACTAAACACAAAATGTGATATTTTATTTATTAATGTTTATAAAATCTTACTGACAAAAAGTGTATATCTGTAAATATGCATTTTCACTTCAATAACTAGTCAGTATCTACAATGACGTAGGTCTCGTATGTGTTTGATTCACAAAAATGAACTGATTCATTAGAGTCATTTGATGTTGAACTCATGTAAGTGTAGTTTGGTTCTCTTGGTTCTTTTGGTCCGGGCCAAAAAAGAAAATGATACATTTCGTCATTTTTACCATTTTAACCTACAAAAAAAAAAAAAAAAAAAAAAAACCTTTTATGAGGTATTTTTGCAGAAATGAACCGCACAAACCTGACAAGTGTGAACACAGCCTATAAGAACCATTAACTGAACTGCATTCAGCTCTGCTATTTTGAAAATTGAATCAGTTCTGAATCGGTTTCCAACTCTAGTCTTCTTGCAAATTTCAGTGCAGTATAACATAAAAATACCTTTACTGCACCTTCCAGGTCCTTTAATTTCACAAATCTGTTCTGGTGCTCTTTAACTTGTATGTGTAAAACACACATTTGCACATGTCATGTAGTAAAAGGTTGTGCATGGTTATTTCTTAGAATGCTTGAAAGATCCTTTCAAAAAATATTATTTTGAGGCATTTCATAAAATGCATTCATTATCCTGTCATCTCCTGTTGTTGCACTCAAGTGCCAACCTCAGGACACTGTTTCTTCAAGGTAACATATACTATATGCTACTTTATAACACACTCAAACACACAAATAGAGAGATACCCATACTTGCAATCTATGATTCATATCCCAGAATGCTCTAGTGCTATAAATACTACAGAAGTGGTGCTGTAGTGTCTGCAGGCAAAGAAGCAGCTCTGTACTGACCCGTATCAAACAATAGAGCTGAGGAGACACACACACACACACACACACACACACACTCACGGAGAGAACGAGAGAAGCTCTAAGCGGGTTTATTCCAGAATTTAGAGCCAGAAAGCTACAAATACTAAGCTCACAGAGTTCTTATGGACATAGACAAAGGCTCTTTCTACAATAGCCAATAAAACCACAAACTTAACAATAGCTGGTCTGTGTGGGTTGTAATTCCCTCTGAGTGCTCTGCTGTCAGAATGTGAGCTTTTGAGAGAATGAAATGGAGATCAGTTTACAAAAACGTGAATTATCTAAAATAAAAAATAAATAAAAAAAGGAAGTATTGCATTTAGCCTTCAGAATAAATAAATAATTGCATAAAAAGTAGCTTTGCATTAATTGTTTAATCTGTGAAATAGATTTTTTTTATTATTATTTATTTTATAAACCTACTATGGTTGCAAACAGAAAGATAATAATGTCATGGTGAGATGTGACCCCAATGCTGAAAATAAAGTAAAATAATAATAAATAATAATAATAAAGTAATTGAACAACTTCCCCTAAATGTAAAAAAAAAATGCAATATTATTAAGTAATTCTAAATTTAACAACTTTTCCCCCTTATAATTATTTTAGTACTTTTCTTTGACCCACTAAAAATCCAGTAGGCTGATAGCATTGAGGCTTTAAGCCTTTCTTTCTTTCTTTTTAACCACACAGTGCACATGCTTTTTTTCCCAGAAAAGTGACTCCTATCGAATATAATCATGTTTATTCTATTTGAGGTCAATCTGACACCAGAAAAATGACATTGCAGTGAAGCAAACCAAAATGAACAAGTGTCAGAGTGTATCTCTACTGCATTACTGGAAATCGAAATCAAAACACAGGGTGAAAAGTCCTTGCGCTTACCATAATCATGCTTTTATATTCGAGACTCCAAACAGAAGCAATACATTTATTTATTTACTTTTCTTTTTTTAATGGAAGCATGTTGAAATGTGTTCATTATAATTTCTCATAAGATAAGAAAGGTAAACAACTTGATACTTCAATGCGAAGCATTTTAAGCTATTGTACAGACCTTGGGTTTCTGAAATCTCAAAAACATGAGGCTTAAAAAGAGATTTGTATGCATGTGTGTAGGTGAACAGATTTCTGGTAACACTTTGTTTTGATGGTTCCCTTTACATCATTATACATGTCAACTGACTCTCATTAGAGCATTAGTAGACTGTCTGTTTAATGTCTGTTAACACTTTATTTTGATGCTCCTCAACAGATATTCTACTGACTATAAGTAGCGGTAACGCTTTAGATTACAGCCCGGAAAGTGCTGCGTAATTACAACGAATTTGCAGCGTAACTTTCGATAATTGTAGTGCACCTATAAAGTAAGTACATGTAAGTATAGGGGAACAATATGTAAAGTCTTGGGAATAAAGTCTAACAACCAGAAAAGTAACAAATTATTTATACTGTAAGTATTTTATAACTAAGGGGTACTTATACCATTATGATAGACAACAATCTTACGTTTGGGAGCAATTTAGTGAGAAAGTGCACTGATTAAGTTGTTTCATGGAAAGTAGAAAGAACTATTGTAATCTTTTTTAATACTTTTGTTTCATGTAGTTACAGGGTAAGTAAAAAAAAAACAAAACACAAACTGACTCCGAAACCTTTAATTGAAAAACAACTTAATTAAAAACAGGTCTACAACACTCATTATTAATTTTTTAAAATCAACTTTTAATTTCAAATTCTAAAGTCCTGACAGAAAGTAACACGTTTTGTCCCTTTTTTGTTGTTGTTTCTCTTGCTTGGCTTCCTCCTCCTCTTGTTTCTCAACTGATAAATCTTAAGAAGGAATCCAATTAAAAGAAAATACAGCACACCCAGAAATGTTTTCATGGTTTAGGCTATTCATCTTTTCGCTTCCAGCTGTCACCAGCGCCTGCGTGAGAGTCGACTTTGCGTTCGACGAAGCTTATTATAGTGAGCAACGTGAAGCTTTCATGACGTTCTCGCGGGAGATTCGTGTGAAACTCGCGCGAGAACTGCCGTCTCTGTTATTCTGTCTTGTTTGTTTCTCATTATCATTATCTGTTATTCTGTGTACTTTGTTAAAAAAAAAAAAAAAAAACAACTGACGACATTGGACATCCGCATGACTTTTCGCATGTTTTTTATTTTTAATTTTTTTATTATGCAATAGAAGAACAACAAATACAATTATAAAGACAAAGTAAGAACAAAAGACAATGAGGGTTACAAACAATACTCCAAAAGCAAACTATGTTAGCTTATAAGACTTACACCATGAAAGAGTCTTACATGCAATAGAATTATTAGAGTTTCTTAAAGAGTTTACATACACATCAAAATCTTTCCTAAAAATAAAAAAGTAGAGAGTTTTCTTTGAAAATGTACACTTATGAATGTAAAATTTAGCACGATAAAGCAATAAATTAATAATAAATTTACAGTGAGAAGGGTCTAATTTCAAAGAATAACCAAAAAACAAAATTTGAGTTATACAAAAGTTTGGATATAAATATTTTTTAACAAAATTTGAAAAATCAATTCAATACTTTTCGCGTGAGTTTCTCGCATGGTTTCTCGGCACGCTTACGTCACGCTTCAAATTACGTCAAGCATGAACTCTCAACCCTCTCATGCACGCGCAGGTGGCAGTTGGTCGAAAAATATTTGGTATTTTTCTTACAAATACGTATCGTTACAAATACGTATGTTCATCCATTGGGGTCGTATGGATTACTGTAGTTATTGCTGTATGTGCTGTTTGACGCTTCGACTTTTAGGAACACATGAGCTTGCATTATTATTAGTATTAGCATTCCCAGAGATTATTTATTTTTCTAAAAACCTTTGTTTGTGTTCATCTGAAGAAGGAAAGTCGTATACATCTCAGATGGCATGAGGGTAAAAGATGAGTAAACGGTGAGCACATTTCCGGGTGTACTGTATTTTCTTTTAATACAGAATAGCAAATGACATGGGATTCCCTCTTAAGATTCTTCAGTGGAAAGAAAGAAGAAGAGGAACAAGAGGAGGAGAAGCCAAGCAAGAGAAACGAATAAGAAGTGTTGTAACTTTGTTTTTGAAATAAGTTGTTTTTCAATGAAAGGTTTCGGAGTCAGTGATATCAGATTGTTTGCGTTTTTTGTTTTTTTTTACGTACCCTGTAACTACATGAAACAAAAGTATATTTCCCTAAGTTTTAAAAAAAGATTACAACAGTTCTTTCTACTTGCCTTGAAACAACTTAATCAGTGCACTTTCTCACTAAATTGCTCCCAAACGTAAGATTGTTGTCTATCATAATAGTATAAGTACCCCTTAGTTATAAAATACTTACAGTATAAATAATTTGTTACTTTTCTGGTTGTTAGCCCTTTATTCCCAAGACTTTACATATTGTTCCCCTATACTTACATGTACTTACTTTATAGGTTCACTACAATTATCGAAAGTTACGCTGTAAATTTGTTGTAATTACGCAGTATTTTCCCGGGCTGTAATCTAAAGCGTTACCAAGTAACTTTACAACTACATGTCAACTTATTCTACTAACCCGAACACCTTATTTTACTAACCTTAACCATCAAATAATGCTCAACTTATACTCTAATGAGAGTTAGTTGACATGTAGGTCTGTCTAAACAATGTCTAAAGGGAACCATCGAAATAAAGTATAATCGACTTTCGTAGTTACATAAAACAGCCGTTTTCTGAGGATGTTCCCGGTAGACTACGGATTTTTCATTTCCCTTAGGAACATGAGTCTGAGGACAAGGTCACGAGTCCCTAAAGAGATCTGAACTCAAACTCTTTTATGTTTTGAAGTATAAAAGTTCTATGAGTGAGATTTATTGGATGTCGATCAGTGGGTATCAGGTGTGTGATTTAACAGATTTGTGATACTTCCATATTGCAATAGAAAGCTTCAATAGACTATTTCATTCCTTGAAATATCAAGTGTGTCTGACTATGCGACACAGCTGTTGCTCAATATAATCAAATACCATGATGTCTGGAGCTAACTCTTAAACGCACCCGATACTATTCATATCACACATTCGTTTCATCCCAAACTCTACAGCTGCTTCAGCATTCATTTGTCTCTGTTTAATCAATAATCTTTTTTCGAGATGTGTTGAGTAGGGTTACAGCCTCTCTGCTGCTCTAAAATTCGATGTAATGAAGCAGAATCACTTTGGACATATCCGCAACGGCGCTTAATTTGCAATTAAAATTGATTTAGCGTATTCAGAGCTACAGTAGGTGTTCTGAATGAGGTCTGTCTTGGTAGGATTCATGACTGAGGTTACACATGAAACATGAAAGTATGCGTGGGCTGTCTACTTTTGGTCACCGCCAGCAAGTTGCTATGGTTTTAACAAATGTAATCAATGGCAGGGTATTTTTCTTTTTTTATCCACACATAAAAGCTTCATTGCACACACAGGGCTGCAAACGTGAAATATCACTTAAAGAGACAGTTCACACTTAAACGATTAGTTGTTTTTACTCATAACATTATGAGCACTGACAGGTGAAGTGAACAACACTGATTATCTCTTCATCACGGCACCTGTTAGTGGGTGGATATATTAGGCAGCAAGTGAACATTTTGTCCTCAAACTTGATGTGTTAGCAGGAAAAATGGGCAAGCGTAAGGATTTGAGCGAGTTTGATAAGGTGATGGCTAGACGACTGGGTCAGAGCATCTCCAAAACTGCAGCTCTTGTGGGGCGTTCCCGGTCTGCAGTGGTCAGTATCTATCAAAAGTGGTCCGTGAACCGGCGACAGGGTCATGGGCGGCCGAGGCTCACTGATGCACGTGGGGAGCGAAGGCTGGCCCGTAAGGTCCGATCCAACAGACGAGTTGCTGTAGTTCAAATTGCTCAAGAAGTTAATGCTGGTTCTGATAGAAAGGTGTCAGAATACACAGTGCATCACAGTTTGTTGCATATGGAGCTGCATAGCTGCAGACCAGTCAGGGTGTCCATGCTGACCCCTGTCCGAAAGCACCAACAGTGGGCACGTGAGCATCAGAACAGGACCACGGAGCAATGGAAGAAGGTGGCCTGGTCTGATGAATCACGTTTTCTTTTACATCACGTGGATGGCCGGGTGCGTGTGCGTCGCTTACCTGGGGAACACATGGCACCAGGATGCACTATGGGAAGAAGGCAACCGGCGGAGGCAGTGCGATGCTTTGGGCAATGTTCTGCTGGGAAACCTTGGGTCCTGCCATCCATGCAGATGTTACTTTGACACGTACCACCTACCTAAGCATTGTTGCAGACAATGTACACCCTTTCATATCTTTCAGCAGGATAATGCGCTTGCCCCAAAGCAAAAATGGTTCAGGAATGGTTTGAGGAGCACAACAATGAGTTTGAGTCCAAATTCCCCAGATCTCAATCCAATCCAGCATCTGTGGGATGTGCTGAACAAACAAGTCCAATCCATGGAGGCTCCACCTCGCAACTTACAGGACTTAAAGGATCTGCTGCTAACATCTTGGTGCAGATCCCACAGAACACCTTCAGGGGTCTAGAGGAGTCCATGCCTCGACGGGTCAGGGCTGTTTTGGCGGCAAAAGGGGGATCAACACAATATTAGGAAGGTGCTCATAAATGTTATGCCTGATCGGTGTATATATATGCAGCCAAATGTGACAGCAATGCAAGAATACCTCAATCTTACAGAAATGTCCTCTGTTCTACTGCACATTAAAACAAAATTTTCCTTTATAGATGAACTATTTCCTGAAATGCATTCATCTAGCTCAAGTTCATCTTCGCACCACATTGCAAGTGTGCAGTGTGTTGTCAAACTGTAAAGATGCATCCATCATTTTCATGCTGGGACATTAAGCATTCTGCAGATGTTAAACTGAGAGGAGGAATAAGAGGATTCATCGTCTGAATGAAAAAAACGATCCATGCAGGAACATCACTCATACGCAACTTTCATCTACAACCCATATGCAATATTTAGAAGCCACCCTCTGTTCCTGAAGGGTTTCTGCCGAAGCACATTTGTTTACTTATTTATCTGCTGTAGATCCGTGTGATGAAGCCGTTCCTGTAAAGGCGCTACTGTATATCCACCTCTAATCTCATCCTGATTTCTCCAAAAGACCAATAGCACAGAGCACACTTATTCTCCACAGACGTACTGCAACAGGTTGTGCAAGAAGATCATGTGGTCTAAATGAGGCACATGTGCTGTTTTCTCCCAGCAGAGAGCAGCTGTGACCCTGTCAACATACAGTGGCATCTATGATAAATTATACCAACCCGACGAAGCCCCCAGTGACAATCGCTCTCATGACTCACTGTGCTTTGTCTTGCCTGGATTCTGATGCTGATAGCTTGGGATTCAATAGATGGTTGCCACAAGGAACAGTCTTGCTTGCTCTCCCTCTCTCTCCATCCTTCTTCTTCTTCTTTTTCCGAGTGCAGATGAAGCAGATAGTGAGGAGGATGAAAGCACAGATGCTCAAACAGAAACTAAACTGCTTTAAATGAATGTGGTCCAAAGAAACATTTACTTGAGAAGCAAAGGGATGTTAGACATTAAAGGGGACCTATTATGCAAATTGTACTTTTACATGGTGTTTGAACATAAATGTGTGTTGACAGTCTGTGTACACAACCACCCTACAATGGTGAAAATCCACCAACTCCTCTTTTTTTAATCCCCATAAATCATGAACAGTGTCTTAGAACAAGCCGTTTGCAGATTCCACCTTTTGTGACGTCACAAAATATCTAGGCCCCGCCCATGACTGCTGACGGACTCTGCTGTATTAGCATAGAGTCCGCCCTCAGCGAGTTGTACACTCTCGCCATTTTCTCCTGGCTGGAGCAGCTGTAGTGACTTCTAAGAAACTCAGGTGTTTTGTTGATGTAAGAGAGAACATAACAGTCTTCATTACTCCTGACATCAGAGCCGCTGAAGGTGGATTTGTTTTATTTTTGAAGGGAATGCGCACCCATAAACCTAAATTTATTTATGTCTGTGAGAATCATTTTTACACCAGACTGCTTTGTACAAAGGGACAATACAAAACACAGGTTTTGCTATGAAGTTGTTACTCAGTACAAACTGTTTGTGATCCAGCTTGTAGTCTCCAGAGTGATACTGGTTACAGCAGTAATGAAGGTGAAAGCACACACTTTATTACAGTTCATCTGAGTTGTTTTGTGGATATAAAGTTTACCAGTTTATTAAGCACCCCCCGAAAAGGCATAAGGTTTGTGTTCACTTGTTTACTGTTAGTTGTAATAAGTATTTCTGTGTAATTATGTTGATGATAATGCAAGAGAGAGAGAGAGTTTATGGATAAGAGTTTAATGAGTTTATTTCAGCTCTTAGCTTGATTTTCTGGAGTGAAAACGGACGCTTCATCTTTTGTGTGATGTACAATAAACTTCATAAAACTCATCAGTAAAGTTTTGGCCATCATTCGGACGGGGTCCGCTACTAATAGTTTTCATATCAAGATGAAAACATACGTTATAACCGTTATTAAACTAAACTAGACCTGTTCTGTCTCCATGCAGCATATATTCTCTGGATCTGTAGGCATCATTGTCCGACTCCGGTTCGAACTGAACACCGCTACTGACAGTTTCTGACATTTTCAGTGCATGAGATTGTCCTGTTTTGTTGTTGTTGTTGGTATGCTGGAGCGTGAGCTCTTGAAGCTCCGCCACCTTCTTGAAATGGGGTGGGGAACAGCATCTTAATTGCATTTAAAGGGACACACACAAAAACTGAGCTTTTTTGCTCACACCCAAAAATGGCAATTTTAACATGCTATAAAACTGATCTGTGGGGTATTTTGAGCTGAAACTTCACACACTCTCAGGACATCAGAGACTTATTTTACATCTTGTAAAAAGGGGCATAATAGGTCCCCTTTAAGTCTTGTTTTCAAAAAAAAAAAAAAAAAGTATCAAAATGAAGTGAAATGAGTTTATGCTTGAAACACACATACACTCAAAATCAGTCAGTGGGGTAAGAAGAAAAACCTTAATTGGAAACAATAGGCTATTACCCCACTGACTGTTTGTTTTAGGCATAAACTTGCTTCATTTAAAAAACTTTTTTGTTTTAGAATATCTTAAAGGATTAGTTCACTTTGGAATGAAAATTACCCCAAAATTTACTCACCCTCAAGCCATCCTAGGTGTATATGACTTTCTTCTTTCTGATAAACACAATCGGAAAAATATTTATAAATATCTTGATGCATCCAAGTTTATAATGGCAGTGAATGGGACCAACGAGTATGAAGCTGAAGAAAGTGCATCCATCCATCATAAACGTACTCCACACAGCTCCGGGGGGTTAATAAAGGCCTTCTGAAGCGAATCGATGTGTTTGTGTAAAAAAAAAAAAAAAAAATCCATATTTAAGAAGTTATAAAGTAAAATATCTAGCTTACGCCAGACCGTAATGCCTCTTGCAGTTCAAAACGCTTACGCTACGTCCTACCCCTTTCATATTCAACTCACAGAAAAAGCTTAACTGATGCTTTAACTGATTTTTTACTGGAAAACAAGACAAAAAATATTGAGAAAGGAATTCATTTTTAGCAGTGTAACATTTAACAAGATAAATTGGTTTTATGGCTTTAACAGGCTTGGTTTTATGGTGTTAGATTGTTAGTTTCTATTTAGCAGAATGTTCATCTGAATATGAAGAAGCTATAAAAACTAATAGGTTTAATAATGTAGAGAATTTAAAAATCAGACATGGGGAACGGATCAGACCTAGCTAGATTTAATAAGCACCCTGCAGCCCAGACTCTTCAAAGAAAGTGATTTTTTATTCATTTCCTTACATGTCTCTGAAAAAAAAATCCATTACTTTTAATCTTAACAGAAACAATAATGAACTGAAAAATGTATTTAAATAAACTGTCAGCTATTAACTAAATGTTTTTATCTATTTATAATTTGTATTAAGTCCTCTTAAACTATATAATGTGATTTTCTTTCTGCAGTGAATTCGTTCACATCACCAACTCTGATGTTCAGGGCTCAAAGAAAATCCAGAGTTTCCCACTGGTAGCTCTACAACATTATAGTGTTCTCATCTTGTAAATGCGATCATTTCGACATGACTTGAAGGCAGCACAGCACACTTCTCTTTAGCATCACAGTAAGCTGACTAGCCAGATATAACCCCCAAACAACAGGAGAGACCTCGATAGAGCTCGGATGTTGCCATTCACGATGGCATAAGCTCTGGCATGCCTGCGGAGAAAAGGAAATGTAGCAACCTACAACCCCTTTCACTTCATCTTCACAAGATTCATATTAAAACAGTCAATCACTCATCTTTAATAACTGCATATGCCAACTGAATGGAAGTTTACTCTGTTGTACACTAAAACCTCTACATCTACCAGCATTAGGTGAAAAAGTACTCTTTTTTCACTCCATTTCCACCTCAAAGAAGGCGGAGCCTGAAAGCCACATCTACCTATTGCATCATCCGCACGGACCAATGGTAGTTCGAAGCGGTTTTTCAAACTTCCGAACTGAACTCTAATGGAACTTTGTTTTGTATTCGGGCATACTACTATTTTGGTGTACTGTTTTTTGCATACTATATAGTAGGGAATATACAATACATAAGTAAGTCAGGTTACGTTGGACACTTTTTCCAAGTCATCTCAATGGCAAAAAGTGTCCCAATCACCCTGAATTCACCCTGCTATATAGTATATCCCACTTCGGAAGTAGCGTTGGGTTTTGTTTTAGAAGCTGCCATTTTGTTTTAGAAGACATTTGGTTTTAGAAGCTGCCATTTTGTTTTAAGAAGACATTTGGTTTTAGAAGCTGCCATTTTGTTTTAGAAGCTGATGTTTTGTTTAAAGCTGACATTTGGTTAATTGTGGTAGAGCCGCCAAAAGTGTGAGATGAACCTCGACAGACTGCGGCATGAAAATTTCCTGTAGAAATTAATTTTATTATACAAGTCACTGTATAATTTACACGGTCTACTGGTCACATGGGAACTGTCTGTACACTTGCAAGAAAGAGGCTGGTGAAAATAATAACTTCCATAGCTATTTAATACTCTTTTGTAAGGAGCTTTAATGTCCATGGCCACTGAAATATTGATCACTGAGAATTTGTGGTTGTACAAGCTTGAAAGACTTTCCGTAAAGCAGCGCGAAAGCAAAAGAACACTTCAGTCCTCGTGTACGTCTCCTCTCATCTGAGAGGTGAAAGGAAGATAACTGCTTTACAGAGCCGATCGGTGCTTTTATAGTGATGGGTTTGCAAATATATGAGCCACAACATCTCTTTGCTGTCCTCGAGCAAGACATTATCCTTTTCAGTACATTGATCTGTCCCTTTTTCTCCATCCGCGTTCTTCCTCCGTATGGAGGGGCGATTCTAGGATTTCAATATTAGGGCAGCTCAGCCCCCAATGACGGACTGTTTGTATGCTAAGGTAGGCATGAACAATATAGCAGATTCTACACTATCAAGCCAAATATGGCTATTAGTTCATCCAAAAATGAAAATTCTGTCATTAATTACTCACCCTCATGTCGTTACACATCCGTAAGATCTTCGTTCATCTTCAGAACACAAATTAAGATATTTTTGATGAAATCCGAGAGGTATATGACTCGACCATAGACAGCATCAATCAATATCAATATCGTCGTGACTGCAGCGGTTCAACCTTAATGTTATGAATACTTTTTGTGAGCAGAAACAAAACAAAACTAACAACTTCATCCAACAATCTCTTCTCTTCTGTGTCATTCTCATATGTTGTTTGCTTCTGGCGCTTCCAGGTTCTATGATAGAACACAGACTTATTATTGGCCGACTCCTGCATCAGCGTCACACGCATGCGTCGTGCTGATCATGTGATCGGCTTTGGCCAATACTGAGCCGGCATTCAGACGTAAACATAGAAGCCTTCGCTGTGCTTACTGCGTCTCTTCATAACATTAAGGTTGAACCACTGCAGTCACGTCGACTGTTTTAACGATGTCTTTAATACTTTTCTGGACCTTGAAAGTGTTGATTATATTGCTGTGTATATACCTCTCAGATTGTATTTTAATTTGCGTTCTGTAGATGAACGAAGATTTTACGGGTGTGGAACGACATGAGGGAGAGTAATTAATGACAGAATTTTTGTTTTTGGGTGAACTAACCCATTAATTAAACAGCTAATATTCATTTATATTCAGACAAACCTTATATCACTGTAAATAACTGAATTGGCCATATGTGGGTAAAAAAAAAAAAAATTTTTCAACACGTAAGGTTTTAAACACTTTTTTTTTTGTTGTTGTTGTTTTTTACTCTACATTTGTGCAGTAAAACTAACTTTAAAGAAGATCTACATGTCTCTTTTTCATTCATGGAGATAACATGGAAAATGCTATAGTGGAGGATTTCTGTCACCTGGTGGAAAACAAACACTTTAAACATGAAAATGACATGAAATTACCACTATAACCAGTAGATGGCAGCCGAGGACCACTCATTATCTCATTTGCCATTTCCACTCCCTTTATACAGTAGTTCTTTTCATGTGTTTTGTTTTTGCATGTATTATAAAATCAATATGTTCACGAATTAGTGTACAGATTACTGAGTTAATCACAAATTTCTAGAGGAACTGGGTGAAAATTTAGGGGGACTAAATGCCTTCTAAAATGTCTGTCTGTCTCTCATATCATGGTTCCTTTGAAGACTTTACACAAACAATAAAAGCCCCCAAAACAAACTAAACGTAAGCTTGAAATAGTGCTTTTTAATGATACCCAGAGAAGTCAAAGCAAGCAGCGTATCAAATCTGTAAAAATACAAACCAGTGGTACGAATCATAAGACACTGAATCAAATCGCTATATAATTCACACCTGAAGAGTAGCAGTTTAATTCTGTCATCTTCTGCCCAATCTGAACGGAATAATCCAATTTTCTACCGATGATGAAAGCTAAATGCAGACTGTCGCATATATCTCCTCCAGTCAGGTTTGGGGGATAATTAGAGAACATGGGAACATATACATAACGTCTTTCCCAAAGGAAAGAAAAGAAAGATGAAAGGACAAAGAGAGAGAGACTGTTAGCTTGTGTGTCAATTAAGCAAAAAATGACAGATAAGGCAACCATGTAAATGCTAGTTTGGCATAAAAATAGACAAGGTACATATTAATGATCCAGAATACAGTTGGAGTCAGCAGCTGCATCGTGCAGACATTGATTATTCAAATGAACCCGCGGAGGGCGACAGATTTGTGATCATGTCAAAGTGTAACAAGGAGAAGAACTGCGGCGGACAAAGTAGATGTCAGAATTACACGGAGAAATCAGCCCTACCTGACAAATCCCCCACACTGTTGCTTCATCAGGAGGATGTGCATCCATGTAAGCAGAGCAGATGAGAAGGCTTTTGAATTTCTTGAAATGACGTTCAGTCCTTTTTAAGCCTTGCTTTGTGAACACAGACTAAAAGGCTTCGACAAAATACACTCCGAAATAATGATTCTCATTATTACCTGACTAATCACTACATCACATCATTACAGTGAGGCGCTGTAATGAATAACCTGAACTGGGTGTTTATTGTATTCTATGCAAATGGCAACCAATATCAAATGTGTCTTTAGGCTGTGAAACATTTACTCTAAGGAAGACTGTGAAACAACCTTAAACCAAGGCATTCACACACACACAAATATTATTTCATCATCTTTTTTTTTTTTTTTTTTTCTAATATAGACTTTAACCCTTGTGAAAAAGTATGCGTAATTGTACCGAATGTGCACTTTAAGTGTACTTCAAATCTTAAAAGTATATTTAAATATTATAATATTAATGAAATAAAAGGCCACTTAAGTACACTTTTAAAACGTTCACTATGTAATAATGCCAAATTACAAGTTTTAAAGTACATTTTAAATCATTGTCTTGTTAATCTTACACTTTAAAAGTACATTTTAACCATATTTCAAATACAATAGAAGTAATTATGAAATTACATATAAAGATGTACGTATTTAAGTCCAGCAAAAAGCAAAAAAAAGTTCAGCTAATTGCATTTAATGTAAATGTAAACTCTAATAAAAATGTTTTCTCATTTACACTGTGTTCCAAATTATTATGCAAGTGACGTATCAATAGGATTTCGGTACAATATTTACTTTTTTCAAAGAAAGATAACTTTTAGATAACTGGTATCAGTCTCAGACAGGTTAGCTGAGTAGTTTTCCAGATCTACTTAGGTAAATGGAAACCCTACTTAAAGAGGTTGTTTCACATTATTAAGCAAGTCACAGTTTTCATGCAATATGGTGAGGAAGAATGATCTTACTGAAGGTAAAAAGCATGAAATGATGCAATGTTATGCAAAAGGAACGAAAACAACTAATATTGTGTGAAAACTGAATGGAGATTATCGAACTATCATAAGATTTGTGAGTGATTTACAGCACAAGAGAACTCGATCAGATAAAGGCTTATTAGTATTAAAAGGACAGCTATTAAAAAAGCCACTGTTGAGCAGCAAACATGTCTTTAAAGCTGCTGGTGTCTCTGGAGTCTCAAGAAGCTCTCTATGCAGGCTGGCAGTTGTGCATAAAGTTGCATTTCAGCCACTCTTAACCAAAGCTCACAAAGAGAAACATTTACAGTGGGTTTAGAAGTACATGAAGACTCATTTTTAAATATATTTATTCACTGACTAATGCCGAACTACAATGGATGGATTTCTGGATGGTTGGTGAGTGGCCACCACATTCCAGATGCACCGGGGACCTGATTATAATAATTATAATAAAAAAAAATATATATATATATATTTTCATGATATGTCCCCTTTAAGTATTCTTTTAAAATATATTATTTCTGTCATAAGTACTCTTTTTTTTTTTTTTTTTTTTTTTTTTAGAAGTATGCCCAAGTGTACTTCTTTTTCACAAGGGAATAAACTTGGCATTGTATACTATGAATATTTTGACAAATTGCTTATGTCCCTCAAAGTCGCTTTTGATAAAAGCATCTGCTAAATATATAACTGTGAATGTAAAACCAATGGCAGTCACACTATCATGAAAACTGCTTGTATATATTTGCAAATTGTAATGCAAGAACGATTGTCTTTTATTTTAAGTCAACAAAATGGGTCATTTTGTGACAAATAGGCTCTGTTCCAAAATGTAGTGCACGTAGGCAGCATTTAAAGGCATGATAGATGTGCTCCATATGTGAATGTTGTTCTAGCCTTCTAGCGGTGCGTGTCCACTGGAACGGAGTGAGCAGAGCTAAGCAGGCGTTGTCAATTCATTCCTATGGGAGCCGTGCTACACGCTTGTGCAGGGAGTTGTGGGATTGACAGCGGATCGGCGTAAGATTTGCAACTTTATGCAAATGTCAGGTGAAAAACGTCGGGTGGCAGCCAATCGCTCTGAGCTGCAGGTAGTGATGCTGAAATGCTGTCATGAGCTTTTTAAAATCTGCTGGAGTTGCTGCAAAATTTAGTGCGTAAATCATATTAGGTGTGTCCTAATGCACATATTAATACAAAATGGCATCATTTGGGATGTTTACATATTACTATATTTCATATGCAGTTTGGACGCTTTCACTGTGACTAAACTGAATGGAATAACAAAAGTTTATTACATTTACATGGTAATTTTACTTAAGGCATTTAAAACCAAAGTCTGCATCTTTTCTACTGTAATTATGACTATATGATTACATTGGTCGTGTATTGAAAACAACTAGATGATACACACTCTGAAAGAGGAGGCGTTCTTTTTGAAACACTTTGAAAAAGAAGTGCACTTAATTGTTGTATGTGTACTTCAAATCTTAAAAGTATATTTTTTTAAAATGTACTTGCAGATAATTAATAATAATGAAATGAAAGACCACTTAAGTGCACTTAAAGAGAGCACACTTTCATGACTGTTTCTTAACACACTTAAGTGCACTTTTAATAATGTCAAAGTTAAACTTACTGTTGACTAACATACTAAAGCACATCCCAGGTGGAAAAAAATGTACATTTCTATAACGTACTTAAAGAAAACAGAGCACTTTAAGTACATTATAGAAGTGTACTTTATTTTTTCACCCGGGATGTAAAGTACTTGATCATAATTTGAACTTTATTGTTGTATTTGATATTACACTTAAAGTTATATTTTAAAAATACAAAACTGTCACTTCATCATTGCAAATGAGCAATTGCATATATATTTAAAAACATGACATGCACTAGTTTCAATAGAAATAGCATTCAAGTATATTATAGTTTACTATAAATTTGGCAGTACACTTTACCCATATTTCAAAAACATGAGAATTGTGAAATTACACATATAAAGGTGTAATTAAGTGGATAAAAAAAATAAAAATAATAATTGCATTTAATATAAATTTAAACTATACTAAATTTTTATTGCAATTGTAAATAAGTGTATGAAAACATTCAGTTTGCTCTATATTCTTCAAAAGTGTAATTTTTCCGATGCTAAAGTTTTCTCAAGGGGATGTACGATACATGGTACCATCTACTCAGTGACAGATCACTTAGTTTAAAGTGAAAAGAGTGATTTTTTTTTTTTTTTTTTTGGCTAAAATTAAAAAAAGGGACAGTAGAGAGTTAAAGCAGAGTCCAGGACTCCAGTGATCTTGCCCTGTTTGAGCTGAAGGCTCTGGGATCTCTAGTGTTTAGTTTGCCCTGTATGAGTCAAAGGCCCTGCTGGTCAGTTTCCTTTGGCAGTCTCAGCTTAAAGCTTTGGAGGCCTTTGACAGTCCGGTGACCCGGTCCATAATCCAGCCCTGTGCGAGCGACACGGTGACCTGCACTGTTTGCCAGAGATCCACAAGAGAAAACTGTCACAGCAACAATAAAATAGCCCAGCTATTTTAATGAAATAGTGCAGCTCCGAATTATTAATGCCCTGCAAATTTTCATGACACCCGCCATTGACACTAAAAAAATAATTTGGACTCTTTGTCAGTGACTAAGAAGCACAGTGAGACATGTCAAAGCACATAATGAGAAGATGAAGAAACAAATGCTTGTATTTATATAAAGATGTGATAATTGTCCGTTAGGTAAGCAGATGACAAATACTTTAAGGAAAATGACGAATGCTTTAAAGTAGCTTAATTTGTTCTGTCTGTCTCTGCAGGCCCATGATGACAATCTACAGGGCACTAATTGCAATGAGCAAATGCAGATCGTGGTGTTCTCAGGCTTGTTTTCATCTTATCGTGATGGATTGTGACACGAGAAGATTCTGCATTTCTCTTCCCATCTCTATCTGAAACCTCTTTGTCTACACCCACCCATCAATCAGCTGGCTCGGATGGCACTGATGGTGTATGATTGCAATGGTCTTTTCTTATTCCACCTCCATTTCTTCACTCAAGCCTGTGTCTATTTAAACCCCCCACTCCTCGTTTTCCAGATCTAGTCACAACACAATATTCTTCCATTCTACACTTGTACATATGTGACTCATTTGCAAGAGACACAAATCACAGACAGGCAGGACTGTCGCTCAATGAAATTTTACTAATAAATCCTTGTCAGCGATTGTGAAAAAGATCTTGACCCACTTAAAGGGACTATATGTAAGAATTTCCATATATTAATTGCTTTTTTTATGAACAGCTTGTAACGAGACCTTCCTCGACTTTCCTAGGTTATGTATTGAATTTTATGTGAAGGACTCAGGATGTTTTTGCTGGGAAAATTAAAAGAGCATTTACACGCACTTCCATTTTGTGACACATGAAATGAATGCTTATACAATGTTCAGGAAAATGCGGAAAGAGCCATTCTGTACTTGGAGTGTACATTGTTCTGTACATTGTACGACTATGGAAGTCAATGGAGACCAGAAACTGTTTATTTCTTCAGAATATCGTCTTTCGTGTTCAACAGAACAAAGAAACTCGTACAGGTTTGGAACAACTTCAGGGTGAGTAAATGATGACAGAATTTTTATTTTGGGGTGAACTATCCCTTTAATATCAATGTATCAATGCGTCAAAGAAAAGAGCTTAATGCAAACTATAGTCTCACATAGCCAGATCTATATAGTCTATAGTCTCAAATGTACTTTATAATTAAACAGTATAATTTTAATAACCTCATCTATCATCATGATGCCCATGAATTGCAGAGCTGCTGCAAACATATCCACATCGCTACGATCAGATGGTTTCTGAACTGCTGTTTTCTCACCACTGGCATTTTTGTTGTGTTTATTTTGTTATTGAGAGAAAAGCACACAGCATATTTACATCTAAACGTCTCTCTCAGCAGCGTCGAGATGTTCACTGCAAAAGTTTTTCCAACTTATTTTCAAAGAACTGCTGAAGCCAAATCGTTTAGATCGCCCCCAGGTGGCTGGATGCAGTATAACGTTATAAACCCCACCCTCTCCATGTAATCTGATGGCTCATCTCTACTGAGTGGTATAGTACAGTACAATTCGGGACAGTAAACCCTGATCCAGCTTGTGTTTCCACCGCCAGCCTTACTTGATACTTACGTATGCCAGAAAGTAGCAATCGACGTCATTCTCATGTGAAGAAGAAAGTGACAGTAAACAACAATGGAGGACATACAGCAGATCTTGTTCTAGCTTCGCTGCATTTGGCTGAAGAAACGGTATTGTGTTGTCATTCCCCTTGTAGCATGCGCAAGTGACGATTCTCTATTAACCAATCAACATTTTGCAGTGAGTGTAGCTCCAGCCTTTTGGTACCAGTACTGTTGGTACTATTGTGCTAGGTACCCCAACTGAAGGGTCCCAAAAAAGTGGTGTGGTACGGTTTGGTATTTTGGTAGCACTCGGTGGAAATGAGCCATAATGGGACGTGAGGCAAACTAAACAATCAAATTAGTCAAAATTTAATCAAAATTACACAGTTTCTGTCATTTTAGGTAGTTTTTAATCACACTGATGTAAGTTCAAGTGTTTTTTTGTTTGTTTGTTTGTTTTTTAATGCTATAAAAAATGGGGTGACATTATGATTGACAGCTGAGATTGACAACTTCTTTGAGGGAAGAAGTCACTGAGGCACCTTTTTTGGGGATTTTCGGGAGTAGATTGGAGCTTTAACTTCAATTTCTACTTTTCCATAACTGTTTATTTCACACCGACATAATGAGTTGTTCTGCAGGAAACCGTACTAACTGATTTTGCGGGAGTGTGGGCGGGGCCTTGATACCGCGTCTCAACCTCTACTGCTAACATGTCAGCGCCATATTGGAACAGTTAACATGCTTCGTCCATCTTATTTTACAGTCTATGGCAATAAGTTGCTGCTGCAGTTCACTTAACAGCCACCGGTGTCGCTAATAACAATGGTCTCTGAATTCTACATATAGCCCCTTTCAGTAGGACTTAAGTGCATCTTTATATGTACAAAGCTAGCACTTGCTAATATGTGAATAATTAGCTATTTGAATTTAGGATATCCCATTTTCCCTTTCATTGGTGTGAACTGAATACCTCCATCATCTAAAGTAAGAGTGCTTCTAAAACTTCAAGTCAACATCATATTAGCTGTGGTTGTACTGTATCCACTAACAACAAGCTGGGTAAACGCAATGCTTATATCCAAGTTTATGAGGCCAAATGTTGCTAAACACACAGATCTGTGCTGTTAGTTACCGTGGCACGGCATGTTATTCTCTGCAACGTCCAACTGTGCGGTTATTTGGATGAATCTGTAGCAATCACTCTTTTAAGATAATCTTTAGATTACAAACGTGAAGCCTTCTCCTGATAGTTGCTCGTATACAGAGCTATATTAAATTCCCCCTCAAAAGGGCAGTTTTATCATCATAGATAAGAAGCATTATCCTTCTCATCTGTAATTGATCACATTATCGTTAATCACTGGTCCTCTAAGAAACTTAACAAACATGGATTCTGGCAGTTTCTCCCCCGGATAGCTGCTAACAACAACATTACTGTTATTTATTATTTATTTTTGCACATCATTCAATTAAAAGCTTGTTAATGTTCTCTGGCAAGTTGTGATTAAACTATTAATCAGTGCCTGATGTGGACATGATTACAAGCCTCCCCCACCTTGACATTGTGCTCTTCAGGGACTTGTCTTTGCACAAATAATGAGTGTTGACCTGAAACATCGACAGCTGTTTACGTTGGGTTTGTTTAGAATGATACAGAGGAAACAAGCCATCAAGATTACAATGCATTGTTAAATAATTATAAACTGTAATATACTTCTGGAACTAATTGCTTTGAATAACATAAGCTCACTGAATTCAATGCTCTGTTAGGGAATAACTTATGGGCTCAATAATGGCTTCAATACACACTTCTATAATGATTTTTGAATTAAAGTTAATATTTTTTTTTTTTTTTGTGGGGTCTACAATAAAAAAATGTCTAAATAAAAAAATGCATCAATGCAATAAAAAATATGAGCAATATATTTTTACAGCGTTTATTAATAAAAATGTTCATGTTCATGTTCACAGTGCATTAACTAATGTTAACAGACCTTAAAAATGTTTAGTAATTACCATTAACTAAGATTAATAAATGCTGTATTTGTTCTTCATTAGTTCATGTTAACTACTGTACTTAACTAATGCCAACAAATGAAACCTTATTGTAAAGTGTTACCAGTAATATAAAAACCTTGAAAAATATATTTCAAAACTTTTTGTTTTGATGTGTATCATGTGTACATTAGATTAGAAATTAGAAACTTAGAATTTCAGTTTCTGCCACTGAATAAAATAAATAAATAAAGGCAACTTTTTTCTTTTTTTTTTTTTATTGTGTGAAAATGTCCGAATTTTTGGACGTTTTTTCTCGTAATTGTACTTGATAACTCGCAAAGTTAATATCTTTACGAGGAAAAAAAGTAAATTGCGGAATATAAATTCTAAATTCTGACTTTTTTCTTGCAATTGCGAGTTTATATCCTGCAATTCAGGCTATTTTTCTCCAAATTGCATATTGCAAGATAGTTTATATCTTGCAATTCTAACTTTATAATTTGCAATTGCGAGTTTATTCTGAAAAAAAAAAAAAAATATATATATATATGAATTGCAGGGTGTATATACTGTGTATATATATATATATATATATATATATATATATATATATATATACATACACACAAGTACATAGATAATCCAATAAACATACACACACACACACATAGAGAGAGAAAGACAGAGGGAGACCTTCAATCAAACAACACATAATGAATGTCTTTCAAAATGTTGAATGCACTTCCTGGCCGTTCCATCTGGATTCTGATAATGACACAGATTTCATCATATCCCTCATCCTCCTGTGTACCCACTGCCCTGCAAGGATTTATAAAATGACAGAGTTGTTTGCTCAGATATGTCAGCTTCTTATTGCACTGTAGTGTGATACACATGCTGTAAGGTTCTGGCTATTTTTAGTTGACAAGTACCCATTTTCTGTAGCCAAAAAAAAAAAAAAAAAAAATATATATATATATATATATATATATATATATATATTTTTTTTTTTTTTTTTTTTTTTTTTTTAATACATATATATATATACATACATATTGTGGTAAAGAAAAATGTATATGCACAAACATAGCCATATATTCATGTACTCAGATTTTCATTTGAACATGTTCAGTCTCAGTAAGGAGTCATAAATCTGTATTTCCAGCTGGAGTCTGAACTAGACAGGCACAAATTTGATGGTTCAGTTGATGTGTGTAATACTGAAACAATAGCACAACCTTCTGACACACTGATGCAAAATACTATGCTATTAGTATTTTTCCTCTCTCACAGTCCTTCTGTACAGTTACACTTTTGAGATTCTGCAAATTATGTTCAAGTTCTGCTTGTCTGCATCTTTATGCCCATTGAGGAATACAGTGCCCACTAAAACAGATTTAGGCACATATGAACACTACGCTCTGCTCTTTTAATAATGTTTCAATTGAAGGCCTTAATATTTTTTTCTCTGTTCCAAAACTTAGTAAGCAGCATTTTACAGAATCATAAGCTGCCAGATTCTTCAAAAAAGACTTAATTATAGTCAAAATTCAGCATTATGTGATTCCTTTGTGGAGAAGGCAATCCCAGAATGCACTGTGACTAGATCAGCCTCAACCAAGGCTTACTGGAAAAAAAACTGTGCTGACATTTCTGCAGAATGATATTATGTTGCTTCTTGTTTGTTTTCAAAGTGAAATATCCAGTGAGTGATGCTAAAAGCATGTTCGGTTTTATCCGAAACAGATGAATGTGAATCTGGCAATATGTTGTACATATCGCAGCAGTTGGGAAATGAAATGTCCGGTGAATGGAGCTGGAAGGTTAATCGTGTTTGTAAATAATGTAACACCTACACTAAACCTGATCGATAGTGTTAACGAAAGCAAACGTGAGGTAAAAACACAACTTGAAGCGACAGTCTTTGAGCTCTTTTATTGTGACTCGTGTTTTAATACTGTACCAGGTGAGCGACTGAGCAAGTTTACTACATCAGAAAAGCCGGACATATGAAGCTGGTTATGTGATGCAAACATCAAAATGTATTCATTCATACTAGTGTTGTAGTACTCAAGGCCGGTCTTGGTCTTCAGACCATTTTTTGAAGGTTTTGTCTTGGTTTCGACTGCATTTGTACTCTTGTCTTGGTCTCGGACTCAGAAAACTTGGGATTTTGTTTCAAGACCACAACTGTGGGGATATCACTAAATTGCATTTTCTGATTTATTTATTAACATAATGAATGTAACTGGATGTACAACTTCCTGCTTCAGATGCAATTAATAACTTATTTCTAATTTGATTTATTAATCGTGCCGGTTTAGAAATTAATGAGGGATTGTGTCAAAAATGTCACCAAAATTAATACAAATGCTCACAAAATACAAGATACTGTTGCAAAACTTGAAACTTGATATTGCTTTTATACAAACATTCAATAAACAAAATGTTATTTTTGAAACATTATTCTCAACATTTCTTATGTATTTGTAATTTTACTAATTCAGATGCAGCTTCTGTGCCACCTCTGCAGTGCAAAGATGAATTTTGTTCATTTAATGCTTAACAGCTCCATATAGTATCTTATTGTAATTGTAATTATTGATTAAAAAGAAGTAATTTTTCAGATAGTAATGTGGATCTTTTTAGATGAATTTAAGGAGTGCTGGTCTGGTCTTGGTCTCGACATGGTCTCGGATAAGGTGGTTTTGACTACAACATTAGTACACTAGTACTAGTCAAAAAACAAAAAAACAACAACAACGAACGGTGTGCTGATATACACTCATGCTGTGATGTAATACTACTGAAAAATCATGATCCTAATCTTTATCTCCATACCGAAATCCATATCCCAGATGGACAGACATATTTTTTATAAATTGTTAAAATATTAGTCTCCGGATTATGGAAGAAAATTAATGCCAAATGAGTTTGAAACAAAAAAAAAAAAAAAGCTTGTCAAGTTGCACTAATTAAAAAAAAAAAAAAAAAAACATATTTGCATTTTAATGCATTGTATTTTTAGGGCTTGCATTTTTATTTTTATGGGGTGAAATTCAACATGGTTGTATATTTAAGTCAATTCAAAACATTTCACACACATTTTCATTATTAAAAATTCAATAATCCATATTCACTGTTCAGATTCACTTCCAAAATATGCATTCTTTTTTAAAAATACAACCTACAATATCCATTTTAAACATTTGGCATTAATTTACTTCCGTACGGGATGCTACGAACCCAGAGACTATAGTGTACACTGTAAGTTTTAAAATGCTTAGAAACGGCTGTTGAGAGAGTATTCTCAGGTGAAGTGAGTAGAGGCTCTGACCAGGAAACAGCATTCCTTATGGCATGACTTAACAATCGGATTGTGTTAACATCAAGCTCTATTCGAATCGATTGCGATACGTTGCTTCCCATGCAGAGCATTCCAAATCTAACTAAGGCATTTAAGATGATCCCTGGAAAGGTTGCTACCTATTTAGGAAGCAGGCAGATTTTGGAACAGAGCTACAGTACACACACTCTGCTTTACAGTTTCCAGCCAAAGACCATATGTACTTCCCCCTGTGCAAAGAGCATTTCTCAGCGTTTTGACCTTGGACATGTCCTCGGGCCTTTCATATCCTTTCCGTGTTAAAATTAGTTACCACATGTCATCTAGATGTGGTAGTGAAAACAGCTCTGCGTGTGCTTTGTGTTCTCATAGTCAAAACATAAAGAATTCGGAGCTCGGACGGCAGCCGCGGGGAAGACAGACGGCAACATACGAGTGGAGGTACGGACCCTGTGCTCAGAGATGACTTGCTACATGATATAGGGATGAAGAGCTGGAGAAGTGGACAGACAAGGGAACACTGGACGATTCCGGGTCCCATCGGGCTTGCAGCGCGGAGATATCAAAGCAGCGGCATGGATCTGAATGCTAATGCTCCAGCCTGTCAGTCACCAGAGCAATCTTCTGCTTTTGCCATCACAACCGTTTCACACACACACTGAGCGGCACAGCCTGACAGGTTTGCTGCCAACCGGCTGTGGGGCCAAGCTTCACAAAAAAAAATGTTAAAAAAAAAATGTTCAAATCTGTCAGTCATCAGAAGGAAAAGAGGAGAAGAGGTAGGATGTTTTGCTCACGTCAAGCCCACAAAGCTTCCTCTAACAATGGGCATGATTAATATTTATACCTGTCCAGGTGCCTTCACATTCACAACGCTGCAAAAAAGCTGCAACGATGGGTCTGAAGGGCTCCAGACACGCCTCTATACGAGGAACCTTCGGAACGATAACCGCAGCCCTCCCCTGAAGAGGAGCGTTAAAGAAGTGCTGATATTTGTTGGCAAGCTGACTGGCATATGTTAATGTCCTGTTTACTTGTTACAACCCTGATGCTTAGTACAGAAGAACCATGTCAGACTACATTTTTTCAGCACTATGATTTTGCACAAACATAAAAATGTTTGACATATATCTAACTTTTGAAAAAAAAAAAAAAAAAATGTCATTTAAAATCAAAAAATACATTCACATCAGAATTAAAAATGCATTTAAAATCACATGAGATGTGACCTAAAAACAGTAAGTGCCAGTTTACAACACTTTACAGTTTTTGATTTTCTTTCAAAAACCCTTATATGCAGCATGACATATACGCGTTCAGAAAAACACTTTCTACTAACTACAAGTAACTTTGCAACTACACGTCAACTAGCAGCCTTTAGAGTATTATCTGCTTTATATCTGCTAACACTTTATTCTGATGCTCTTCAACAGACATTCTACTGATTATAAGTAACTTTGCTACTACATGCTATTCTACTAATCCGAATCCTAACATAACAGTCTACTAATACTCTAGTAGTTGTAAAGTTAATGTCTAAAGTGGACTATCAAAATCGACAAGTACACTTTAGCATATACTTAAGTGCACATAATTGCATAATATACTTAAGTGTGGACTGATTGTAATGTTTTTGGACACTTAATTGCATGTTAACTAAGTAGGATTTAAGTGAATGGTAAGGGAACACATACTCACTATTAACTACGACTTTTCCCTCAGTAAACTCCTAATTACTGGTTATTAATAGTTAGTAAGCTAGTTGTTAAGTTTAGGGTAGGCTTAAGAATGTAGAATAAGGTCATGCAGAATAAGGCATTAATATGTGCTTAATAAGTACTAATAAACAGCCAGTATTCTAGTAATATGCATGATAATAAGCAACTAGTTAAAAAACCCTAAAATAAAGTGTAACCACGTGTGTCTTTATATGTAATTTCATAATTATATTGTCTTTGAAATATGGTTCAACAGTGTACTGTTGAATGTAACGATGAGCATTTATGGTATACTAAAATATCAATATAAAATTATTTAAATATAATTTCGATTCAACACGTATGAATTTGTTGCAAATATATTTGTAACTACACATTTGTTACTTTCTACATTTAAAATTTATTAACAAAACTATTTACAAAATAAGTGTATGATAAAACATGACAAAAGATGATTCAAACATAATGATTTAAAATGTACTTTGAAGAAAAACTTTTAATTTGACATTACAAAGTGTACTTAACTCATAGGCCTGGTTTCACAGGATTAGGCTTTAGTTTAATTAGGACATTTAAGAAGCTTTTATACACATACCTCAGAAAAATAGGTTATTGATGTGTATCTTGAGACAAAACAATGGCATTGATATATTTTAAGATAGCTCTGTGTAAGTTGCTTTCAGTTAAAACAGCTCAAACATGCATTTTATTCTGGGACTAGCTTAAGCCTTATCTGTGAAAATGGGGGGTAGTGTGTAAAGAAACAGTCGTGAAAGTGTACTCTCTTTAAAGTCCCCCTGAAATCAAAATGTATGTTTTTTAGCTTTTAGTATGGATATGTTAGCCTAAAGGTTATGAATAAGCTGGTGTGTTTTTCAAAACAATACAGATTTTCATGACATCACAGATTCTCATCAAATATTCTGTCCAATCAAATGCTCTCTAGAATCTGAAGTCCCGCCCTAAACAGCCGCTGAAACTGCAGCTGAAATCGGTCATTTATTCACACATTTACTATATAGAAGATAGGGAATGATTCAGACTATGCTTTCCATTGACGCAAATGAAGTCCGTTTTCGGACTTTCGGATAGTTTCATGTGAATCTCCACAGTCTGTTCCGGTCCAGAGACACGAGAGCGGATGATACGCGCAGACCACAAAACGTTCGGCCACATTTGAGTTCTACAAACAATACTATATCTTAAAGAAATATGGAGAAACAGTTAGAGATTATGAGGAAAATTGGGTTTTACGAGCTAAACGGCACTGGCCGTGCTGTGATCTAGGCGAAACGCTATTGGCTATTTTGAAAAAAGGGTAGGAGCTTCTAGATATATCCAGCCTTGTATTCCTGTGTCATTGGAAATTACATCAACACAGTGAATAAATTTGCATGTTCCAAGGCACTTCAGTGGGCCTTTAAGTGCGCTGAAGTGGCCTTTTATTTCATCAAGTACAGTTTTGTTTTTAATAAACACTATATTGCCAAAAATGTTGGAATGTCTGCCTTTACGTGCACATGAACTTTAATGACATCCCATTCTTAATCCGTAGGGTTTATTATGCAGTTGGCCCACCCTTTGCAGCCATAACAGCCTCAACTCTTCTGGGAAGGCTTTCCACAAGGTTTAGGAGTGTGTTTATGGGAATTTTTGACCATTCTTCTAGAAGCACATTTGTGAGGTCAGGCAGTGATGTTGGCGAGAAGGCCTGGCTCACAGTCTCCGCTCTAATGCTTCCCAAAGGTGTTCTGTCGGGTTGAGGTCAGGACTCTGTGGACCTTGCTTTGTGCACAGTCATGTTGGAACAGGAAGGGGCCATCCCCAAACTGTTCCCAAAGTTGGGAGCATGAAATTGTCCAAAATGTCTTGGTATTAAGAGTTCCTTTCACTGAAACTAAGGGGCCGAGCCCAACCATTGAAAAACAACCCCACACCATAATCCCCCCTCCACCAAACTTTACACCTGGCACAATGCAGTCCGGCAAGTACCGTTCTCCTGGCAACCACCAAACCCAGACTCGTCCATCGGATTGCCAGACAGAGAGGCGTGATTCGTCACTCCAGAGAACACGTCTTCACTGCTCTAGAGTCCAGTGACGGTGTGCTTTACACCACTGCATCCGACGCTTTGCATTGCACTTGGTGATGTAAGGCTTGGATGCAGCTGCTCGGCCATGGAAACCCATTCCATGAAGCTCTCTACGCACTGTTCTTGAGCTAATCTGAAGGCCACACGAAGTTTGGAGGTCTGTAGCTATTGACTCTGCAGAAAGTTGCCGATTTCTGCGCACTGCTCTGTGATTTTACGTGGCCTAGCACTTTGTGGCTGAGTTGCTGTTGTTCACAATTGCTTCCACTTTGTTATGATACCACTAACAGTTGACCGTGGAATATTTAGTAGTGAGGAAATTTCACGAATGGACTTATTGCACAGATGGCAACCTATCACTGTACCACGCTTGAATTCACTGAGCTCCTGAGAGCGACCCATTCTTTCACAAATGTTTGTAGAAGCAGTCTGCATGCCTAGTGATTTATTTATACACCTGTGGCCATGGAAGTGATTAGAACACCTGAATTCAATGATTTAGAGGGGTGTCCCAATACTTCTGGCTATATAGTGTACTTCTAAGATTTGACATACACTACAAGTGCATATTTAATACAACAAAGCACAATTCATTTTCACAAGGGACACTTTAAATCTTACATAAATGCCATACCATAAATCTTTACATTTGTAAAGTTCCTCCTTGTGTAGAAGGAAAGCGCTAATTTCAGATTATCTTGAATAATGCACCAATGAGCTCAGTTATTGCCTAAATAACAAAATGCTTTTTATACAAGAGATGAGGCCAGAATCATTAGACTGCCATTACTAAATGGCTCTCCAAAGGTCCTCATTACTCGACTAAATATCTCGAAAATGCTCTGTTTATCTGTGAAAATGCGTGTGCTTGAGGGGGGTCACCTTTGCATACACAGAATGTCTCAGTGTGAATGTGTAAGTCTTTTCCAACCCACGTTCCAAAAACAGAAATGAACGTGTCAGTTATCACTCCCACGCTCCCCCTGTGTGCCGTGTTAAGAATAGCCTCGTGCGCTCTGGCCAGATGGACGGTGTCGTCCACACCTAATGTGACACGCTGTCAACACCAAATTAGCCTCAGAAAGAGGTGGGAGTATCAGGCACAAATCCAACAGAGGAGAGAAACAATTAGATCTCAGCCTAAGGGGCATTACATAATGACTTTATTATGTGTATATAAAATATTTGAAGCATTAAACAACAACACTCATGCGTAAACTAAGGCTTGAGACATGGTTGGTGTGTAATCATCAAATGTGAAGTTACTACTCATATACTATATCTTGTGAGGGGTCTCCCAACTTATTAGTACAATTCTTTTTTCTTTTTAAAAAGATGCTGAATTCCATTTCAGAACATTACATCATTTAAACCATGTTAGTACTGAGCTCTGATGTTGCTTTAAGACACTTTATAGACCAGAGACATTAAAAAATAACTGTCTCTCCAGGCTCCGGCTAATTGGCTGCCATTAGCCTTAGCCAAGTCGAGCTATTATACAATGACAACTGCCATCTAGGATCATTAGAAGAGGCTAAATAAACTAGCGGTATAAATGGCAGCAATTCCGTTCGCCATTCCACTTGGCTTCTGTCAAAAACAACTCTATCAAGTTGGAACTGGAGGGGGGCAAGAGATTTTCACTCTTATTTGGTTTCTCTTTCGCGCTAGCTTGAAGGGAATCTATTTGGCAGCTTCGTGCGCTCCTAAAGCCTCACATCCCTGGGCGGCACAGGCCATAAAATCATAATGAGATTAGGTGAGATGAAAAGTGAGCTGTGGTGGTGAAGGCCATAGAGGCAGGCGGGAATTCAATCAGAGGAATCGGGACACACCTGGCCGTCTGGACTCATATTTTCTGAGCTTACCGCTTGCGTAAGAGTGAGCGCTCCATTTCCCCTGTGGCCCTTTGGCCAATCAGAACACCAAACCATGAACCTGAATCAGCGGCAATGAAAATGTATTCAAGCTTTCTTGAAATGAGGAAGATTGTCCTTTCATTTGGCTCTCACCTATGTTCTACCTCGCTAATTAGCACTCTGGCATGACCGAGACATCTGTGTCCGGCAGAAACCGTAGATGATTTAAACTATTAGAGGTTTTGCTGGACTGTGTCGTCTTCTTCAAGACAAATGAGGAGCCTGGTGGTGCCACCATTAGCTGAAGCCGTAAAGGACGATACAATTATGATTGCAGAGTTCAGCTTTGGCGCTTTAAGAGGGAGAGCAAGTCTGTCTCGAGACAGCTGCAGGTATGTGTGTGCGTCTGTGTTGGCATCTGTGCTAATTCTCACGGGGATAAAGCAAGCGTCATCAGCAAAGCTAAGTCACTGACTTTTCCAGTTAATATTTTTGCTGTTCATCCTACAGAGTCATAAAAAAACTGCTAAGATTGTATCTTTTTCTTTTTATTGGGGCAGAACCATCGAAGGTGCACCTTTATACCATATTTACTATCAAAAGAAGGATATTACGGTTGCTTCATGTGGTACATTATTTCTAAACTAGGTTCAGTACGTACCTCGATATTGTAGTCACGGTTCGGTACAGGTTCAGTACAGCACGGGGGAGAAAACTAAACATAAAATTACTTCTTTTTTCTTCTTTTTTATTAAACAGTGGTTCACTGAGCAAATTGTTTCTCTCTTTAAATAAATTCAATTATAATTAACATTTTCTTAAGGGTAAAAAAAATCTATCTCTGCTAATGCTGTAAACAATATACAGGGAGCCCTTTCTTGCACATTACTATAATATTAAAGAGGTGGTTGATTATGATTTCACTTTTTTATCTTTATTTAGTGTGTAATGTTGTTGCTTGAGCATAAACAACATCTGTAAAGTTACAATGCTTAAAGTTCAATGAAAAGGGAGATATTTTCTTTTTCAGAAATCACTTTTTAAGGATTACGGCTGGTAGGGACTACAACAAGCTTCTTCCCAGGTTACATCACTAACCCCAAAATTTACATAAACCCCGCCCCTGAGAACACGTAACAAAGGGGCTGTGGCCATGTTGGGCTGCTTTAGAGAAGAGGAAGAGTTGTTGATGTTGTCATGCCATCATTTTACGCCGGACTGCTTCACAAACGAGGGTCAATTCAACGCTGGATTTGCACAGAAGATTAACATGACGGCACAGCAGCTACATAAATTTATCCACTAACCATTTAGAAACATCCAGTTTTGATTCTAAAATTGTAACTTCTTCCTGAGTCTCTCCATCAGTGTCGACTCAATGAAGTTTGAGTTTGAACAATGTAAGGCTGAACACCGTTACTGACAATCCTCATTTTGACTGTGTGAGATTCTCCAGCTTTGTTGTTGTTGAGCAACTGTAGTGCGAGCTGTTAAAGCTCCACCCTCTTCTGGAAAGGGGGCCGGAAGGAGCAGCTCATTTGCATTTAAAGGGACATACACAAAAATGGCGTGTTTTTGCTCACATTTAAATATAGTGCATATATTTAATGAAATGCTCCCTCTAGAGTTCTGTGGACACTAAATGACTTGCCTGAGGTAAATGCAATGCTAGGTGAGATATTATACTTAATGATGTCTTTCTGCGGTTGAGAGAACATTGGTTGAGAGATTACCTGCATATCTAGATCATCTGTTCTTCTTCTTCTGTGCTTTTTCCTGTTGTGGCGGTTAGCAAACAGTGTTGCATTACCGCAAACGCTCCCTTGTGGATTAGAGTGTGGATCTCCTGTGACTGACTGTATTCGTCTTCTGACTGTATGCACCGAACCGTAGCATCCGTATGGATCAGGATGAATACATGTACCGTTACACCCCTATTCCAAATGCATTTACATTTCCAAACTGCTGTTATATGTAGAGCAACCAACATGTTGCCAGATTCATGTTCATCTGTTTCGGATAAAACTGAACATGCTTTAAATGCCACTCACTAGACTTTTTGCTTTGAAAGTGTCAAGAAGCAATGCAGAAATGTGGCCACAGACACGTCAAATGAGCCTGGGTTGCTTCTACCCCTAAATAGTACATGTTTTGTACATTTTTATGGAGAAAAAAGGAGAGGGAGTGAAAGATGGGCCCATCCTGCAACAGAATGAAGGGTAAGAGACAGCGGCAAAGCAATATTTATCCAAAGCAGGTGCAAGGCACCAAAAATATCATCGCTTTGCTGTGTGGAAGTGTGCGAAGAAGACAGGGAGACCAACCCTAAGGCAGAATTGTGTGAAAGACTAATACACCCTGAACACTAGCATTCAGTTAGGCACCAACTGCACTGGCTAAGGAAGTGCTCATATACATCATTCTCCTACTCTGCGTGACTCAACAAACCCTAAATCAAGGTTTAGTAGACCATGTGGGAACTCCAGCAACTGCACTCTGTCACACATTACCCTTTTCCCATTCCCAGATGGTGTGAGAAAAACGCTAATAAGCCCATTTGGTGCCCTTTTGATCAGAGTTGCCAAAAGGCACCTGCTCTCTCTCTCTCTTTTGCACTCCGCAACCCATTATTTAGAGCTGCTCCAAGGTTCCCCAAGAAGGCTACAGTATTACACCTTCCCATAGGGCAACGGTATTGATGCTGCATCAATGTCAATATGTAGGTCTGAAAATGCAAGTTATGCATTTTTTTAAAGTTTGTTAACGGAGATAAAGCTCCGAGGTTTCTACAATGACAGAATGTTAACAACATTGTGGCTAGTTTTGGTTTTTGCATGCCTTAGGACACCCCTGGAGTAAGAAGTATGCTATCAGATATTGCCGTTTTGATATCTCTAACAGGACATGATGTCCCTCCAAGTCCCAAATCGATAGTTGAAATCGACGTTTCACCCTTAAACAAATGAGGCGACATGTTATTTTCAGAGAAGTAGCTTTAGGAAAAGGGGACCGGGTTGGCTCCTTATCAAATGAAGTGTTGGAGAGACACCTGTCAGGAAAGCTGGAAAACACAAATCAAAGACTCAACCTTCGCTGTCATTGCAACCCAACCGTTGATGTGTCATTGCCAGCCCATCTCCGTAAATGAACCTTGCAGTGCCATTTTTCAGAGAGGCAGGCAGGATGGAAGCGTGTGAGGACATGCGTGGCTCATCAAACAGAGAAGAGATACAACTCGGGTCTGTGCCACTGTGAAGCCTGGCTGTTTTTTTTTTGTTGTTTTTTTTTTTTTTTTTGTTCCACAGTGTGAAGAAAAACAGGACACAAAAACACATAAAAACTGAAGAGCAGTAGCATAAAGTCACTGATACTAGCTGGCTCTGCACGCTTCCTCTTCTGCAAATATACGTTCCCCTTAGAAGTCTGAAGTCGGAGCTGCGATTACACTTCCAGGCCACTGGGGGCTCACCATGGTTAGTGTGTAACAATAAGGTTCCATTTGTTAACATTAGGTAACTACATTAGTTAGCCTAATATAACTAACAATGAAAAATGTAAAACATGATAGCCCAATTCAGTTAATTTGAACTTATTTTATTCTCTTTAACTCCAACTGTGACAATCTTGAACTCCAGTTTATACGTTTTCAAAAATTAAACAAAGCAATCCATTGTCTTGTCTGTTTGTGAGCTGATACAAAGGCTTTCGTGTTTAGTTGAGTTTATTCACATTTTTAAGGCAGCAGATGAACATTAATTTCTAAATTTAACCGCTAGAAATGTTTTACAGTGGTTATTGTTCATTTCAACATTTACTAATACATTACGTAAATCAAAATTTGTATCAGTTGATATTTAAATGGACCTCAGCTAACATGAACTAAATGCACAGTTGTATTTTTATTAACTAACCTTAACAAACATTAGTAAGTAACTGTAACAAATGCATTGCTCATTGTTTTTGTTAGTTACCAATGTTAATAAGCGTTACTGTTAGTATATTTACTGTATGCTAAAGTCCATTTCATATCATGGTACCACTGAAAAGATACATATTATTAATTAATTGAGAGTTGCTCAGTATTTATCTCTGTTCATTTAAAGAGTGGAAAAGAAACGCAAAAAGGTGATAAATTTATAGTCTATTTCAACAACTTTGACCCATACTGAAGTGAATCTGCAGACGTTTCAAACAAGATAGGGAGGCTTTATCCAGTTGACAGGGAAATCAGCCAATCACAGTGATGCAGAGGCACTTTTCAACACGGCACTTTCTAAAAAGTGTTACTTTTCATGTTATGATTCACTTATGTTGTTGTTTTCCTTATTTGCAAGTTGCTTTAGATAAAAACATTTGCTAAATGAATAAATGCAAATGTAGCATATCCAATAGCTGCATTGATTATTGTAGAAGAGCATGTATTTTCTTTTAAATTATGTTTCATAACATAGCTTGGAGAGGAGTAGAGAAGATAAAGTACAGAACAAGTCTCGCTTCATTTCCTGAAAGAGTAATATTTAATAAAACATCCCAGAGTCACAATTCAAATCCAACGGAAGTCTATTTTGTCTTGTTCACACAGGATTTGTAGGCATGCATACCTGGCAGCTCTGACCCATATATCTGAAAAACGACAAGCCATTCAATTATTCTCCCTGATGAGTTTCCATGCCAGGGGAATTAATGTCTCTCGGCTTCTCTTCACACTCAATTCTTGCACATAAATAGAGGTCTGACTGAACCTGCCATTTGATGACAAAGCTATAATGGGTGCAGGAATCCCGGAAAAAATACCTAAACATTGCATAATGTTTTTTATGAGATTTCCCTGTTCAAATGCATGTCAGAGTTATCAATCATCATGGGTGGCTGTTATGAGGGGCAAACTAGGGCACAAGCAATAAGTGAGTTTGGGAAAGCATTCAAAACTTCCAAACCATGACTGTGATTTGCTGTGATGTATGAAGCATTTAAACTGTTTCTCATTTGTCAAGCTCTCTTAGGACGGCCCAGAGGGAATCTGAGGACTTTCCCCATTCTTTTATTAACTTTGCTACTACATGTCAACTAACTCTCAGTATTAGTAGATTGTTAGGTTATGGTTCGGGTTAGTAAAATAAGTTGACATACTAGTGAAGTTACTTATAGTTAGTAGAATGTCTCAAAATAACGTGTTACCAAAAGTAAATACCTTTTTTTTTTTTTTTCAGTGTAAAGAAATATAAACAACAGAAGTGCACAACTTTCTGTAATTCTGCAGAAACTGTGGATCTGCAGGCATGGTGCTGCCTATAGGTCAATCATTAATAATTTAAAGTGGAAGAACTCATTTTTATGCACAAAATATTATTTGCATAATCATGTATTTATGTATATAATTTCTTATAGTGGAAATGAAAACATGTAAATGTCACTCAGGCCTCTTTGTGCAAACAGACACTGATGTTATCTGCTGCTGCTGTATATACCCATGATGCACCTGACTGAGGTTACACAGACATTGTGGGTCTTGCAGACTGGATTTACTCTACATTTGACCCACTTATGGATGACATAGACGGTTTGCCCAGCTCCCAGCAAGTTTCTTGGCCAATTTGTCACAGAGCAAAAGTGCGTGAGCTGACAGCAGAGGACTGGCTGTCACATTTAAGCTCTGGAAAAATGTTTCTTATGTATAGTCTGATACTATGAAGCTGCTGCCACAAAATAGTATAGTGAAGAGAAGGGAAAAACCCTGCCTTTTCTTGCAGATCATAGTCATCCATATTCATATCTAATATATGTAGGGACAACTGGGAACATTAAAATTCTGCCGTGCCCCAGTGATAAATCCTTGTCTGACAAAAGAGATTACCATATACTGACCTGAGAAACAACAGGACATTCTGATCATTGGATTTGATAATCTCCATCATCTACACGTGAAGGCTGATTGTCATGCCAACTGATCTCAGCAGCGAATGATTTAATCATCAGAACCTCACATTTGCTCAGAGATCATGTAGTGACAACACTGTATATCGGGGTAAAGAATTGGCTCCTGTTTAGTTCATTAATTCTGAATTGTACTTATAATTTGAATAGAATAACACATAGACACAAATGTGAATGTCTGTAACTCAAGAAGTATTAAAGATATCTTAATATCCTTCTGGATTCTTAGCAAAGTTTTCTTTTGGTACCTAATATGAACGTATGAAGAACAAATAGTGTTGAAACTAGATATGTATCTAGTTTCCCTTTACCAAAACAAATGCATTCCTATCTTTTTCCCACGTTTGTGCGCCTATAATTCTAGAAGCATTAAAGATATCTTAATATTCTTTTGGATTCTGGTTCTTAATAAACTTCTCTTTCAGAATCTTCCATTTAAAGGCCCTACATGGTTCGATCTCAGAGATATGTGGATCTCAATGTGACTGTTCAAACCATTTTCAATGGTTGAAAACCAAATGTGGGTCACTTTGCATACAGCTAATACTTAATGTATTTAAAGAAAAATCTCTGAAGAACAAATTATATTGAAAGTAGAAAATTACATAGAAAATGCCTCTCTAAGGGCCAAAAAATATGACTTTTTTTTTTATAGGTTATGTGCCTGTAACCCAAGAAGTATGAACACTATCTCAATAACCTTCTTTTTTTTTTTTTTTTTTTTTTTTTTTTGGTATCTTTATTTTTAAGGCCCTATGGTTAAGTCTTACAGATATGGGGATCTCAGTGTGTCCAAATTGTTGAATTTTACACATTTGCAATGGTCAAAAACCAAATGTGCTCACTTACAGCTAATGATGTTTATACTGAAAGAGGAATCTTCCATTTCTAGTTAAAATCTGCATTTACTGAAGCATGCATTTCTTTGAATTTTAAATCATTTCAATCACACTTCCTTAATTTCAAGCTCAATTGAAATGTATTTTTAATTCAGGAATTGAATTGGAATTTAAAAAAATAATTCTGAATGAGCACAAGCATAAGATACAGGCTTCTCTTTTTAACCCTATAAAGGCTCTGTAGGAGCTCCACTCTGGGCTTCTGAAAAGTAATACGATCTAGGAAATTCAGCACAGCAATTCCATCACACAGACAGCTTGAAATGCCCTCGAAATTAATCTAACATGAAGTGGGGGTCAGTAATGTAGAATGTGCCGGATGTTATCATGTTTTTTGATCCTAATCTGGTCTCTGCTTACACACCGAGAGCAGCACATGGTCCAAACAGGCAGAGATGGATTAATGCGGCTTATCTAACCCACACAAAGATTTGCCAGCAATTTTACCATCAGTACTGTACTGTCTCTGAGACTTCACTCTGCCAGCATGAAAAGTGTTCAGCAGAGAACACTGGACACACATCAGATGCTATTTAGTTGTCCCATTGCAATCTGATAATGGAGTCAATCTTTGTGAAAAAGAAGAGCTTAAATGTATGTGTGTAAAGTACATGTAAAGTGCTTGTCTTGATTATAGTTTAATGTATCATTAAAAAAAATAATGTGTTATTTGATATTATTACAAGGCTCTGTGGCATACTTGATTCTGACTGGTCAATCGTGCCATCCAGCGGTGTGTTATTCCCAGATAACAACCACTGTAAACAGATAACACAGGCTCATCCGGGTTACTGAAGTCAGCAGCGCTATACTCTTGCTAGGAATGTTTTTTTCTGCGTTTGGTGAGCTAATAAAATATTATTTAATTATGTCATCCAGTATCGTGGACTCACTCTCTCTTGTTCGATGCAAACGCAGCTGCTATTGTTTTGTACACTGTTGGATTATAAGATAACAAACAGGTACCATTTTAAAACAGTTCCATCTCAGATCGATATCTCTTATCCCCATAGTTATTTATGTGGCGAAATGCCGTTTATTAAGTGGTGTGACTGTATCGTATCCCTTAAATTTCTGTCTAGTTTAAACTTGCCGCGTTAGCAACTGCTCTCTCTGGCGTCTTCGCGGAAGCTTTGCGTTTAAAGAGCTAATAAAATATTTCAATTCAGATCAATATTTCTTGTCTAATTATTTACTTATGTGGCAAGTAGCCATGTAATAAGCGGGATAATGTACATCCAGCCGGTTGTTATCGCAGAATAAAGCCCTTCACCTGATCACCCTGTCGGGCTTTATTCTGAGATGATAACCAGCTGGATGTACATTATTCCTTACTTATTTAAAGTTAATATTTTTAGATGTACTAAGTTGCAGTTTTATCATTACAAATTTTTAATACATGACATACAACTACAATAAATTTACTTTATACAGTTATTTTGCTTTATTTCCAGATTCAATCATAGGCTCGTTCTTACACACTAGAGCATGAACACACGTGCGCGGTACTTAAAATCTCTTGACAAACTAAAAGATCTGAATGATATTTGTATGTATATATATATTGTACTTGATGTCAGCTTGCTTATTTTGCTCAAGATAAGGATTTATTAAGTCTACATGTCATAAAAACAAGAAACTATGCTTCTAACCACAGCTAGAGAGCGGTTGTTTCAACCACACAAGTTTGCGATGTAGTTTGCGAATGTTCAGTTGGCTAATGATGCTTTTGGGAAACGCACCCCAGATTTGTTACTACAGATTTGTTACTTGATTCTGATTGGTCAATACATTTTTTTGCAGTTAAAAATGTTACAATGGACACCAATCATTTCTTGTTAGTTGCTGCGGTTTCTGATTTGAGTTTTGCACCTGTTCCACGTTATGTTGTTTAGTCCCTGTGTGTATTTAATACCTTCGTTCCTTCATGGTTTGGTGTTGTCGTTATTAGTTTATGTAGCATTGTAGCATACAAACATTTTCCTACATTGTTTTTTTTCTTGTACCACAATCGCAAATTCTTTTTACATTTTTAACTAAAAAGATAAAAGTCATGTCCATGTATGCTTTAATTTGGTTAGTATCTAATAACTAAATATACAGTCAGCCCAACCCGATCTCTGCAATTCATACGTATTTTACAAGGAGTCTAATTCGTACGAATTTGTAGTTTTTTCGTAAAATATGTACAAATTGATCGTGAGATAGCATTGGTCAGCCAGTCATCATCACTAGGTTTGGGAATCAAAATCGGATACTTGTTATAAAAAATTGCTATTCCTCGTATCGATTGCTTCGTGTGCATTTTAATGTGATTTTAAACCATTCAAGCACAAGAAGACTTGTGCGCTGTTTTCTGTGCTCCATACATCCAAAGCGTGCATGCAAAGCCGCCGCAAAATACTGAATTGAGTACGCTTTTGTGTCTTCTTGCACTTGAGCAGACAAATACACACAATATTATGTCGAAATATCCTCATAAACACAGTCGGTTTTGTCTTAAGACATAAACAGTTGAGAAACGAAATGCATGTGTATCAGTATATTGGATCAGTGCATTCGTTCTTAAAGTGACAGCAGCCTAATAATCCTACTGCTGTCTGTGTAATAAACGTTAAAAAGTAATGCAGAAAATTCACTTTTGTAATTATATTTGTAATGTATATGTTTAATGTATATTTGTGCTATTGCTAATTTATTTGTTCTTATTTAATTAGTGAGTGTTCACTTGTCTTTAATAATGTTTGAAATTTATATTAGTTAGGCTGGGTATTTTTGTTAAAACTACAGGCAAAGTTTGTTGTGTAAGTGTTCTTTAGCCTGTTGATTTTTGTTAATGGTATTTAGCTGCAACAAAATGTTTGATTAATTCATGTTTAAATAATATCTAAGTTTTTTCTTCTAGGAATCAATAAGCAGAATCAGAATCGTTAAAATTCAAACAATACTCAGCCCTAGTCATCACAACATAAACCTTTCAGTGTGATTTACTGTCACACCCCATAAATAATATATGTGATAACGACTGTACATTAACACTTTACAATAAGGTTCCATTAGTTAACATGAACTAACAATGAACAAATACTTCTAAAGCATTTCCTAATTCACAAATCTGTTCCTTCTTCCTTCCCAAAAGCCCTTGTTTACCTTCACCGAGAAATCTGGAATGGTTCACTGCTGTATCTTCTTGAATATGTTATAATGAATGCAATTTTTGATGAGTGTCTTCCACTTGCACAGCTCTTTTGAAAGTCTACATCCTGGACTCACTGCAGAGGACAGGATGAGAAGAGCAGAGACAGTATGGAGGCAGGCAGGTGGTACACAAACAAACAGACAGGGATTTCCGCTCAATGCATAAAATAAACCCAGCCCTATAATGCACATGCATATCCTGTTTCCTGAGGTCAGAAGGCCAAACTAATAAAGCAGATAAACATTTTAGGCACCTGCCAACCCAAATCCTACTAACAAGTGATCTGATACAAAGAATGCATGAACGTAAAATTAATTAAAGGGGTCCTATTATGCTTTTTTCCATGTTCATCTTTCTTTAGTGTGTAATGTTGTTGTTTGAGCAAGAGAAAGCTCTGCAAAGTCCCTTCATGTCAGTGTTTCTGAACTCCCTGAAATGCCTCCATGTTTTCTTCACAATATTCATCATTTAAATAATACATACGCAGAATAAAAGGGCGGGGCCTGGTTGAGTTGCAGCTCCTGGCGGTTTGACATTTCCCAAACACGTTCAAAGCGCTTGACCAATCACAACACACTGCTCCAGTTGACCAATCAGAGCACATTGTGCTTTTCAGAAGGAGGGGCTTCATAGAGACAGGAACTAAACAGAGCGTTACTGACAGACTGGGAAGAGAGGAGCTGCAACAATGGAAAATATGAGGAAAATAATCAACATTCAAGCAGGAAAACCTGCTCTAGTAGAGCACAAAAACAACATTAAGACTTTGAGGAAGGCCATATAATAGGTCGTTTTTGTTTCCATTTCCATATTTTTAGGATACTTTCATCCTTTTGTTTCTTCAGCCTTGTCCTTATGTATTATTTTAACATAACAAACTGTCACTCATTTATCTACATTAAAAACATAATTTAGTTGTTTGAAATTCAACACAGACAAATCATGTAGAAAGTGTAAAGGTGTCACAGTCACCAGCACTACATTTCCCAGCATCCCTCTGGTTCCTCACCTGCACTCCATTTGCAATCACCCACACCTGAAGATCACCATCACCACTCATCAGCACTCCCTTTATAAGCTGTCACTATCCTCACCACTGTCGTGTCGTGTCGTGAGTGTTTCGTTTCGTTTCGTTTCGTTTCCTGCTCCTGTAGGATTACTAAGTAAAGACTTGTTTGAATGTTCATCTTCTTCTACGTGTGTTCCCTACGCAAGCAGCGCCTGACAAAAGGAAGAAGCTGATAAGTGAAGGAAAGGGACAGACATATTTTGTACCACACAACAGGCAATTATGACTACAAAAAGACGATTTGTGAATAAATTATATCCCATCGTTCTTCTCTTCAAACATAACGGAAAGGTTTTGATAGAAAAGCCCTTAACAAAAAATTCAAGACATGTTCTATATGCAGATAAAAAGTAAAGTAAATGATAAAGAAAATGTCTGCCAAACTGTACAATCTCCAGACTCTGTCAGAAACGCACCTAACAGGATCTCTTTGATGCATTCACCATCACACCAGATCTCCATCAGATTTATTCCCAAAGATCACGCCATTAAGAGACAGACCAGCAGAGGCTCAGAAATCAGACAGTCAGTATTTGAGGAACAGATGGGGCAGCTGTGCAATCATTTCCAGAGCACGTAAAAACCTGTGAACTTTGACATTGATTGATTGGACTGATAGAAGCCTATTGAGAGGACAGACTGGAAATAGAAAATGTAAATGTTGTTTGAAGAATAAAGCAAAGGACACACAGAGATTTCACAGAGTTCACTCAAGTATTTCCGCTTTAATTTAGCTAAGTAAAACTAAAACAAATCAACGCAGCTGCTATATATATAAAGATGACTTCACAGTATAAGCCTAATTACTGTACTTTCACATTGATGTTTTTACAGTCACAGTTGTACAGTTTAATACAATCTGACATCCACATAACTACACTCTAACCAATGCTGGGTTAAAAACAACCCAAGTTGGGTTAAAAAAAAATTGACAAACCCAGCAACTGGGTTGTTTTAACCCAGCGGTTGGGTTAGATGTTTGCTCCACCTGCTGGGTAGTTTTATTTAACTCAACTATTGTTTAAAAAATACTATATTGCTGTCTTAAAATGAACATTTATTAATAAGTTTAATGAATAATAATTAAACAAACATTTATTAAATATCTTATTATTAATAAATGTTCACCTTTTGATTATTAATGTTGCCTCTAGTAATTATGTGTCTGATTTTTAATTTCCAACCAAACTGGGTTCATTTTAAAGCAGACATATAGTAATTTTTAAACAATAGTTGGGTTAAATAAAACTATACAGCAGGTTGGCCAAATACTTAACCCAAACCACTGGGTTAAAAAAATGATTCGATCAAGGACTTCTGAGAGCCTGCTCTGCTTTGATTGGTCAGATACCAAATGACCATTAGCATATCTGAATTTCAGCTCTTACTCAGGACTTGATTCACAGTCAAGTAATGATGTGATCAGTTTTACCGTATCAGTCTCATCAATGTGGATTTGCTTTGGCAGCAGAAAACAGCGTCTTCTCAACATGAACAACACGAACCAAACTCTTCCGGTCTCAGACACAACTACAGTGATTGAGGGCGGGGCAAAGAGATGCTGTTCAGCCAATGAAGACCATAGACTGACATTATGCAAATTAGTCTGCAGGTTCAGCAGGTAGGAGGAGACTGACGACTCGTTTCAGCTCAGAATCACTTCTTTCTTTTATGAGACAATAACATTATTTATCTGCACTTTGATCTCTGAAACTTTTACATTCACAAACAGATGAAAGGTAATATTCAAAAGCATAATAGGGGCACAATAAGTTCGTTTTCACCTCTAGCTACTTTTGTAATTGCTCTTTGTTGAGTTTAGTATGCAGTGCATTGTTGATATCAGTGCATGCAGTGGACAACTCATAATTAAAGCTCACCAGAGACAGCAGCTCACTCACAACAATGCAAACAGTCCTGCCCACTTAATTGCTTATAAAAGATTATATTATTTCTCTTCTGTAACATACAATATTGCCCAATTGCAAATTATCATCAGACTTAAAAGAATATCATAATGCTCAGCTTATTTTCATAATGTAACAGTGCAATTATGTTCCACAAACCTATTATTCTAGGTGGAAGAAAATTAATTGAAAGTAAATAAGGCCCAGAAGTTTCCAGACAATGAAAAACAACTCTATTGACAGTATTGTCCCATTATATATATATATATATAAGTTGTAAAATAAAAAGATTATTGGAGTATGTTTTACAAGAAAACACTATTTTAGTCTTTCTACTTTAAAATTTCATGCTTAATTAAATACATTACTTGTTTCTTTTTAAAATGTTGGTCACATCCTGATTTCTGTCAGCAGAATGGAGAAGTGAACAATGTTCTTAACTGCACTCGATTATTTCTTGATGAATCTCGGTAAGCCATTTTGCTGCCAATCCTTTTACAATTCTCCCTCTCAATTCTGGCCTGTGATAACATTTTCCTTGGGCTGTAGGGGGTTTTCTCTGGGTCCACAGGTCCACACTTTGATCACGAGGATGAGGGATTTAAAATGAGTGTTAAGGAACAGGAGGACAAGACCCAGGCTCTGCTGTCACGTTGTGAATTTCACAGTTCGCTCCCCGCAGACACGCGCTTTGATCTACCTGCGCCCTGCACCTTTTGCTGGAAGTCTTCAGCCTTTCTCCTACAGACCCGAGACAAAGACAGACGAACAGGCATGAATGACCATTAGCCAGTAGCAAAGAGAGTGGGAGGAGTGTGATTCTGATCAAAACAACTCAAACAATACGCTGCATAATATATTTGGAGCTCACTGGGAAACCTTGAACTTCTTAATAAGCTGTCGTTTCTCTACTGGAATGAATTTCTTTACCTTGCTGAGGGGAAAAGTTGACAGCGCGGTGTAATTACTAATGTAGATAATAGCATATCAAGCTAAGGATGGTCTATAATACCTGGAGAAAGCTCACATTCATCTTGACATTGACTATATAATTTAAATATGTAGTTAAGGTTAATTGTTGGGCCAAAGACAGAATCTTTGCTGTTCTGCCCTTATTATGGGGCACAATCATAAAAATTCAGTGGAATGGATTTGCATTTTACATGTATCCAAAGCAACAAACAAACATGCAGCATTACAAACATTTTATCATACAAAAGACAACAACATTCATAGCATCACTTGCCAAGAGTACACTACAGTAGGACAGAAGCTGTGTGAAATTTGTTAAAATGAGCTGAAAGTACTAGATTAGTGAGCCAGAGAAAAAAAAAAAAAAAGAAAAAGGAAAAATACGCAATTACACAACAGCAGATATGAATGTTTGGCAAGTGTGCATTGCAAATACAATATACAGTGCTCTCTTGCTCGGGTGGACAGACAGACGGATGGATCAAACAATAGAATGATGGATGGATGGATGGATGGATGGATGGATGGATGGATGGATGGATGGATGGATGGATGGATGGATGATTAAACAATAGAATGATGGATGGATGGATGATTAAATGATAGAATGATGGATGGATGGATGGATGATGGATGGATGATGGATGGATGATTAAATGATAGGAGGATGGATGGATGGACAGATGGATTAAATGATAGAATGATGGATGATGGATGGATGGATTAAATAATGGATGGATTAAATGATGGATAGATGGAGAGATGGATTAAACAATAGAATGATGGATGGATGGATGGATGGATGGATGGATGGATGGATGGATGGATGGACGGACAGATGGATTAAACAATAGAATGATGGATGGATGGATGGATGGATGGACGGATGGACGGACGGATGGATGGATGGATGGACGGACAGAGGGATGGATTAAATGATAGAATGATGGATGGATGGATGGATGGATGGATGGATGGATGGATGGATGGATGGACAGAAGGATAGAATGATGGATGATGGATGGATGGATTAAACAATGGATGGATTAAATGATGGAGAGATGGATTAAACAATAGAATGATGGATGGATGGATGGATGGATGGACGGACAGAAGGATAGAATGATGGATGATGGATGGATGGATTAAACAATGGATGGATTAAATGATGGAGAGATGGATTAAACAATAGAATGATGGATGGATGGATGGATGGATGGATGGATGGATGGATGGATTAAATGATGGATGGATGGATTAAATGATGGATGGATGGATTAAATGATGGATGGATGGATGGATGGATGGATTGATGGGCGGACAGACAGATGGATTAAACAATAGAATGATGGATGGATGGATGGATGGATGGATGGATGGATTAAAGGAAAGAGAAAACTTACCATAAAAATAAGAGTTTATGTAAAATTCTTAACATACACAAAATTCCAGCTATATAAAAAAAATCTCAGATATGTTACAGTACTTGTCCAGTCACAATAGACTATTTGTAAACTATTTGTACTATATGTTCTGAAGTTAACGGACAGTATCTCACCTAAATTACCATCATATATCCCTAAACAGATGTACTTCACCATGATACTTATATTTATACTTATATATATCCTTTTTTGTTTTTTTAAAGGGTCATGATGAATACTCACACTGCACCTCTATGACCTTGCATAAACTTCCTATTGTGCTTCCCAAGACAAAGCCTGGTGATCTACGACTGACTCTGTGATCTGCAGTGGTTTAAGTGAATCAGAATGATAAGTGTTTCGGTGCTGAAGCATCACCATTTTCCTTTACTATACAGCAAGGAGGAATAAAATAAATGCAGTGCTAATTACCATTATTGATATTAGCTCATATCAATGAGATTCTTTATTGGATTTCCCTGGCAAATGCTAATGAAATGATCATTACATTGCAGAAGTATAATATAGAATGTGTAATACATACTAATCATGCATAGTCATGCATTTTTGACAAAGGTCAGTTTATGGTAGCAAGCTGAAATCAGCAATTTAAAAACTGCATAAATATATAACTCCACTACAACACACCAATACAGATAGTCATTTCGTATCTAATCTAATTCACAAATAAATGCCAAGGCAGTTGAATTTGCATGCTGTAAAAATATGTACATGAATGTGACATTTGTGATGCTGAGACGACCAGCGTCAGTACAGTTGCTGTAAAGTATTGTATCGTTCACCTAAATGAATCATTGAGTCATTCACAGCCAACACAATTCTTATTCTTTATTAACATACAGATCCGCTAAGAGACTGGGGAAACAGTGTCTAATCTCCATTTTCACTTTCTCCAAAACAGACCCACTACTTTCCTCCATGTTTCCACTGCAGGGCTCGCCAAACTATTAAAACTCTTAAATGCATTAAAAAGTTTTAGTAACATCCTCAAGCCATCCTGAGAAAACTATTTAAGTAGTGAGTTACAACATACATCAAAGCACTGCATTTCCCAAATGCTTCACTGAGGTCTAATTCTAACAGTGTTGGGTCATCAGTATTTTTTTCCGATTCATAAAGGAGATTATGCTATGTGCAACCCTATAAAACTAGGCCTAGTGCTATGCTTGTTTATTGCAATGCCTTAACTCTCTACTGTTGAACAGGTTAGACTCGTATAGCAGGGGTATCCAATCCAGCTCATGAAGGATTTAGATCCAACTTGCCCCAACCCAACTAGTTTCTAGTAATCCTGAAGACATTTGTAGCGGCAAAACAAGCTTCAAATTTCCAGTTTTGTCCCTTGTTTCTTGGCCACTGTGAGAGGTGACGATGCAATATTTCTGACGCGTGCAAAGTACCATGAATATATCTAAAGAGGCTTGTTGACGTTTCAAAACAATAACGGAAGTTTATTAAATCAAAAATAAAGATGCATTGTAGCATAAAACAAACAAACAACTCAAAGGCCGCTTTCAGGCTTTCTCCATGTGTACGGTCAAAAAACTGTATGCACTTGCACCAGTCAGGGGTGGCATATCCTTTTAAACATTTCTCTCACCTATAGAGGGCACACACTCAAAGACAATTAACAATACAACAACAAAATTATACTTAAATGAACAAACTGATAAAAATGAAATAAGCTAGTAACTATGGCTTCTATAATGCTGATTAGCTGGTTCATGTGTGTTTAAAAGGGGTTGGAGCCAAAATTTACCATCCACACTGTCAGAAAACCTTTAGAGATACAGCTTGTCACTGGGGAAGTTCCTTTAAAAGGCCAATTTTGTACCTTATCTATCCCTAAAAGGTGCATATTACTACCTTAGAGTAATACTATCAACCTTTAAGGGTAAATAAGGTACAATGTTGTCCTTTTAAGGGTACTGCCCCAGTGACCTCTAATTTTGCAACTTTTTTTTTTTTTTTGACAGTATCGGACACCCCTGTGCTATAGTGAAACACTTAAATGAGTGCTACAATAATGAAGCAGGCAAGGCTTCAGAATATTTTGGAAAAATGCATTTTATTCTGACTTAAAACTATGTGTCACAGTCACTGTCTGTCTCACCTTTCCCGGACTCCATTTCCCAGCATCCCTCTGGTTCCTCACCTGCACTCAGTCACCAATCACCTGCACCTGAAAGCCATCACCATTGTTAGCACTCATCAGCACACCACTACTTAAGCCCCATGTTCACTCCACCATATTGACTGGTCTTGTCTATTGGGAAGTATTATGTTCTTGCAGCACTATATTGCTTATGCCTAGACTTATTACATGTTACTCACCTGAGATTCCCTGAATCCTCTTCCGTCGTCAGCTCTCCATTCCCTGTAGACCCTTCACCAGCAAAGACATTCGCCTATTAATTCACCAGCTAAGTGACTGTTCCTATGTGCTTGTTCATTGACTTACCTGCATTCTCCACCTGCCACTGTCCATGCCTCTGTCTCAATAAAACTACCTGTTATTCATACCTGTCTGTCTCCGTCTGTGTCCCTGACACTATGGTGGTCAAGAGAGCTCAACAAGCATTAACTGAAGAAAACTACTGCAAATAGAATACTCAAATTTGAATACTTCAAATACGCACAGCACAACCAAATACAGAAACGCACTGCAAATCTTTGAAACGCAACCAAATTTACATTTACACTTATATTTAGTCATTTAGCTGACGTTTTTCTCCAAAGCGACTTACAAATGAGAGTAGTAGAAGCAGTCGAATCAACATGAGTACAATCCAAAACAGTACGTAAGTGCCGTGTCAAGTCACAGTTTCATCAGTAAAGTGCTCGTAGCAAGGTTTTTTGTTTTTGTTTTTTTTTTTAAATATGCACACAAATAGATGGAGAAAGAATAGAAAGTTGAAAAAGAAAGAGTAAAATATAAATAAAAAAAGTGTTATATTACTGGGTCAAGTGTTGGTTACATACAGATACAGATACAATACAGAAACGCACTGCAAATCCCCGAAACGCAACCAAATACAGAAATGCACTGCAAATCCTCGAAACGCTACCAAATACAGAAACATGATTCTGATTCAACCAAATACAGAAACGCACTGCAAATCCTCGAAACGCAACTAAATACAGAAATGCACTGCAAATCCTCGAAACGCAACCAAATACAGAAACATGATTCTGATTCAACCAAATACAGAAACGCACTGCAAATCCTCGAAACGCTACCAAATACAGAAACATGATTCTGATTCAACCAAAAACAGAAACACACTGCAAATCCTGGAAACGCAACCAAATACAGAAACGCACTGCAAATCCTCGAAACGCTACCAAATACAGAAACATGATTCTGATTCAACCAAATACAGAAACGCACTGCAAATCCTCGAAACGCAACCAAATACAGAAACATGATTCTGATTCAACCAAAAACAGAAACACACTGCAAATCCTGGAAACGCAACCAAATACAGAAACGCACTGCAAATCCTTGAAACGCTACTAAATACAGAAACATGATTCTGATTCAACCAAATACAGAAACGCACTGCAAATCCTCGAAACGCAACCAAATACAGAAATGCACTGCAAATCCTCGAAACGCTACCAAATACAGAAACATGATTCTGATTCAACCAAATACAGAAACGCACTGCAAATCCTCGAAATGCTACCAAATACAGAAACATGATTCTGATTCAACCAAAAACAGAAACACACTGCAAATCCTGGAAACGCAACCAAATACAGAAACGCACTGCAAATCCTCGAAACGCTACCAAATACAGAAACATGATTCTGATTCAACCAAATACAGAAACGCACTGCAAATCCTCGAAACGCAACCAAATACAGAAATGCACTGCAAATCCTCGAAACGCTACCAAATACAGAAACATGATTCTGATTCAACCAAAAACAGAAACACACTGCAAATCCTGGAAACGCAACCAAAAACAGAAACACACTGCAAATCCTGGAAACGCAACCAAATACAGAAACGCACTGCAAATCCTCGAAACGCTACCAAATACAGAAACATGATTCTGATTCAACCAAATACAGAAACGCACTGCAAATCCTCGAAATGCAACCAAATACAGAAACGCACTGCAAATCCTCGAAACGCAACCAAATACAGAAATGCACTGCATTATTTATATTTGCGCTGCAAATAAACCAAATACAGAAACGTGTAGCAAATACTCGAAACACAACCAAAAACAGAAACGCACTGCAAATCCTCGAAACGCAACCAAATACAGAAATGCACTGCAAATCCTCGAAACGCTACCAAATACAGAAACATGATTCTGATTCAACCAAATACAGAAACGCACTGCATTATTTATATTTGCGCTGCAAATAAACCAAATACAGAAACGTGTAGCAAATACTCGAAACGCTACCAAAAACAGAAACACACTGCAAATCCTCGAAACGCTACCAAAAACAGAAACACACTGCAAATCCTGGAAACACAACCAAATACAGAAACGCACTGCAAATCCTCGAAACGCAACCAAATACAGAAACGTGTAGCAAATACTCGAAACACAACCAAAAACAGAAATGCACTGTAGATCCTGGAAACGCTACCAAATACAGAAACATGATTCTGATTCAACCAAATACAGAAACGCACTGCAAATCCTCGAAACGCTACCAAATACAGAAACATGATTCTGATTCAACCAAAAACAGAAACACACTGCAAATCCTGGAAACGCAACCAAATACAGAAACGCACTGCAAATCCTCGAAACGCTACCAAATACAGAAACATGATTCTGATTCAACCAAATACAGAAACGCACTGCAAATCCTCGAAACGCAACCAAATACAGAAATGCACTGCAAATCCTCGAAACGCTACCAAATACAGAAACATGATTCTGATTCAACCAAAAACAGAAACACACTGCAAATCCTGGAAACGCAACCAAATACAGAAACGCACTGCAAATCCTCGAAACGCTACCAAATACAGAAACATGATTCTGATTCAACCAAATACAGAAACGCACTGCAAATCCTCGAAACGCAACCAAATACAGAAATGCACTGCATTATTTATTGACATTGCAATAAATGCAATTTATTGCAATGTCATGTGATGGGGTTGCAGTGATGCAACCCAATATTTGCAACGCAACCCAATACAGAAATGTGATGCAACCCAATATTTGCAACGCAACCCAATACAGAAATGTGATGCAACCCAATATTTGCAACGCAACCCAATACAGAAATGTGATGCAACCCAATATTTGCAACGCAACCCAATACAGAAATGTGATGCAACCCAATATTTGCAACGCAACCCAATACAGAAATGTGATGCAACCCAATATTTGCAACGCAACCCAATACAGAAATGTGATGCAACCCAATATTTGCAACGCAACCCAATACAGAAATGTGATGCAACCCAATATTTGCAACGCAACCCAATACAGAAATGTGATGCAACCCAATATTTGCAATGCAACCCAATACAGAAATGTGATGCAACCCAATATTTGCAACGCAACCCAATACAGAAATGTGATGCAACCCAATATTTGCAACGCAACCCAATACAGAAATGTGATGCAACCCAATATTTGCAACGCAACCCAATACAGAAATGTGATGCAACCCAATATTTGCAACGCAACCCAATACAGAAATGTGATGCAACCCAATATTTGCAACGCAACCCAATACAGAAATGTGATGCAACCCAATATTTGCAATGCAACCCAATACACAAATGTGATGCAACCCAATACAGAAATGTGATGCAACCCAATATTTGCAACGCAACCCAATACAGAAATGTGATGCAACCCAATATTTGCAACGCAACCCAATACAGAAATGTGATGCAACCCAATATTTGCAACGCAACCCAATACAGAAATGTGATGCAACCCAATATTTGCAACGCAACCCAATACAGAAATGTGATGCAACCCAATATTTGCAATGCAACCCAATACAGAAACGCGCTGCAAGTACTCACAACACACATACGACCAGGATGTTAAAATAAAAAAAAAAACTCACCTTTCAGGTCATCGACTTACTTAATTTGCTGGCGTTTTTTCTATTTGCATGTGTTCTGCTGTAAAACTACAGAAAAGTCATGATCATAACCTTTATCTCCATTCCAAAATCTCAGATAGCCAGACAGTGATTCATCTTTTATGAATCCTTCAAATACTGGTGTTTGAGATGCCGTGAGCCTGGAGACTGTAGTGTAAGACATTGACTAGTGCTGACCTGTCATCCGTTTGCATTTTTGTGGATGAATAATTTCTCCATAGTCCATCACTATGATTTAATAAATCAAAGAAGCTTTAATGTACATCTCATTTGGGACCTGATGGGTGACCTTTCTCAGTACACCTGTCATTATAAGCAACCTAATTAATTTCTGATATAGACAATTTACCATGCCATTGGTTTACTTTTATAGTCTCAAATGATAGTAATTTTAAAGGTAAAGGCCTGTAAAAATGCTACTGTAAAAACCTATTAATTGGTTAACCATTTCCTTACTATATATTTTGAAAAACTGTGATACATCGAATGCGATATTTCACACTATAATAATTTCTGGCAACCACAGCTGCCATTTTTTTTTTTTTTTTTTTTTTTTTTACAGTTTATCTATGTTTTTCTGTGTGTATGGCACCGTTCACCTTCTATATATTAATATTTACCTCATCTTGTGAAAAAGCTGCTTGTGATGAACTTTGATTTATAATTTCTCTTCACTATCTGTGTGTTTGAGGTGTTTGTCAGTATATTATAAAGGTACAAAACAGATTTCAGTACTTTGGAAAGTTGGAATATTATAATTATCATCAGTTAATGAAATATATGGGGCTTTTTTTATTTATATATATATTTTTATGGTAAAGTTCTGGCAGTCACAGTTTTACATTAAATTTCACTGATTTATTTATTTTATTGAGCCACGTTTAGATGTAAACAACCCTTATGTCGCCCACAGGAAAACATCAGACGTTTAATATGAAGATCTTCAGTCTTAGGTCAATAAGAGGAGTGTGTGTTAACAGAACTGCTCTTTCTCCCTCCTTCCCTGCTGTTTTTCTCTGTGTTATCTTGTTTCTTTCCTCACTGTCAGGCAGCTGTCTTGACGTATCAGAAGAATCAGGAGCGCAGGCATCTGCCTGGCCGTAGCCCTCCAACACATTTCTCCATTATATCTGTCTGTCACACAAGATGGAGGAGATTGCGTAGGCGTTCCTTTGTGTTCGTGGCGTAGGCTTCTGTTCGCCTTTGTCCCTCTTCACTGCTGCGCACTGCAGATGATGGTGTATGCCATGCAATCTGTCACCAGTGTCGTAGTGGGAGGATGTTTATTTTGGCCATGCATGCCACACATCGAGATCACAGGGACGAGGTTCAATTCCGGCTGTCTCAACAAAAACCTAATTATATAAGGAATGAAATAATTAAATGCAACGTATCATCCTTGTGCAACACAAAAGAGCAGTCGTGTAGAGCGAGAATAACAGCACTATATCGACTTGACATGCCTTATTCTCGATGAAACCCGTAGGTGTGAAGCAACATGCGCAAGAGAGATTGATGCGGAGTTGGATGAGATCATGGCAGTCTCAATAGGAAATAATCCCTGGAATTTCCTGGAAAGCGTTTACCGTGCTTGAATAAAATGGAGAAAGAACAGTCGTTAATTGCACATTTGGGTTTTAATCCAGAAAACGTCCGGCGTTGACAAATTATCATAATGATGGCTTGTGTCTTCTGAGAGGAAGTGGGCTGACCTGCCATTGACTGCCGTACCTTTGCTCTGCCTCGTTTCAACACCATATTGACTGAGTCTGTCAAAAGCTATTAGTTTAAATCCTCGCCTGTTTTCAAATCGAATGCTTTGGCTGTATGAGAAATACGCTTCGGATCAGGACAAGTGCACAGACCTTTTGACAAAGGACAAGAGTATGTGTGTTTTACAATAATGTCAAAAATGACAAAATGGCCACTATATTTATAAATGGAGACCTCTGTATTCTCAAACGTTTTTCTCAGCTGACAGCATTTATTGCCAAATTCTTCAGTTTAGTAATCAATCTGGTTGTCTGAATTCTCAGAGGTTGACTTTATTTTTTCTCACCTTTCCAATCAATTTTGAATTGATCTCTGGATTGAACTGAACTCTTTTTTTTTTTTAACTGATCTATTTTTAAATGGATCTCTGGGATTACTAGTCGACAAACCTTTTGGGGAATGGTTGCATCTTTAAGGGTGAAGTGTCATTTTTGCACCACTATTGTCACCAAACAGATAATCATTGATTGATTGATTAATAAATGCATAAATAAATAAATGTATAAATATATGCATAAATAAGTAAAAAGATGGATGGACGGATGGATGGAATGAACGATTGGATGGATGGAACGATTGGACGGATGGATCGATCAATGGATTGATGGAACGATTGGATGGATGGATGGATGGATGGATGGATGGATGGAACGATTGGATGGATGGATGGATGGATGGATGGATGGATGGATGGATGGATGGATGGATGGATGGAACGATTGGATGGATGGATGGATGGATGGATGGAACGATTGGATGGATGGATGGATGGATCGATCGATGGAACGATTGGATGCATGGATGGATGGATGGAACGATTGGATGTATGGATGGATGGAACGAATGGATGGATGGATGGATGGATGGATGGATGGATGGAGCGATTGGATGGATGGATGGAGCGATTGGATGGATGGATGGAGCGATTGGATGGATGGATGGATGGATGGAACGATTGGATGGATGGATGGAACGATTGGATGGATGGATGGATGGATGGATGGATGGATGGATGGATGGATGGATGGATGGATGGATGGATTGGATGGATTGGATGGAACGGATGGATGGATGGATGGATGGATGGATGGATGGATGGATGGATTGGATGGATCGATCGATGGAACGATTGGATGCATGGATGGATGGAACGATTGGATGTATGGATGTCAGTCAGTCAAACTCATGGCATTGGTTGTACAGGCTTCTAAAAACAAAGAGCAATAATATATAATTATTTATTGAAAGCACCACAAACACAGTTTTTACACATTCCAATGTGAATTATCATATGAATTTCTTGTAGCTGTGTCTGCATATAGATCTGAGAGAGGAGAAAGTTTGGTTACACTTTATTTTTCAATAGTCCACTTACTAACTATAAGTAACTTTGCAACTACATTATCAACTAACCTGCGCTAGAGTATTAGTAGACTGTTAGGTTAGGGTTAGTAGAATAAGTTGGCGTACTAGTAAAGTTACTTATAGTCAGTAGAATGTCTGTTGAGGAGCATCAAAATAAATTGTTAGCAGATATTAAACAGACAGTCTACTAATACTCTAATGACTGCTAGTTGACATATAGGTGCAAAGTTAGTAGAATGTCTGAAGTGGACCATCAAAATACAATTACTGAAAGGCTTTCTTTTTTTTCTTTTACATAAAAGAAAAAAATGTCACACATCACCTTTAAACATATAACATCACATGCCAGAATGAAAGTAATTATCAATGTTTAATGAAATGACACAAAACCCTGAGACTTGTCAATGGTGAAATTCGATACAATTTGATTACAGTTTTTATAAGATGCTTCAAGAGCAGTAATGTAGTTAATGTGGCATAGCAGTGCACTGGTACTTACGAACATATTTCCAAACCATTACTATGGAGACCATTGTGTTATTAAATTTGCTAGTTATATGGGCGGTGTTATTATACCATAATGCCCTTAATGTTCCTTTTTAAATGCAATGTCTAATGCTCAAATGTGCTTATTCTCTGCAGTCTAATGTTGAGACCTTAATGTTCGCAATAATTTGGTTGCTCTCAGTGTTTCTAATTGGAGGCCAAAAGTGTGTTGTTAGTTTAGATATCACTTTTTGTTTTTTCTTTGAATCTTCGTTTGATGGAGGAGGAAAAACAGAACATGTTTTATGAAAAAGTTATGCAAAACTGGGAAAGGTTCCTACCAGATGTAAGACCTGGATAGATTGATTGACAAATAATTTCAATTTGCAGAAATGGTGCTATAGAGAAGGAAAGCTCTAATTAAATGCATAAGTAAGCTATGCTGGTTGATGGTCAAAGTTTTTTTGAGTGACCCATTTAAACAAGGATTCAGTGAATCTTTGATTTTGTCTGCTTCAAAGGCTCTGATTGTGTGGCCTCTTAAAACCAGTCCTCGAGGAGGAAGGGATTGCATTTTTAAGTGCTTGGTGGTTTTCTTTAGAATACAAATCAACATAAAACAGTAAAAATGTGAACTCCATGTATCTACCGCTGATTACTGCTCCACTCACTCCAAACGGAGTAGCAGATAAATCACTTGATATGTGAACTTCATGGCACTTCTTCCAGAACATTGTATACACTAGAGGTTTTCAAACTTTTTGATGCACAGACCCACAAAATTTGACCTTTCCTTTCTGTTAGCCATTTCATGTATAAACACTCATATGGTAAATGTTATGGAAGCTTGTTTCTGCCACAGAATAAGAAAATCCAAAAGGTAATTGGGACTTTTTATTTCACAGTTGGTTTTGTATATATGGGACACCCCTCCAAACCATTGTGTTCAGCCACAGATGTATAAAATCAAGCACCTAAGCATGCAGACTGCTTCTACAAACATTTGTGAAAGAATGGGTCGCTCTCAACCGTGATAGGTTGCCACCTGTGCAATAAGTCCATTTGTGAAATTTCCTCAGTACTAAATATTCCACGGTCAACTGTTAGTGGTATCATAACAATGTGGAAGCAATTGGGAACAACAGCAACTCAGCCACAAAGTGGTAGGCCACTTAAAATCGTATACCCCTTTTCCTCCAAGGCAGTTTGAGTACTGGTTTAGAGCCAGAGCCTAATTTCAAATCAGTTCTTTATCTTTCGACAACCAAAGCACCAGCTCTGAACCAGGAAAAGTGGTTCGTAAGTAGCACCAAAACATTGCTGGTCTAGAAGAAGGAACCAATTGCATCAGGGGCTGGGGGCGGAGTTACCATGAACAACAAGAAACTTGTGAACGCTATTTTTTAAATATCAGCTAATCGAGCTCGTAGCAGCTCAATTGTAGTCTCCGTCTATACAAATTTTGGCGACCTGCTGTTTGGATGCCGATGTAGGTTCGCAAAGCCATGAGCATCAATGGTAATGCATCGGAATTGCACAGACCAATCGGCGTGTGACATTGGAGTCCCCCGGGTGCATTTGTAGAAAATACAACTCTTTTGGATCGGTCTCGCTGTGCTTTGATGTCATGTGCCGATCGGTCTGTGAGAAACTGATGCATCTCGAACAAGTTGGTGTGTTTGTATTTGGCACTGCTGCGTTAGCGTTGCTGTGAAAGATAAGACGTATACAGTGAAGACCTGGCTCTCTAGCCCATGGAAAGTTCTTAGAAGGCTCATCACTTGAACTAACCCTGAACCGGCAATAGCACTGGCTCTGAACTAGCACCTGGTTTGTATTGGTGGAAAAGGGGTAACAGAGTGGGGTCAGCGCATGCTGAGACGTACATTAGTTGAGACCAGAACTGATTGAGAACTGAAATTGTCCAGTATGCATTGAACAAGTATTGAAAAAAATCTGAAATTAGGAATGCAAGCAAGGTCATAAGAATTCAAATCAATCATACTTTTTTTAAAAGCATCAGATTCTGATAATATATGAGATGGATGAAAGGATTATTCTCTCTCAGTTACCAAGCAGAGGCAGTTTCTAATAATCTGATTTCTTTATAGGTAGAGAAATGCTTAAGATGGCATGAGAAGTAACATGTATAGATTGTGGCTTTACATTCCATAAATATTATTTGCCTTAAAAGTGCTGCATTACTTTATATTCAGTATATTTAAAACACAGCAGCCCTGAACTCAAACTTATGAGATTTCTCCCCATGTGACCTTAGATGGAGAAGTAAATCAAATGACCCATGAATATTATTGCACTCACCAGGAGAAAATCATCTCCATAAATATAGACAGTTGACTATAGGTGAGCTGCAGGGAATGAATGCGCTGCCCTCCCAATGACTGTGCACTACATCATACTGTATACGGTACATATACATCAATAATGCTGTTATGAAGCTATAGGAGCAGACAGAATGGAGAATACTGTTTTCAGAGAGTGTGTGGCTTTCTATAAGCATTAGAAGGCCTTTTCTGAGCAGTGTCTGCCTCTTTCTCTCTCGCTCTCTAAATATACTCACACAAGCTGCGATGCTTTGCTTGAGGGAACAACTGGCATATACTGATTAAGAGACATAATGCAATCAGACAAAAAAGAGGTATAACTAGGAAACCCTGATAATATTTTGAAGTGAAGTCTGGCAACCAGCTCATGTATTTCCATGTTTATTGGATGCATGCCTTCCGTTTGTTTTTGGAAAAGAGCACTGATGTCTGACCTCTTTGATTTGTGCAAAAATCAGGCCAATACCACAGAGAGTTTGGTGTTTTTAAATGTTTTTCATTTTATATTTCTTACTTTAATTTTGAAGTATTCCAGCATGACCTCATTAGTATTCGTACGCATTCATATGTAAAGCTGGTTCTAGTGCACATACATTTTCATATGTTTGGATAGAGACTGAAATGCAGAACACCAACATTTAAATTGCAAACCTCGTTAATGTGCAAATAATTGCAAACTTTTTTTTTTTTTCTCTTTTGGAGTCTGCTACTACAAGTTTAACCTGTATTCAAGGTCAAAAAACACTTTAATTTTCTCATAATATCCATTGGAGCATCACCTCTTGTCTCACAGTGTCCGAAACGGTTAGATTAAAGATTCGGTCTCTCTAAACCCCGCCTTTCTGAGATCCTCTCTGCTCTGATTGGTCAGATGGCCCAGTCTTTTGTGATTGGTCGGAAACCAAACGCTCATTATCATATCTGAATCTCAGCTCTTGATTCACAGTGATACGAACAGTAACGATGCTGTCGGTTTTACCGTATCAGTCTCATCAATGTATATTTGCTTTGGCAGCAGAAAACAGCGTCTTCTCGACATGAACGACACGAACCAAATCTCAGATACAACTACAGGGTTTGAGGGCGGGGCAAAGAGACGCTGTTCAACCAATGAAGACCATAGACTGACATTATGCAAATTAGTTCCAAACCTATGCAGGTTCAGCACAAGTGAGACTGGAATTACTGATGACTCGTTTTGGCAGTTCAGAATCACTTCTTTCTTTTGGAAGACAATAATTCTTCACTTTAATTTTAGCAGAAATTTTACATTCACAAACAGCTTTATTACACACTACATGAAAGATAATATATGAAAAAGCATACACTGTAAAAAAGAATAGTTTGTTTAACTTAAAGTAAGTTACCTGGCTGCCTTAAAATTTTGAGTTAATTTAAATTAAAAATTTGAGTTAATACAATGAAGGTGATTGGTTTCATCAACAGAAACTCAAAATATTATGTTATCTGAACCACATTAATTATTTAAGTTGATTTGACTAAGGAATGAATAACAAATCATGCAAAGGGTGCAAATGACTATAATTAGTCAAAAATGTTTATATATTAAAAAAACAAAAAATAAAAAATTATAAATGTAATATGTCTATCCAAACATACATGTACACTTTTGCACCTTCCACAGGGTTTGCTGGTCACATGAGTATATAGATTATGCTCATTGCACTTCCCAGAATCCATTTATTCCATGGTAACTTGATTCCTGTGGGACCTCCTCTAATCTGAACCTAATCTGATGCACATTTCATGAACATTTTAAGAGCTTGAAGTGCTTCCCAAGAGACGCCAGATTGTGTGAATACATTCTGTCTTTGTTTAGTCATGGACAGACGAAATACTTCTCATGAATCTCTGAAAAAAAAAAAAAAAAAAAAAAAAAAAACAACTTCTGACACAAAGAGAGTTCATAAGTGCAGCTGGCAAACTTTTCAACCTAAGTGGATCACAGTGTCCACGACCCCACTGGAACAATCGGCATGATAATTTTAGTTATGTTTTTGGATATGTTATATAAGTGGCACTTGGGGAGTTGGTCTCAACTGTTTCGATGGACTGAAAGAAATGAAGGTTCAAATGAAGGTTTAATTTGGTGTGTTAGATAGATGCCTGCAGATTTAGCACATGTTTGTCTGTTAAACACTGATCTGACTGTTTTGTTTTATTTCTTAAACCCTATTCAGAGCTCCACAGATCTAATTTGTGATTTTAATCTTGTCTGAATCAAACCTGTCTGTGTTTTCCTCACACATCCTTGGTAAAAATTAGGGAACCAATAACTTAATATGTCTCAGCTAACTCAGGCGTCCTCTGAGAAATCTAATCCTGTCCAGAAAAGAACATCTGTGATGATTACGGTATATTACTTTTTTGTCAGTGCCAGCTCCCACCTGATGTAAAAAGAAAAAGAAATCAATGAGAGGAGTCTGATCATAGACTGCTTGGTTGCACGTATCAAGAATGCACTTTCAATGCAAAAGTGCCTGTATTATGCCATTTTAAAGGTTCCTATTTTTGTTTTGGAGTCTCCTACAATAGGTTTACAATCTCAGCCCTCCTCAGCTTTTGATGATATGAACAGTAATGATGTGATCAGTTTTACCGTATCAGTCTCATCAAAGTGGATTTGCTTTGGCAGCAGAAAACAGCGTCTTCTTGACATGAACAACACGAACCAAACTCTTCCAGTCTCAGACACAACTACAGGGTTTGAGGGCGGGGCAAAGAGACGCTGTTCAGCCAATGAAGACCATAGACTGACATTAGGCAAATTAGTTACAAAATTAGTTTACAAAAACTCCATTTATCTGCACTTTAATCCTTGAAATATTGCAGACCTTTTACATTCACAAGCAGCGTTATTACTACATGAAAGGGTATCTTTAAAAAAGCACTTTAATACAATGCAACCATTCAGATGTCATTTAAAAAGAGAAAGTAAGAATTAGTCAGAAAGAGACACAGAAAGTAAAGCTTCCCTTTAAAAATGCCAGGCTAGCAGTAGCCAAAAGAATACGTGTTTGATGAGGGCCAGCTTTCTATATGAAAAGAAATGCAAGGTGCGGGTTATGACCCGAGCAAAAACAGCCTGTGCAAACAATTATTGTTGAACACTGGTCAAATCCTTTTTGAGCAGGAAGCAACTGGAGAGCTAATGAACTGATTCCAGGACCAAAACGGGGTGAAGGCAGTGTGGGTGAGGGCGACTCCTGACCTAAGGTTGGGATAGACTTGTTTGTGTGTTTCACAAGTGTGTTGGAGAGAGAAAAGATGCTGGAATGAAGCTGTGTGTGTGTGTTTGTGGTGCTGCTGAAGCTCTAATTACTCTCCTGAGAGATGCTCTGCTAACCAGGAACAGAGCTGGGACTGGACAGATCCTAATTAAAACTCATGTCAGGGATCTACAACTCCACAACTCTCAATCCACTGTTATCACTGAATCTCAAAGGACAAGAGTTTCCTACTTGGAGACTGTCAGGCTGTTGGTCTGCTGTGGATGACACAAATATTTCAAGCATGTTGATATTAACTCTTTCCCCGTCAGCATTTTTTTTTAAATTGGCATTTTGATCATATTCACAAAAAAAAAAAAAAAAAAAAAAAATGATGCCCCTCAGAATATTTTGTTCTATGGATATCTGAACATACAATACATCAAAAGAACAAAATTTTATTCTAGCTTCATGCATTCTTTTAAATCAACACTTGAATGATGTTGAATAAGTTTTTTTTTTTTTTTTTTTTTTTTTTAAAAGCAACATTTTGAGCAAAAAATTGCAAATATTGTATTTTGTCAAAGACTTCATCTGGATCAGATTCAGAACAATGATCAATATAGATGGAGTAGATTGAGTCCATCAACAGTCCTATACACTCTAAAACATTTTGGGTTATTTTTTCTATACCCAAGTCTTGGATTGAGTCTTTTGGGTTTGGGTAGTTTTTGTGTCACTCAGATCCTGGGTCAGACGTAACAACCCAGTGTTTGGGTAGTTTCTGTGTCACTCAGATCCTGGGTCAGACATAACAACCCAGTGTTTGGGTAGTTTTTGTATTTTTTTTGTGTCACTCAGATCCTGGGTCAGACGTAACAACCCAGTGTTTGGGTAGTTTTTGTGTCACTCAGATCCTGGGTCAGACGTAACAACCCAGTGTTTGGGTAGTTTTTGTGTCACTCAGATCCTGGGTCAGACGTAACAACCCAGTGTTTGGGTAGTTTTTGTGTTACCCAGATCCTGGGTCAGACATAACAACCCAGTGTTTGGGTAGTTTTTGTATTTTTTTTTGTGTCATTCAGATCCTGGGTCAGACGTAACAACCCAGTGTTTGGGTAGTTTTTGTGTCACTCAGATCCTGGGTCAGACGTAACAACCCAGTGTTTGGGTAGTTTTTGTGTCACTCAGATCCTGGGTCAGACGTAACAACCCAGTGTTTGGGTAGTTTTTGTGTTACCCAGATCCTGGGTCAGACATAACAACCCAGTGTTTGGGTAGTGTTTGTGTCACTCAGATCCTGGGTCAGACATAACAACCCAGTGTTTGGGTAGTTTTTGTGTTACCCAGATCCTGGGTCAGACGTAACAACCCAGTGTTTGGGTAGTTTTTGTGTCACTCAGATCCTGGGTCAGACGTAACAACCCAGTGTTTGGGTAGTTTTTGTGTTACTCAGATCCTGGGTCAGACGTAACAACCCAGTGTTTGGGTAGTTTTTGTGTCACTCAGATCCTGGGTCAGACGTAACAACCCAGTGTTTGGGTAGTTTTTGTGTCACTCAGATCCTGGGTCAGACATAACAACCCAGTGTTTGGGTAGTTTTTGTATTTTTTTGTGTCACTCAGATCCTGGGTCAGACGTAACAACCCAGGGGTTGAGTTATTTACTGCAGGCTTTTTTGCGCCCTCTTCAGGAGAGGGCAGTGCAGGTCCATCAAATTGGTGCATGTCTTCGGTAAAATACAGTAAAAATCAATAAAAAAACCTCAGCCAATCAGAAGAGTGTGAAGGCAGGCTCTCTTGGGAAGCGCACAGCAGACACAATGAAATGGGTAAGTACATAGTAAAATTCATAAATATTACACCATTTAAACATTATTTAAAGTACATACTGAACACACTTGTTTGTTCGCATTGAGTTGACAGTTTGAACGTTCATTTATTTATTTTCAAGATCTGAGGTGAATTAGCCAGTGTTGTTTTCATTACAGCTAAAAAGCTAGGAACACAGAATGATATTCAAACTCACATTAGACGCTTTTAACATTAAATAAAGCACATAAAACAGTTCCTGATATTATCAATGCCATACTTTGTGTTGTTCCAGCCACGACGTCGCAGAGAGATAGAAACGTTTCTAAAATAGAATCGTTGTGCGTCGCCTTCGCGGCTGGAACATGGAAAAGATATCTTTTATCGCGTGTTGCGGTGTCGCATCGCATGTACTTGGGACACAGTGCTTCTATCACTTGTTTCTGCTTCTTTGCTTGTTTTTGCATCTGGAGATTTTGTAGTCTTTCAGAAGATGCGTAATAGCGGCCCCTACCTTATAACAGTGAAAACAGGGATTGCTGGAAAATTCTGTCAATGGCAGAGAAAGAGTTAATGTGAATTCTTCTCACAAAACTATTTCTCATCTCTTCTTTCACACATGTACACACTTTATTATAACATTCTAATTATTAGGGGCCCCAAAAGACACTCCTGCTGTTTGCAGTGATCATTTGACATGAAAACGGTTGGTGGTCTTTGTGTAAAGGTTTAATTTTCTTGGATTCTGCACTGTAGATTTACTTACTAATGCCCAAGCAGGGGGAAATAATTAGTCTATTTCTATCCGATGCATCATTAAAAACTGATTTCCTATGAAATCTCTTTCATGCAGGTTGACTGGCAGCAACTCAATGATTAACTGAACTTGAAGAAGAGCACAAAGAAAATATTAGCTGCAAGCTGTCTGGATCAGTAAATAATGTGCTCCGAGCAAAAATAAATATGAGGAAAGCTTACAGACTACATATGAAATGAGAAAGAGGTCAAATTGTCATGATTATTCACCTTTCCTCCCCGTTATTGTGAATGTTTAAAGAGATTCTCTTTAAGTAGCACAACAGAGCAAGAAGTGCATATCATTTTCATATCAGCAGCTTTAACTTCTGGCAAATGCATTCACTTTTTATATGCTATGCTATTTACAGAAATTGGAGGGTAATGTAAATGTACATATAACAATGTAAAATCAAATAATATAAAATTAAATTAAAATAAATTAAAAATAATACAATTAAATACAATAAATTAAAATTCAATTAAAATATAAAAAATAAAATAAAATGAAATAAAATAATCTAGAAAACAGCATTGCTCCATTCCAGTGTCATTGGAATCTTCCACTGGTGATTGTATACCATTTGTCTTCAGCTATACATAATAAGATTGTAATCCTGCTAGTAATCCCCATTTTTACTAAACATATTTATAATCTAATTGTGGCTTGCATGCTCTAATGTTCACAAACATTCACAACGCTCCCTTCCCTCTTCATCCAGACTATTTATGGAAACTAAGCAGCTAAAATGGGTCATTCAGAATTTCTCATGTATTGACGTCAATACCAGTGAATCGCATTATAAATCAACACAGATTCAGGAACTTTGTCTGCCCTGGTCAGTGACAGTAGTTTATATATATATATATATATATATATCTGGGGCCTCAGAGTCCTGGCCACTAGGGGGCCCTGGTACAGGAGCTCAAATGAAACGTGTAATTTCATAATCATATTTTGGTTTAGTTGCATTTCCAATCTAAAACGGCTCTATCTTTCTTAAAAATTAATTAATCTTCACTGTTTTTGAGAACACCAGAGAGAGAGATTGTTTTCGAAGTTGGCACTAATTAAAATTGGATGAGGAACAGACTGAACTGTTTGACGGTGATGTAAACCAAGGACAACCTCATGCGCCAGCAAGATTACAAATGTTATTCAAGGACAGCATGTGGGCATTTTGAGAGGGATGAGTGACATTTAATAAATTCTAGATCTGTGCGTGACTGTTTTTGTGTTTTAACGTGACTGCGCAGTACAATTAGCCTGACTGATGTGGGCTCCCTCGTGAAAAAGAAGCACACTTTAATACATACTCTTTTTAAAAGTATGCTAAAGACATAATATTCTTAAAGAATATACTCGAACTGAATGCTTTCGGACTCTTAATTGCACGATTATAATTAAATAAAAATGTATTACAGTTTATATTTATATTAAATGTAATCAGCTGAACTTTAGAGTGCTTCTTTGACCCACTTAAGAACTTCTTTATTATTCTATATTCTTTAATATAGTTAAAGTGCACTGCTGAATGAACAGACAAGCATTATACTTTAAGGTAGTTTCCAGTAAAACTAGTAGCTATGTCATGTATTCAAATATTCCTAATTACTCATTCATAATGATAAAGTTGTAATTTAGTACATTTAAAATATATTAACTTTAAATAAATAACACACTACAGTTAAAGTGTTTTTGCGTGGAAAGTATTTAGTCAGAGGCTTTTAAGGGAGTCCCTCAAGGATCTGTGTTGGGGCCGTTATTATTCAGAATATACAGGTGCTGGTCATATAATTAGAATATCGTCAAAAAGTTGATTTATTTCACTAATTCCATTCAAAAATTGAAACTTGTATATTATATTCATTCATTACACACAGACTGATACATTCCAAATGTTTATTTCTTTTAATTTTGATTATAACTGACAACTAAGTAAAAATCCCAAATTCAGTATCTCAGAAAATTAGAATATTGTGAAAAGGTTCAATATTGAAGATACCTGGAGCCACACTCTAATCAGCTAATTAACTCAAAACACCTGCAAAGGCCTTTAAATGGTCTCTCAGTCTAGTTCTGTAGGCTACACAATCATGGGGAAGACTGCTGACTTGACAGTTGTCCAAAAGACGACCATTGACACCTTGCACAAGGAGGGCAAGACACAAAAGGTCATTGCAAAAGAGGCTGGCTGTTCACAGAGCTCTGTGTCCAAGCACATTAATAGAGAGGCGAAGGGAAGGAAAAGATGTGGTAGAAAAAAGTGTACAAGCAATAGGGATAACCGCACCCTGGAGAGGATTGTGAAACAAACCCCTTTAAAAAATGTGGGGGAGAATCACAAAGAGTGGACTGCAGCTGGAGTCAGAGCTTCAAGAACCACTACGCACAGACGTATGCAAGACATGGGTTTCAGCTGTCGTATTCCTTGTGTCAAGCCACTCTTGAACAACAGACAGCGTCAGAAGCGTCTCGCCTGGGCTAAAGACAAAAAGGACTGGACTGCTGCTCAGTGGTCCAAAGTTATGTTCTCTGATGAAAGTAAATTTTGCATTTTCTTTGGAAATCAGAGTCCCAATGTCTGGAGGAAGAGAGGAGAGGCACATAATCCACGTTGCTTGAGGTCCAATGTAAAGTTTCCACAGTCAGTGATGGTTTGGGGTGCCATGTCATCTGCTGGTGTTGGTCCACTGTGTTTTCTGAGGTCCAAGGTCAACGCAGCCGTATACCAGGAAGTTTTAGAGCACTTCATGCTTCCTGCTGCTGACCAACTTTATGGAGATGCAGATTTCATTTTTCAACAGGACTTGGCACCTGCACACAGTAATTCAGGCAAAAGGAGCCCCAACTAAGTATTGAGTGCTGTACATGCTCATACTTTTCATGTTCATACTTTTCAGTTGGCCAAGATTTCTAAAAATCCTTTCTTTGTATTGGTCTTAATTAATATTCTAATTTTCTGAGATACTGATTTGGGATTTTCCTTAGTTGTCAATTATAATCATCAAAATTAAAAGAAATAAACATTTGAAATATATAAATCTGTGTGTAATGAATGAATATAATATACAAGTTTCACTTGTTGAATGGAATTAGTTAAATGAATCAACTTTTTGATGATATTCTAATTATATGACCAACACCTGTATAGTCTTGATTATAATATTGATAATGCAAAAATTCATTTTAATGCAGATGATACTATTATTTATTGTTCAGCTTCCTCTAAGCAGCAATCTGTGCTTTTTTACACTCTGCTTTTGATATCATCCAAAATGTTGTGCTTTGATGCTGGTTTAAATGTGGACAAGACTAAATGCATGTTATTCTCAAACTCTAAAATTTCTTTAGAAAATGCCATTGCTCTTTGGGCTTGTCAGGAGAATCAAATTACATCAGTGTCGGAGTACAAATACCTCAATATTATTATCGATAACACTATGTTTTGGTTCACTTTTTTTTTTTCCTTTAAGTGCACTTAAAGGTGCAGTGTGTAAATTTAGTGGCATCTAGCGATGAGGTTGCAAATTACAATATAGAGAAGCTACGGTGTCCAACACAGGACAAAGATGTTGTCGTCTGAGACAGCAGAGAGTAGTCAGTCAAGATAACATGCTGCTGTAGAGCAGTTTGTCCATTTAGGGCTGCTGTAGAAACATGCCGGTGCAAAATGGCGACTTAACATGTAAGGGGACCCACGTATGTAGATAGAAATGATTCATTCTAAGGTAATAAAAACATTATGTAAGGTTTAAAAGCCTTTATACACCACTGAAAACATAGTTATGTATATTATATTGCATTTCTGTCAATAGATCCTCCTAAAATATACACATTGCACCTTTAATTATACCGTACTTTTACACAAGGGTTATTTTTGACTTAAGAAAGAAAATGAAATGCTACAAACTATAAGCATACAGATCATGGCCCCTTTAAGGCAGCAAAATGATTAAAATAAACACATATATCGCCACTGTTGGTCGCAGACACAAACCGACGTGATTTGACTTTCGGTCATCAGTAAATCAACATCATGACTCGCTTTTACGATGTATAAAATATGGGCCCTTAGGATAGGAGAAAGCTTTCAGATTTGCACAGCTGTCAAGAAAGTGCTCTTTCTCTCTCTTCACAGGCGTCTCTGACAGGAGAAGAGGACTGATTTGTGGAGATCTCTCTCTCTCTGCAGGGAGCAGAAGATGATGCTGAATAAGTTTTAAACCAGGATGAATGAAAGAGTCTTGGTGGAAATTTTTAAGTAAGCAACTGAGCGGTGCATTGAATACTGCCTATTCAAGAGAATAAAGGCCATTATTGTGGGCTTTATGCTTGGTATACAGTAATTATTGCAAACAGGGATGTGATAAGACCACTGCAGTCATTAAAATACAGAAAGGAAAGAGGGCTGCTCTCCGAGGACAAGGAGGCTCTAACTCAACGGGACAAGCTGTGTTTACACCACCTGAAGTCTCAGGAAGAGGCTGTAAACTGTGGGTTGTTCAGTGATTTCCCCAGGTGCTTCCAAATCACGCCTGATTCAGGAGTATGAACACATGTTGATGGCTTCTGATAGTGAATTCAAGTAAATGTTAAATCTTTGGACAGGATTCAGGAGTGGAACACTAAAAAGATCAACACCTGACATTTGTGTTGCCAGATTGAACGCTGTTTGTTTGACAAAATTAATCTTGAGCAACTAAGCATCTAATTACATCCCAATGAATGCCACTAGAGACAGGAGCAAATTATTTTAAAGAATGTTTATTTTTTAGTCAAGAGTGCCTAGTATAATAAAACAAAGTTTTCACTTTACAATGTACTGTTACTGGACAGGCAAAACGGTCTATATTTGTTTCCGAATGTGCATAACAATTCCGTAAATTGAGCATGCATGCATAGATAAATGCATATAAAAACGCATTAATATATGCAGAAATCAATGCACAGATGAATGCATAACATTCTATATTTGTTTCCAAATGTGCATAACAATTCAGAAAATTGGGCATGCATGCAAAGATAAATGCATACTGATGTTCATGTTTCTTATTAGCATAACAACAGCACTCTTTGTTATTTACATTAATTTACAGAGTGTGTGGATAAGTAGCACATGTAGATTTCTAAATTACTTAAATGTGTCGCTGATAATGTAAGAACAATACGTAAAATTTTGAGATAAAACTGAGGGGGAAAAAGTTGCAGACACTATTCACAGCTGAGTCACATGCAGGGGTATAGTAATATGTGTGTTACCGCTAAAAAATATAATATGTGTGCTACTGCTGGAAAAAAAAAAAAAAAAAAAAAAGATTTTCAATGCCTGAGCCATCAATATGCATTCAAGACCTGATGACTACCGTGAAGCAAGGACACATGAGTCTGAAGAACAGCAACGATAATCACATGCCTCTTAAGATTCACTGAATCAGCTCAGGTGCTCACAGATCTGCAGCACTATCATTTTCTAAGCTAAGGCCGTGTAATTGAATTTTTTATGCAAAATATATAAATATTCTTCATACCTTTCTCCAGTTTTTTTTTTTTTTTAAAAAACATGCACAAACTTAATGACACTTTAATAGAATTAAAATAAGCATAATATATAAATACTTATAAAACAAGAGTGTTATTTTTCTGCTGGTAAAGCTAAATCGGTTTCACATGCCTTCAACTGGGAAACAGCACTGGAACATGAACTTATACTGGACTATCCTTTTAAAATATTTCACCTCCAAAGAAATCAAGAGCACGTGTTGTACTTGACTGAAACAACTAATGGTGCTTTTTCTTTGTTGAACTAATCACAAGTACTTGACAGATCAGGTGGGTAAATACATGTTCAAAGTGTGTGGGCAACAATATTTGCGGTGTAACCAATTATTATCTTCTGATACCTTGAATCATCCTTGTCTTGAAGATTCAGCGGTTTTGCGTGTTCTGCTGACTAAATCTGACTCCGAGCGTTCACCCTAAGGTTATCAATCCAGCTGTGTGCTGGAATAAACAAACGGCTCACACAGAACTTTGATCCCACTCACTCAGTGCAGGAATGAAAGCCTTTGCAAGCTTGAAGACTGTAAAATCTCTGATGCACATCCTCACAAATGTTCTACATTATTGCTTTCAATACGTCATCAAGCTCCTGTTAAAGTTAAAGAAGATATGAATGTCTTGCACCTAGTCAAAGTCAGCACAAAATTATTCTGACAGAAGCCTTCACTTTCATCTTCGAGTATGTCGCTCGCAGCTGGAGACGACAGGAACAGCATGCCATGTAGTCCTTTAATTCTCTATTCCACGTCTTGACACAGAAACGTCTGAAAATTACGCTCAAATGTTGCACCATCTAATTTTTTAGACAAAGATGTTTTAGACTGAGGGATTTCTGCTGAGAGAAAAGACACTTTTACTTAAACTTTCATAAAATGATGCCTGGTAAATTTTGAAAGTTTAAAGGAAAACTCATGTTTTACTTTTCTTTTTTTTACTTTTTTCTCATGGAACGAAAAAAAAAAAAAACATATTTTGAATAATGTTCACGCTGCTCTTTTTCCCTTCAGCAAAAGCAGACAATGACCTGATCAAACTACAAAAAGGACCAAAAAACACCATAAAAGTAACATTGGTCCAGTATATTTTATTATTATTATTTAATTTTTTTGAGTAACAGAAAATAATTTCAGAAATCTCATATGTTCTGTGTAAAAATCAAACAACAACCAATGTCATCATTGACGTCAAACCTGGTGCAATGCGTATTTGCCAATGAATTTGTGGTGGGATGGACAATCACTGAATAACAGCTTACATTTATGTCTCCACTTCACACAAAATGATTGTATGGCTTCAGAAGTCTTTTTTCCCTCTTTTCGGAGATTGACAGCAAGACCTGTTTATGGAGAAAAAAAAAAAATCTCTTTTTGAGATTAAAAATAGTATTTTGAATGATGATAGAAATTTTTTTTTTTGTTTTGTTTTTGGACTAACTACCCCTTAGAAGCATTTGTCAAGCAAGTCAATCTATCTACTAGCAATGCTTGCATATATAAACAACATGACTATACATTTGTCTTCTAGGAAGCTCTTTGCTTTGTCATTCTCAAATCGTGCTCGTTCATTCCCTTTTACTTCCCCCGAAGGGCAATTATTTTGATGTACTGAAGAGGAGTCATTTTTTCTCTTATTCCATGGATCTCGCCCATTTTCCTCCTCTTGTTGCCATTTTCTGCCGCCGCATGTCTGCTTCCAAATGGTCTACTGAAATTTCTGAGGTTTTAAGAGCAAATACAATATACACAGTGAGAGTTTCAACCTTTTGCCATCGCAAAGTTACATTTAGCATCCAAATTTCTCGCTCTAAGTCATCACTCTGTCTCACACTGCCCTTTTGCTGAAATGCTTCACATTGTTATTTATCACTTGACTCCATAAACAGGTTATGGAGTGGGCATGCACAGGTTATAAAGGCGATGAAACTCTGGTAGGATTTAAAGCCGTCTTTCCAATGCAAAAGAAAAAAAATCAGCTAGATTGATTCCATCAGATTCACTATTTCTCTCGTGAGGAACTTCTCCTTCTGTCCGCCTCCATTGAAGCGTTTGACATGCATAGTCTCTCAAATGCAAAGACCCTAAAGAAAATCCACACATAACATTTAAAACATCAACAGTCTGCTTTATAAAGTCAAGTGCACTGCGGCATGCTGCACGTCCCCTAGAGATCGCGTGCCGAGTAAGATCAGAGCAGGGCAATTACGCTGGTCTCAGCTTCACTATACTGGGGATTTACAGCTAACGGTGCTAATTATTTCAAAACAACAAAGGAACACCTAGAAGATGGCTTATTAAGACTCACTGCGGGCACACGCTTCTTCTCCCCTGAGTAAGTCCTCCTAAATAACAGCACTGTTCTCCCGATGGAAGTCAGACTTCCCTTCTGTGAAATCGGGCAGCATTGTCACTAATCAATGATGCTAAATCGCTCGATTATAGCATTAAAACTCAAACATAGAAATAAGCAGGGTCTGGAACTCCTCAGCTGGTCAAGTAGCCTATGAGTCTTCATAATAATTCTACTATTGTAAGTCTTTTGTGTATTGTAACACACTCCTCATTTAGGAGTTCAAGCACATGCAAAAATTTGTGCAATCAACAGTTTCTGAAATATAAACACTTTAAAGCTGTTCAAAGAATTTTAATGTATTGATATAATTGTGTACTAGCTAACTTGAAACTTGGCTCTGTGCACTGAAAATATTGTGGTTCTCGTTTGTAAGTTGTATAAAAACGAAATGCTAAATGAATAAATTTACATTAAACATCACACAGAACTGAGAACAAAGCCATTTTAAAGTGATTATATACACCGATCAGGCATAACATTATGACCACCTTCCTAATATTGTGTTGATCCCCCTTTTGCCGCCAAAACAGCCCTGACCTGTTGAGGCATGGACTCCTCTAGACCCCTGAAGGTGTGCTGTGGGATCTGCACCAAGATGTTAGCAGCAGATCCTTTAAGTCCTGTAAGTTGCAAGTGGATCCTCCATGGATCGGACTTGTTTGTTCAGCACATCCCACAGATGCTGGATTGGATTGAGATCTGGGGAATTTGGACTCAAACTCGTTGTTGTGCTCCTCAAACCATTTCTGGACCATTTTTGCTTTGTGTCAGGAGCATTATCCTGCTGAAAGAGGCCACCAGGGAATACAGTTTCCATGAAAGGGTGTTCATGGTCTGCAACAACGCTTAGGTAGGTGGTTCGTGTCAAAGTAACATCCGCATGGATGGCAGGACCCAAGGTTTCCCAGCAGAAAATTGCCCAAAGCATCACACTGCCTCCACCGGCTCGCCTTCTTCCCATAGTGCATCCTGGTGCCATGTGTTCCCCAGGTAAGTGATGCACACGCACCCGGCCATCCACGTGATGTAAAAGAAAACGTGATTCATCAGATCAGGCCACCTTCTTCCATTGCTCCGTGGTCCAGTTCTGATGCTCACGTGCCCACTGTTAGTGCTTTCGGACAGGGGTCAGCATGGACACCCTGACTGGTCTATGCAGCTCCATACGCAACAAACTATGATGCACTGTGTATTCTGACACCTTTCTATCAGAACCAGTATTAACTTCTTGAGCAATCTGAGCTACAGTAACTCGTCTTTTGGATCGGACCACACGGGCCAGCCTTCGCTCCCCACGTGCATCAGTGAGCCTTGGCCGCCCATGACCACTTTTGATAGATACTGACCACTGCAGACCGGGAACGCCCCACAAGAGCTGCAGTTTTGGAGATGCTCTGACCCAGTCATCTAGCCATCACAATTTGGCTCTTGTCAAACTCACTCAAATCCTTACGCTTGCCCATTTTTCCTGCTTCTAACACATCAATTTTGAGGACAAAATGTTCACTTGCTGCCTAATATATCCCACCCACTAACAGGTGCCGTGATGAAAAGATAATCAGTGTTATTCACTTCACCTGTCAGTGCTCATAATGTTATGCCTGATCGGTGTATGCATGGAACTTTTGTTTTGCTTATGTCGTTCATGCAAATTATAAGCAGGACTTTTAAATGAATCAAGTGTGTTATCATCTAGATGGGTCACGTAACTGCCAGTTATTCTAATTCACCTAGCGAAAGTCAACTATTTTTAACTTTTGGCCTACTCCTTTTGCATTTCAAAGGCAAATAACAAAGAACAAAGATTGTTAATTGAGGCTCATGGCAGGTCAACAAAGTTTTTATGCAACAATAAACATCAACTGAAAGTGTATTCAAAGAGATAAGAGATGATAATGAGCTTGCATTGCTTTAGGGCACTGTTTGAAAATGTAAAGCAAAGCCTTTTGATGAAAATCACACAATGCTGTATATTATAAGGTTAAATCAACCATCTGCTGATAATTTGATTTGGGCTCATTACTTGAAGAATAGAAATTTCTTCCTGCTTGTGTTATTAGTTCATTCAGCAATTTGGAGCTTTAAAAACAGGCTGAACAATAAAGTAATTGGCTGGAACAGCTGTAATTTGGTTTAAAAGATTTTATGATTAGAACCATGCAAAAGACTGGAAATTACTGTTTTTTCTGCCTATTGTGCTGTGTTTAATAAACACTGCGTTATTTGTACGTTTTACATGTTGTTGCATATTGAATAACATTTTCGCATTTACTTTACATTTCAGTTTTCTTTTAGCTAGCCATGTAGTTGCTTTAGAAGTATCTTCTAAATGAATATATGTAAATGTGTACTTAAAAAAAAAATCACAGGAAACAGCATATCCGCTCAGTGTTAATTCTGCTTGTTGATTCAGTTGACACAAGACAAGTCATGATGACAGTTAAGTTTAAGACATTTCATTTACACAGAACCAAAGCTGCATAAAAGAAAGAAAACAAAAGCCAAGAGGAATCAGTGTCACACTTCACAGTTCATTTGACATTAAATGTTAACTGTCGATTGACTCATAACACATCAAACTGTCTGAAATGTGAATCCAAGAAAAGATCAAATCATTGCCCAAAAGTTGCATTAAAGCTACATGTTTATAACAGAATAAAGACCGCTCTGCTGCTTTCTACCAGTCATTGTGATTTCATTTGGAGACCAGGTTTGTAATGACTGGCATGAATACTGAATAAAAAGTGTATTTTTGTTGTTGTGTGCTAAAGTGATGTACAATCTCTAATTTTCAGCATTTGAAAAACAAAAAGAAAACCTGGTGTATAAAGAAGCCGTGTCTTTATTATTCATTTATGACAAGCATGAAAACACCACCTTTCGTTTTGGCTCAATTTCCAAGTATCATTACTCATGATAGAGTGTTTGAATTTGACCCAAGCATAAACAAACATTACACATTTCTTTACACACGAGCTCTCCATGGAAATCCACTGTAGACTATGTCATTTGATGTGGCATTTCTTCACACTTGGCCAACACAAAATCGCAAACGTAATCCGTGAAAATTTAAGAATGCACTAGGTCTGTTAATTAAAGACAAATACTGTTAATTTCATTAGAGAATATAAGAAAAGGTCAAATGTGCCTTTGTTTGCAGGCTTGCCAGGGATTTCTTTATTTCATAGGAACATCCATTATTGTAACCTGGTATTTCCTCCAGCTGCTCAGAGATCTTTATAGAATACTTAAAATGGCATGATCTCTAAATAAAACTAACAAGATGGCGTCATTTCACAACATCCCTGTGAGTCAGATTCACAAGAGCGTTATAGTGCTGACAGCTCGCGATCAAGCCCAAATATAGAGCTGTGAGTTAAAAGCCTTCAATTCAAGTATTCATAAGCACAGTTCCCTATACAAGGCAGAAGAACAACTTTATTACACAGCTTCCTGGTCAGCGTCTATACGGCGAATAAAGGACTATGAGGACAATTCAGAGGGCCTTGAAGAAAATAAATAAATAAATCGAGCACACTGACAACACAAAACACAAAATTGAAAAGATAATTGCGTTTGATTGCAGAGGAAGGAGTAATTGTGTGCTTCCCAGCTGCGAGGCTCTCAGGCTCGATTCAGTTCTTTCACCGTAGGTCGCAGTGCTGCGTTGGAACGCCATTTGTTTCATCAAACTCTTTATCAGAGGCTATATACAAATAACCATCATCCCCCTCATTTAGGCCAATAACAGCAGGTAAAAATTAAAAGAAAAAAAGCATGTCCATAGCAGCTTTATGGGAAAATGCACATTTGTCTCCAAAGTCAATAGCTATGTTTAGATGCACCCTAAAATTCAGTTATAATACAACTAACAGTTCGATCTGAAAGAAAAACTTTATAAACACAACAGTTGGAAAAAGAATCAACATAGGTTAATTGTAAAATGTGACTCTAGGTACGTATATTATAATAAAACTGCAAAAATGAACATATTCACTGCCGTTTCCACTAGTGGCAGTAAAACACTGTCAACTTTTCACACAAACTATGATGACAAAGCCGGATTATCGATTAATAAAGACTTCTCTTGCAGTTTCCTGCACAATACTGTGTTATGAGCTCAAAACACGTTTACCATAGTGTATGATTTGTAAGCGAATACATTTTGACGTTTGCATTACATAACCAGCTCCATATGTATTTATACGGGGAAAAATCTAAGATGACGATAGTAAATTATGGAGTGCCTCAAGGATCTGAGTTAGGCCCTCTGCTATTTTCAATATATATGCTGGCACTTGGTGATATTATAAGAAAACATGGAATTAGTTTCCACTGCTATGCCGATGATACTCAGTTATGAAATCTCCAGATTATCCAATCTGACAGAGTGTGTTAAAGAAGTAAAACATTGGATGACTAGTAATTTTCTTCTACTAAATTCAGGTAAGACTGAAGTATTACTTCTCTCTCAGACTACAATCTGCATTTAGAAGGATGTACTGTTACTCCATCCTCCACAGTTAAAGACCTGGGTGTTATATTAGACAGCAACTTGTCCTTCGAAAATCATATTTCATATGTTACAAAAACAGCCTTCTTCCACCTCAGAAACATTGCTAAGATACGGAATATGTTATCTGTTTCTGATGCAGAAAAGTTAGTTCATGCATTCTTGACGTCTAGACTATCTGGTTGTTCTGCTTCCTCAATAAACAAGCTACAATTAGTACAAAATGCAGCTGCAGGAGTTCTTACCAGGTCAAGAAAATATGATCATATAACACCAATTTTATCATCTCTACACTGGTTACCTATTAAGTTCTGTATCGATTATAAAGTACTGCTAATGACCTATAATGCTCAAAATGGTTCAGCTCCTGTGTACTTAACCGATCTTCTACAATCCTTCACGCTCTTTAAGATCGCAAAACTCTGGACTTCTGGTTGTACCTATGATAGCTAAGTCCACTAAAAGAGGGAGAGCGTTTTCACATTTGGCTCCTAAACTCTGGAATAGACTTCCTGATAATGTTCGGGACTCAGACTCACTCATCCAGTTTAAATCTAGATTAAAGACGCATCTCTTTAGCCAAGCATTCACATAATGCATCTCATATCAGATCAATTGCACATGACTATCTTTGCTTAAAGTTATGAACAGCAGCTACGTTAATTATTCTCCATTTGCTTTTATGTTTTACCTCGGGACGCCCGTCCTGAGGTGACTAGAGAGTACATCAGCTTCAGTTTGGATCCAGCCTCTTAAGAAGACCTCAGATGACCAACACCTTTGAAGAAACGGCGTCAGCTCCTGTGAGATGACACAATATCTGGATCAACATGATTAAGATATATATCCTAATTATTGTTAATATGTAATTCATTATTTCCAAGAGCGCATTGCTTCGACCTTCAAACTGCTTACAGTGATTGTAAATTAAATTGCCTAAATTATTACATTATTAGCTAACCGCATTCTCTAAATTGTAATGTCGACATGCATTCTCTGTAAAGCTGCTTTGAAACGATCGTATCGTGAAAAGCGCTATACAAATAAATGTGAATTGAATTGAGTATGTTCGGCTTTTCTGATGTAGTAAACTTGCTCTGAAACTGACCTGGTACAGCATTGTACTCATCTTTGTTTTTGTCAACACTATCAGGAATGTTTAAACGCAACAGATCATTAACCTTTACACCGCGTCCTAACCAAACTCGATGCGAAAGATTATAGCGACAAGCAGCGACTCAACTATGAGACGCAACAAAATCAATCAAAAAACCACAGCCAATTAGAAGAGCGGCTCTCACGGCAATCACAATGAAATGGATAAGCACATAATAAAATTCATAAATATTACACAATTGAAACATTACTTAAAGTACATACTGTGTGACTGAAACAATCTTTGTCATAATACACTTGTTTGTTCACAATGAGTTTAACAGAGTTGACATCCTTGTGCCCATTTATTTATTTTCACGATCTGAGGTGAATTATCCATGGTACAGCTGCAAAGCTGAGAACACAAAATGATATTTAAACGCACATTAGACGCTTTTAACAATAAATAAAGTACTTATGATTATCATTGCCAGGCTTTATGTTGTTGTTCCAGCCGCAATGTCGCAGAAAAATAGGAACTGTTTCTAACCTCCTGCATCTCTCTGTCCTCGTATATTTTAGTGAATTTCTCTGACACCACACATGTCACAGTTTTAAGTCTGGATGCCCTGTAAAGAGCATATTCAGGGCTTTTCAGAGATAACAAATGTTTAAAGGTTTCACCAGGACAACAACTTCTCCTTGGTCTTTAAAAATGACTGAATGATCAAATTTAGCACTCTTATTGAAATATGATATTTCGTAATTATCATTTAAATCTGACTAATTTTCAAATTGTTTGTTATAAATCAAGATCTTAGGAAAATGTTAATGGGTTTCTAATTAAAATATGACTTTCTGTTACAAAACAGGGCATTGATTTGATACATGTCCTCAGTTGAGGACACCAGGACTTAAATCATGTTTATCAGGCATTTTAGGAGACAAGTGAATAACAACTGAGTCTTGTTGTCCACTTATGAGGACATAGCATAACATATAAATAAAATATCATTTTATGGTCTAAGCATGTAAAGACATGAAAAAATACCAAATTCAAAAAACATTTTTTTTCCGCCGGGTCTTAAGGGGGTTAAAACTGAATCGCATGTTGCCGTCACAGATGGTTAGGACAAAAACTCTGACCCTTTTATCACGGCGCACCACTCACTGAACATTTCACTTTGAAAGTGTCGTAAAACATGCAAGAAGCACCATAACATCATTTTGAAGAAATGTCACCACAGGCACATTTTTCCAATGAGCCTATGTTGAAAAAATAACACCAAACAGAAAAATCGGCCTTGCATATATGTGCACTGCAATGCAAAACATTTCTTTCATGCCATACTTTGCAACATATTCTCATCCAGAGATGTCTAGTTATTCAGCTCTTTGACACAGGTTACTCTGAATTTAATTACTAAACAGCACTCATATTGTGTATTTTGTTCAGAATACATGTAATGCACATGTAAATTCATATTTCCATTCAAATAAACAAACACATTTATACACTGCTATTAGATCTAATTCGATTCAGATCAGCATCTGAGCAAGTAAACAAAGTCACTGATAAATGCCCAAACAAACAAACAGCAAAAAATCTACACCAGCAAATGACCTTAGGCTGGTAATTAACGATTGTTCAATGCTCTTTGTGTAAATAAATAATAAATAAAATCAAAGCTTTCAATGCACAGAGACATATTGGAGGCAATATTATGACTGATTTGCGCAGACATTCCCGTTCATTAGAATTTAGAAGAGGCAATTGCTTTTGTTTAGTGAAAGATACAATTCACAGACAGTAAATGAAAAGCAGTTAGCGGTAATGAGATAAAAATGCCTTTAAACAAAAAGAAAGTGACATGCCGTGCTAATAGTTCCCCTGCTTTCAAAAGTACAACTCTAGTCTGAGGGCTTTTCTAATGTGTTGTTTTCTAAGAAGACGCACGCTGTATCAGGAATGTACGTGTAGAAATAATCAACATGCTGCATTTATGCAGTACTTATGAACACTCCCAGGCACTACAGTTTCAAATGTCTGCCAATGAATCTTCCTGTTGTTTTTGGAAAGCAATTTGAAAACTTCCCTAGTGGCACCTTTCAGATTTATGAAGCATAATTTTAGCAAATTACATTATTTGTTATTATAATTCAGTGGCCGTTGCTGTACAGTTTAATATCATCTTTATAGAATATCCCCGGACCAAAATTCACCATTTGATCTCGGGCACCATGCCAAGACATCCAGCAAATTTCTTTTTCTGCTCCCCATTCTGACCCCCATTTGTGGCACAATAAAGGCCAAAGACGATGCATCCCAAATGGGCTTTAGTGGATGTTTGATTGAGCACATTAGCTGTAAAAGTAATCGTGTACATGTCTCCATGCACCTTTCTTCTCTCAGGTCAAAGAACATGAATTAAGAAATACAGCGGATGTCTCTCTGGGCCGAAGGAGGTGAAAACCAGCTGGGGATTGTTGAATAATATTCATGTCTGTCATCGCAGCACCGTCTAATGGAACTGTAGTGTTTAAAATGCACTGTATGTCTCATTAAAGATGCATGCCGGAGTGATTGTTATTAATTGTTTAGTGCAAATGCCAGCTAAGATTCATAAAGGATGCCTCACGCATATATAATTTGAAAGGGGACATATTATGAAAATCTGACCTTTTCCATGTTTAAGTGCTATAATCGGGTCCCCGGTGCATCTACCAGCATAGAAAACATGGACAACTCAAGACGTTGTTTTGGTTATCTCTGCAAGCATATGAAATAATTAGCCGCTCAGATTTTGCTCTCCTAGTGACGTAGGATGGGGATATTATTATAATATTACTGCCCCTTAACCCGCACGTTTTCACGCACTGTGCCGCCATTTTGTTTTTGCGAACGAGCCAAAGCTGCAGATGAAGAAAATGTAAGTATCTTTAAGTAATGCATTGTGTTTCTTTGATTCAGGCAGCTCCACTTTTCGCGTGCTTTCCCTTAGCCTCGATACGCTCTATTACTTTATGCTAGCACAAACTGAAGTTGTGTTTGACAGAAATGTATCGGTGTTACTTATGACTCACCCACAAAACAGCTTAGACTACTAACGTTAATGTGATGATATTTTACGCCAGACTGCTTCACAAACAAGCGTCAATTCAACACTGAACTTGCACAAGATTGAATCAACTCCACAGCAACTACATACATTTATCCACTAACCGTTCAGAAACGTCTAAAAGTTGTAACTTCTTCCTGAGTCTCTCCATCAGTGTTTGAACAATGTAAGGCTGAACACCGTTCGTCATTTTGGCTGCGTGAGATTCTCCAGCTTTGTTTTTGTTGAGCGACCGAAGCGCAAGCTGTTAAAGCTCCGCCCTCTTCTGGAAAGGGGGCCGGGAGCAGCAGCTCATTTGCATTTAAAGGGACACACACAAAAATGTCGTGTTTTTGCTCACACTGTGGGGTATTTTGAGCTGAAACTTCACAGACACATTCTGGGGACACCAGAGACTTATATTACATCTTGTGAAAGGGGCATTAGAGGTCCACTTTAACATGATTTCCAAGTCACAGTTATCCATGTTAACCCAGAAATGCAACCAAAAAAACCTTGGTGTCTGACAAAACATGAAGCCTATAGGGAATGTGGGAATAAACAAGCATATGGACACAACACCTGGCTTTAACCTTGATGTAGAAAATATGAACGAAATATACTCTGATGTCATTCCAAACCTGTATGACTTTCTTTCTTCGGTGGAACATACAGTGCAATGGAAGTCAAAGGTCACTAAAACTGTTTGGTAACCAACAATCTTCAAAATACTTTCTTTTGTCTTCTGCAGAAGAAGGCAATAACAATTTTCATTTTCGGTTGAACTCTCTCTTGAAATCTTCATGAAAGAATTTCTTTTGTCCACTTTAGACATTCTACTGAGAGTTAGTTGACATACAGTAGAATGTCTCACCTTAAAAATAAAGTATAACCAAAAAGAATATAATATGGATTAGAATTGGAATTTGCATATTAACATTTAAGAGGTTCCAGTGCGCATCTCTTAAATGTAATGCCTAACTTTTATAGGAGACTGTTTAAAAATCCATAATAGCTTGTTTGGAAAAGCCATGGAAAAATAAGCTGAAAACAAACACATTAGTCCACAATGAAACACCACGCATGTTGAAATAAGACAAAAGGAAAGTTCAAGGATTTTATTTAAGGAAGTTTTTAAGGGCCAAATCATGTGAATGCATTTGGTAAAATTCAAATTCTAAAGCAATATCAATAATTTAAATAGTAATTCAATATATTGCGCACACACAAAGTGGAGCGCTGTGAAGGAAATGTCAAACTCTCAGATACTTATAGAAGCTCTGGGAAATGAAAGGTTGTTTCAGTAGAAACCCATAAGTTAATTCAAGCCTCTATTGGATTTTACTTTACAATAGCTGTATTATATATAGAGAAGCTGTGAAGTTTAATGTTCCCGGCAAGCTTGACCTCATAAAAACTGCAAAATGACCCTTATTCATCAGCATTGTTGTGCTCATCCTCTCTGCATGCATATTATATGTGTGCAGCAGCAGCAGCATTCACAGATTATCCCATTTTATTCACCTTATATATCAGAAGTAAACATGCCCGGGTGATCCTGTCGTTTCTTTTGTCCCCTTTCCTGATTAGCCTTCGTTATTGACACGTGTCGTCATTATTCCACCAATACGTGACCGTGCAATCACCATTTCCCAGAGAAAACAATGCTCAGCCTCACAAAGCAAACATGCAGAACACAACAATCGTATCAGACTACAGACGCAAGGAAGAGTGTTCTTGTTCTTCAAAGATTTGCATTACGAGCTAACCTGGTTTATGAACATTCAAAGTTTTTTAAATGTTTTAAGAATATTAAAGGAATCGTTCCATTTTATCGCTTTGCAAACACTGTGGAAATGTTACTTTTGAATGTTCTCTGAACATTCCGAAACAAGTAGTAACATTTAAAAAATATTAGATGATCATCCAAATAAAACGTTTAAGAAGATTAAAAAAAAACATTCTATGAACAACGTATAAATCATGCTTTTGTGCTGGTGTTTTGAAAACATTATTAAAGGATTAGTTGACTTCAGAATTAACATTTCCCGATAACTTACTCACCTCCATGTTATCCAAGATGTTTATGTCTTTCTTTCTTCATGTCGAAAAGAAATTCAGTCGAATAAAAATTATATACTTTTTAACCACAAATGCTCGTCTTGCACTGCTCCATGCATTACGTAATCACGTTGGAAAGATCACGCGTGACGTAGGTGGAAGTATCGATCCAGTGTTTACAAAGCGAACGTGCAAAGTCTAAGTTAAATGCCCTTTCCAGAAAAAGGTAAAACAACAACGTCGGACGATTTTTAAGTTGGAAAATGAGATGAAGTTTATTCGCCCTACCGCGGTACTTCTGCCTACATCACACGTGACCTTTCCAACGTGATTACGTAATGTGTTGCAGAGCTGTGCAAGACGAGCATTTGTGGTTAAAAGATATATTATTTTTTCAGAAAATGTCCAATGGTTTCTCTAGATAAGACTCTTATTCCTCGTCTGGGATCGTGAAGCTGCACTGAAACTGACATTTGGACCCGTTGAACCCCAGTGAAGTCCACTATATGGAGAACAATCCTGGAATGTTTTCCTTAATTTTCCACTGAAGAAAGAAAGACATGAACCTCTTGGATGACATGGTGGTGAGTAAATTATCATGACATTTTAATTTTGAAGTCAACTACTCCTTTAAAGAGCAGATAACTCTCAATGAACATTCTATTAATGTTACTGGAAGAACATTTGTTCATAACTTTAAGAGAACCTTGCCAGAACATTATCCAAACATTATATTTTATAGGCATATGTATTTTTGAGTCGTCCCTCCTGGGGTTTTCTGGAATGACAGAACTCGGTAAATATTTTTTTCAATCATTTCTATTCACGGCAATATATTTCTAGTTTGTTTTGCTCTTTTTGGCATCCGTCACCTTTAATAAACACCTCTGAACTGAATGATCCATTGTGGCCGACCATCTGTCTCCTTAATAAAATTAGAGAATCAGCTTCCCATAACAGTGTGCTGCTTTGTTATGAACCCCATATATATTCCTTTTTATATATATATATATATATATATATATATTTTTTTTTTTTTTTTTTTTTTTTTGAGGTGTTGCTATGATAACACTAGTCTGGCTTGTGCAGCTGTTTTAGAACACTGATTTTCATTTATTTATATAGTTATTATTTATGCATGTTTGGGATGCGTGTATATATTTATTTATTTAAGATGAATATTACTTTCTGTTACCATCAAATGCTGATGATGCAAAAATTCAGCCGAATGTCCTATTTTTTCGCTTCCCTGTTAAAGAACAGACTACAAAACAAGCACAGCACTCATACTAGTACATAACAACTACATAATGTCCTTGTCATTTAATTTTAGCTTACATGAAACAAATAATGAACTCCGATAAACACAAGAGCCTCTGCTCTACCAAAACGCAAAGGATATCAAACGACAGTTTCTAAGCAAAACCCAATGTAGCTCCCTAGAAATGGCTCCGTTTCCTCCTCCAATGTAAGTCACATTCGTCATAACAATAACTCTAATGATGATAATGTTAATGATAGACATTGTTTGTGAGGTGCAGCTACGCTTCACACTTTAAAAGCGCTGTGGAGACCGACCAGCGCTCTATTATGATATATAGCCAAAAGGTCAGACAGGTAATGCAACTCCATAACAACTGTTGGCTTTTGGTATTTCTGCTCCATTAGGCTCTAAGATGGGCCCTGATTGAACTGTTAAATAAAGCGTGCACATTTTTCCTGCAGAAGCTGCAGAGGAAGGTCTGGGTAATGGTCTTTTCCAGCACAGTGGATATCAACATTGGCCTCATCATAGGTGGCTCATCTTCCCCTCTTCCATATACTGTCCATCTAAATTTCCCTTTGACATTTGCGTGGACGCTCGGACGTCTCTTGTCCTCAGCCATTGTTTGAAACGCTAGACCGTTGCAATTTGACATGCGTTTGAACAGTAGGTTCAGTTTGTACTGAATGCGCAGTAGAGCTATAACCTCAATTTGGAAATCAAAACTCGCTTCACTGTGGGATCTGGACAACAGTGGCTTAGTAATCATGGATAAAGTTTTGAGCCAAATCAACTAAACAACAATCGATATTTAAATTGTTGTCCACTGTAAAAAAAAAAAAAAAAGAATTTTAATGATGCAAAAAAAAAACAATAACTATTTAAATATAGCTGCAAGCAGCAATTATCAGGATTCAAGCTCTTTAAGGCCTTTATACACATGCGTAAAAAGGTATTATGTTTTAATTAGCAATCCTGATCAGATCAGATTAGATGGAAAAGACCATTTACAGCAAATACAGGCAGTTTACCATAGAAAAAAAAAAAAAAAATATATATATATATATATATATATATTAAGCTTTTTAACAGTTATCAAAGTTGAACCAAAAACTTAGGACTAATTCACCGAAGTTGTGTTTTTTTTTTTAAAAATAATCTCCAATATTTAATGAATGATTCGATGGACAGCGGTGGTCCTAAAGGCAAAGTTGCTCAGAATAAGGAGTTCTACCATGTGGTACAAATATCATGGACGTGTGCGAAAAATCGTGCGATACACAATACTTTATGTACGTAAAAAATGCGAAGTGGCTTTCAAACTTCTCACAGGTCTCTACGCACTTGAACTCCTAATTAGTTAATATGTGACAATTCTGATGGTCACATTTGATGGTTTTTAATTGAAATAAGTGTTTCTTCTTAGTTATTTACATTAGGGTTAGATGTTATCTTGTCTGTTTGTGGAAAAGCTACTTATGATGAACTTTCATGTGGGTTTCTCTTTACCACCTGTGTTGTTAATGTCGGCATTAAGTTGCACTTGTTTTTTCTTCCCTACTGTGCAATATAACCAAGTGAAACACTTCTGGAACAAGAAATAATGTAGGGCGGGGCTTGATTTTGTCTGTGGGGAGTTGGATGGCTGTTGTTTGCTGTTGGTGGATCTCATGTGAGTGATGATATCGCTGCAAGAGGGAGGGGAAGATATTCTGACTCAAGATTATGAGGAACATGAATTTAAAAGGGTGGTTGATTATGATTTCACTTTTTTAACTTTAGTTAGTGTGTAATGTTGCTGTTTGATCATAAACAACATCTGCAAAGTTACGACGCTCAAAGTTCAATGCAAAGAGAGATATTTTCTTTTACAGAAATCACTGTTTAAGGACTACAACAAACTGCTGGTAGGAACTACAACAAGCTTCTTTCCGGGTTAGTGACATCACGAACCGTAAAATTTACATAAACCCCGCCCCTGAGAACACACAACAAAGGGGGTGTGGCCATGTTGGGCTGCTTTAGAGAAGAGGAAGAGTTGTTGTAGTAGAGTGTTGCTGACATGCCGTCATTTTACGCCGGACTGCTTCACAAACATTTCACATTTATTTGTATAGCACTTTTCACAATACATATCGTTTCAAAGCAGAAACGAGGGTCTAAAAGTTGTAACTTCTTCCTGAGTCTCTCCATCAGTGTCGACTCCGGTTTGAACAATGTAAGGATGAACACCGGTCGTCATTTTGGCTGCGTGAGATTCTCCAGCTTTGTTGTTGTTGAGCGACCGAAGCGTGAGCCGTTAAAGCCCCGCCCTCTTCTGGAAAGGGGACCGGGAGCAGCAGCTCATTTGCATTTAAAGGGACACACACAAAAACGGCATGTTTTTGCTCGCACCCAAATATGGGCGAATTTGACAAGCTATAATAAATGATCTGTGGGGTATTTTGAGCTGAAACTTCACACACACATTCTGGAGACACCAGAGACTTATAATGCCCCTTTCACAAGATGTAATATATGTCCTGTAAAACTTTAAATGTTGCTACCATATATATTTTTTTTTTTTACGGTAAAGTTCTGGCAACCACAGCTGCTGTTTTTAAATGAATTAGCCAGTATTGTTGTATTTTTACTGTTTCTACCCATCAGTCATTGTATTTGATATTGCAACACTCTTACAGCAGTAAAATCACTAAAGCCGCGGGCTGTCAATCAGAATCTTCACTCATATCTTTGTCCTCCAAGCCATCTGCTTTGTATCGATTCACAAACTATTGAGCGCTCACACAGATACCGAGCCTTGTATGTGTGTGCATTTCTCCGGGGCTTTATTTCAATACGGTGCTCAGTACTTGAACTATGCCCATTACGACACCCATTCAAGTGTGCCTCACACGTCACCCACTCGAGAGCAACATATTAATGATCTTTACCAGAGGAAACTGCATATTAAGTGAGTGTGGATTGTTTTCCAGAGTCATTTCATTACTTGCTTCATTACTCATCAGAATTTACCAAATGCAATTTCATTTTGACTTCTGTCACCAAATTAAGGAAGATTAAACTTTCCCATGCACTCAACGGTAAACGTTAACTAATATTGTTAGGTGTGTACGTGCCAAGACAAGCACGGGAATATGAACAAAACTTTATTGTGGACAGGAAAGTAGAAAACATAATATAACATATTCATGATGTGGAAAGACAGAAAGACATTAAATATGATGATTTAAGATTAGTTAAGGTGGCCTTTATTTCACATTGGCTTTGCACAAATGGACATTAAAAAAGTTTTAAAACCACTGCACACTAATGCGGTTCAGAAGTTAAGCTTCCCTCAAAGTGTGTCATTAAAAAGTTTCTTTTGAAAACCGAGGCTTAGCGCAACAATCAGCTTAAATAAGCAAAAAAGTTTCACAGACGCAGGGACATTTTTAACCAGGCCTGGTCTGTTTGGAGTCGTAGAGATCTCAAGGCCATTTTTATGACTTTTTCTAATCTTATGAGTTATAAGCTACTTATAAATTTCAATTTAATAACACATTTCAACATTTCATCCTCTATGTTTTGACTCCAGATATAAATTATACATTAAATGAAGTATCACAAAAGTTCTTTTACATGTACACAGTAGAGTATAGCAATGAATTCCTGCCATTTGTTTATTTTCATTTGTTTAACTGTATTTTTCAATTTACCCCAAACAAGCAAGGCACTTGTCCACACTAATACGTTTTCGTTTGAAAATGCATCTTTTTCTTTTCGTTTTGGCCTTCCATTGACATTGAGAATGCATTTTTGTCAACAAAGACTGAGCTTTTTGAAAATGCTCTCCCAAGTGGATAAATAATGTTGTTTTCACATTGTAGTGTGGACTGTGAAAACGGAGGTATTGGGGAACGATGACACAAGTTTAGTCATGTGATGCATATTGTATAGATATCTATGGTTATACCAGCATTGGTGTGCCTGCTATTTACTTTCATAGTGTTGCTAAAGAGAAATGTTCCTTTGTAAAATCTTCATATAGCATTCCCGCAAAGATGACTCGCATTTGCTGTCCTGCGACAAAACATGATATCTATGATTTTGGACGCAACAGTGAGTAGGATATTTTGCTAATAAAACAATCATGCTAGAAGAATAGCATGAGAACTTTACTAGTCTGGTTTATCAGTATCATCTTCTTGTGAGCTTTTAAGATGTTTTATGCATGCGCAGTAAAGTGATTTTTCAGATGTTTCAATGTGGATGAGCAACTTTTGGAAAATGCTTTAAAACGCTAGTGTGAACGGGAAGCATTTTCGAAAGTGCCATTTTATCTGGATTAGTGTAGCCATATTATCTATACTCATAATCAGTGTTGGTGGACACGCATTAGTAACATGAGTTATGTAATCATTTTACTTTTTATAAGTAACTAGTAAAGTAATGCATTACTTTAATATCTGAGTTACTTTTTCAAATAAGTAACGCAAGTTACTTTGTTTCCCATGTGTTCACCGACAGCTCTCCAGAGAGAAATCGTAAGTGTCGAGGCATTGTGTGCGAACATGATGGTTATTGTAGTTCTAGACTAAATGTGAACATGCATTTATTCATCTCACTTGCACAAAACTGTTTCCGTACTCCTCAATATGAATAAAAACAGTGAAATTCAAATAATTGCAATAATTAAATGTTAAATACAAATATACTTTATGTATTTAATCTCACTTTATTAACCAATGTCTTTGCTGCTGACCATCACATTTGTTTCTTTTTTATTGCTGAGTTAAGAGTGTTGAACTTTCTTCTCCTGCATTTGTTTGAAAGGTTTGTTTGAGCTACGCCCTCTGCTGTACATGTGTGAATTCAGCCTGAGGCTTGTTCATTTCACTTTTGGTGTGAAAGTGCATTTACATTTGCCAAAAATTGAACTTCTGAAACAAGCAAGCCTAGCCCAGGTGAGAAAAAGTAACACAAAAGTAAGATAAAAAAAGTAACGCAGTTAGTTACTTTCTTAGGGAGTAGCATAAAACCTAGGTGTTTGTCCCATACAAAAAAAAAAAAAAAAGTAGGTAATTCAGCCAGGAATTTGTACGCGGGTGTTGGGAGAAAAATAGACATTTTGGATTCAGATGGCAATAAAATCACAGACTAGCCTCAGTAAATGTTGAAAATACCTTACATCCCCATGAGGAACGATTACCGTGTGTATAGGGCTATGCACAGGAATCACCTTGATGAGTAAATTCAGTCCAAATACATATATAAAGTGCTGGCATCCCTGTTCCTGAGCAGAATGGGTAATGCAGAATACTTAAACTTCAATATTATGCATGAGCTTCTTTACATCTGACCTCTCCTCTGCTCCTGTGGGGTTTGGAGAAACTGATTCAGGTGTGTTTGCCTGCTGGAGGAGTAAAGGTGAGCCAGCAGGCCCATGCCTCCAACAGCTGCTTTTACACCCTCAACTGCTGCCTCACATTTTGGCTCAAGGTAAAAAGTCCATGGAAGAAATGATATACAAGACAAACTTGGCCATGCTGCAGTTGTGCAGATCGTAAAGCTGTGAAGTGTCATTCTTTAGTGCGTAGTTAAAAGAATAGTTCTTTTAACGAATAAATAAATACAGCATCATTTATTCAACCTTATGTCGTTTATCATCCAGATTTTTTTTATTTTATGTTTGTCCTCATACATAATTTTACATATTTTACCTACATTTTTTTCTTAAGCATCACTTCAACAACTTAATTTAATCTATACACAATGATACAAAAGCAAAAGTGACTTAACATTTATTTGGAGCTTAATGCATAACGGAAATTATCTGAACAGTATGAGTTTTTTTTTTTTTTTTCCTAGAACACAAAAGCTGACATTTTAAGGAAAAGTCACTCTTTTCCATGCCATTTTAATGAATGAGTGCTTTCAAGCTTCAAAAGGATATACAAGTATCAGCATAAAACAAAACAGCATATGTGACTTTTCAGAGAGAGAAAAAGACCAATATTTAAGTCATTATTCACTTAAAATATGGACATTACTTGATTCAGTTAAAGTGCCCCTATTATACTTGGGACATTTCCTTTCATGTAGTGTGTTATATAGCTGTTTGTGATTGTAAAAGGTCTGCAACATTTCAAAGATAAATGGAGTTTTTGTCTCCCGAAAGAAAGAAGCGATTCTGAACTGCCAAAACGAGTCATACTTCCTCCTGAACCTATGTAGGTTTGGAACTAATTTGCATAATGTCAGTCTATGGTCTTCATTGGCTGAACAGAGTCTGATTTGCCCCGCCCTCAAACACTGTAGTTGTATCTGAGACCGGAAGAGTTTGGTTCGTGTCGTTCATGTTGAGAAGACGCTGTTTTCTGCTGCCAAAAGCAAATCCACATTGATGAGACTGATACGGTAAAACCGACGCCATCTTTACTGTTCGAATCAAGAGCTGAGATTCAGATATGATAATGAGCGTTTGGTTTCCGACCAATCACAGCAGACTGGACCATCTGACCAATCAGAGCAGAGGAGGATCTCGGAAAGGAGGGGCTTAGAACACTGAATCCTTGATTGAACCGTTTCAGACACTGTGAGAAAAGAGCTGATGCTGCAGTGGATATTATGAGAAAATTAATGCATGTAAACCTATTGTAGGAGACATCAAAACAAAATTAGGAACATTTAAAATAGCATAATGGGGCACTTTTAACAAAAACAGTTTCGTTCTCGAATTAGACAAATCCATGCATCCAGTTCAACTCACTGATTCAATGATCCAGCCCACTGAATAGGGAACATTAGTGTTTCCGTGTGGGTGAACTATTCCTTTAAGAGTAACCAGTCAAGTAGCTATATCCATGTAAACACAACTTTATCATTTTTGCAGGTATTTGTGGTTTTGTACTGTGGCAGCACATAAATGCCTTCAGGACACATGGTTGATGTAGTTCTGGATTCACTAATGGAGCTTGGAGTAGCTGTTGCCTTTTGGACCTGGTCAAGTTTGATTGAATTTTTGCTAATGCATTCAGAAGAATTTTCACTTCCCAGTAAGGAGTAAAACTGCTCATAACTTAGATTTGATTGATAATTAATTAATAGACTATAAAATGATTGGGTTTGAATGAGGTAAAATGATTTATTTATGAAGAAAAAATTAATTTGGCTCTGCGACAGCATTAGTATTCATTCCTATCATAGTTTCACGAATGCAGCACATCTTTAGGGTGCAAATTAAGTAGTTTTAATTTATTTATTTCATTCACCAAGCGTCGGTGGACAGAATTTGTGTTCATTTGTGAAAGACAAGGAAGCAGCTTGTGCAGCACTAAGGGACTGCAACCAACACAAGAGAGAGAAAGGACAGATGTCAGTGTGGGAGAAAAACGACAGAAAGAAAAAGAGTAGTTGAGTGTCTAGGCTGAGAGTTTGATAGGACTCTTTGTAGTGATTGTGACATGTATATTTTTCACTGTGAAACTTGCACTCGAGGCAGTGCTGTATGATGAATGATGCCTGAAAACGGTTGCAGAATATCCGGTCAGCTCCACTGTACAGTCAGAAAAGGACTCATAGTGTAAACCTCCATATACCTGACTTACATTAGAAATGGCATGAGCATATGAAAATGACAACAAAGCGCATTTTAATTACAGTACAAAGATATACATAAAGCATATTTATGTACACTGATCATCACATGCATCACAAAATCATGTCGAAATGTGGGTATCAAATATGATCATCAGGTTTTTAAAGGAAGGTTCATTTGTTCATCTCTCAATCATCATTGTTTAAAACATATAATGCAATGCAATAAGCATTTAAAAATCTTACTAAGACATTATTGGCAGATATAGTGACGACTGATATTTATATGCATTTTATGTATCTGCTATACGGTTATAAAGATCTCATTGATTTACATTACAAGCATCAGAATTTCTTCTTACTTTTGCCCATATAAATATCAGCATCTGCAACAAATTGCATATTTTTGCTCAGGTCGGGCCTCTGAATAAAATTGAGCTGTTTTTTCCTCTTGAAGTATGAGATCCATATTCTCAAATGATATGAGCCATAAAATCCCGATCTATCAAATATGATGCTCATTCTAGATTTTCTTTTATATTTTGTCTAAAGGTTCAAAAACATTTTTTTTTTTTTTTCTGACAATCATTTCATATGTGCAGGCTTTACAGGGTTAAATCGTTGTAAATCGCAGATTCAGATCCAGCAAACTTGCAGCAAAACATTAAAAACTTCAAACTGTGAAATCATAGCTAATGAAATGAAAACGGCATCTCCACAATTCACACCCCTGCTGCGGGATTTCTTTAAAGTTGTTTACTTGTGAAGGAGAGTATTTAAGCAATATCATAATTCTGTAAATGAACAACAGTTAATTCCTAAGATTTATCCAGATCTCATACTTGAACGGTCAAAGAAAACCATTCTAGAGGATTTGTATACATGGTCACAACATGATGTTCTTCTAAAATTGATTCTGATTTGCATTCCTAAGGCTAGCCTGCCTAGAAATCTGCGTCTGAAGCTAATCTTCACAGCTGGGAAGAAATTGCTGTATTTTATTTCCTAAAACCCCCTACTTACATCATGCCTGAGCCTTATACTCTGTCTGAGAAAAGCCTACCCTGGCTTTTTACCAGAACTAATGCAATACATTCATTCAGTACCTTGGCTAAGCAGTTCAGTGACCGCCGTTCATAAATTAAACCTCTCTAAATTCTATTTAAATTCATGCTTTTGAAATTGGAATAATTGGAAATTAATTTTGAGCATTATGTCGTGGCTCAGCACGCAGATTTGAAAAGTCCTGCTGAAGACAAACACTTCAGCGCAGGAAATTCAGAAAGCAATCCAGATATATAGCTGTGAATGTCTGCATAATCCAGAGTTGTTTCCAAAACAACATTGCAGTTAACCAATAACAGTCGAGATCCAAACCCCACATCTGCGATGTTTAATAGGAACACTTTACTTGAAGCCTTTATGTATAAAGGCTTTTTATAAATAATTGTAGCCAAAGTTAAATTTCATTATAATATTTGCAGATTCCTTCCTAGTTGTCTGTAGTAAGTTTTAATGCATTATACTCATAATGGATTATACAGATGGTTACAATTATTCATTATATCATACAATACATTATAAGGTGCATTACAAGGCACATTAAAGATGCTTCTAAAATGCATTATATATAAAGGCTTCAAGTAAAGTGTTGCTGAATGTGGTTCCAGCAGCAACAAAGGATGACAATTGTGAAACAGATATTATTTATGTATATCATGTACATGGGTGGGTTTATGTTTTAAACTCTCAATCCATCTCTCTTATATGAATTGGTAAAAATGTATCCATTGTCTGAAGATGCAAGTCCCTAGTTTGTAGAAATGTCTAAAGGCACATCTTATCACTTCAAAAAAACAAATATATAAAAAAAAAAAAATTTAATTTTTTTTTTGTTTGTTTTGTGACCTTTCTACTATGATTTTGCAGTGCAAGATGAGCATTTGTGGTTTAAAAGTATATACATTTTTTTTTTTTTTTTTTAGAAAATGTCCAATGGTTTCTCTAGATAAGACTCTTATTCCTTGTCTGGGATCGTGAAGCTGCACTGAAACTGACATTTCAACCCGTTGAACCCCAGTGAAGTCCACTATATGGAGAACAATCCTGGAACGTTTTCCTTCATTTCTTTTCCACTAAAGAAAGAAAGACATAAACATCTTGGATGACATGGGGGTGAGGAAATGTTAAGTCTGAAGTGAACTAATCATTTAAAATCTGATTTTAAAAAGTTAGGAATTGCATCATGAAAGAATAAGTTACAAATCATGACAACAACAACCATGTAAATATGCGACAAGTGGTCAGACAAGGCAACAACATGTGGCACTCTGACTATAACTACATTAGCCAGACATTAACCACAGAGCAAATTACCATAAGTGCTTTTGGTTGGATTAGTGTAAAAGAAACAGGTGTGTATTAGACCTGTATAAATCTTATCGCACCGGCATAAAACTACAGTTACATTGAGGTAACAATCAGCATCAAGTATCCATAGTTTTCAGTCATGTAACCTGGATTGCAAAACATCCATCCAGAGAACTACAGCACAGGCCTGTTAATTTTCCGTCTATTTCAAGCCATGAATATTTAGATCACCTCTCAAAAGAAGAAAAACAAAGATATGTTAACAAAATGCAAGTTTTTGGAACTTGTGATCCATATCCAGCACCTGCTGCAGTATTTCAATCTCTAAAAACAGCAGGACTTTTTAAAAACGCTTAATGTGAAAAACAAAAAAGTGCCGTAACGTACTAAAACAGCCATTTTAAAAGATCAAAATCAGTATACGCCTTATTGCATACTATACAGGAGTGCAGATGAGCCGTGCGTTGCATTGATGTTATGGGTTCACCTGTTCGCCTGTACATAGTACGCATAATCAATAAGGTGTATACTAAATTTGATCTTTTAATATCACTGATAGTACTTAATATTGTAAAAATGACTGCCGTTTAAAAGAGGAAATTGTGTGCAATCACACTAGACTTTTGGTTCATTAATATAAGAATGCAAAACACAACTAATGCATACAGTATATTAAACATTAACACCACTACATACACACTCAAAGAGAAAAGCTTTCTTAATCATTGACATAAAAAGTCAATCAAACACACTAAGAAGTTTGCCCACCATGAAACCACTAGCCAAACTGCTAACAGGCGCTGCAAGGACCCCAAGTATCCCTTAACTTTGCCTGATCTTCTTCTTCTTCTTAATTTATTGGCGGTTGGCAGCGGTTTCGGTGCATTACCGCCACCAACTGAACTGGAGTGTGGAGCATTGATGGGAAATGAGAAGAAAAAAAAAAAAAAAAAAAAAAAAATATATATATATATATATATATATATATATATATATATATATATATATATATATATATATATATATTCTTAAATCAATTCCTGTTTCCTTTAAAAACCTCAATATTGCATATTGCATAGGAATTCGTCCACTTTTTTTAGAAAGAATATTGTATTATGCTCCATTTTCTTCATCTTATCCTTTAACTCTTGTCTTTTATTTTTATATGCTATGCAATTTATGAGAACATGTTCAACTGTTTCTGGTTCATTACACTTATTGCACTTCCCTGCAGGATGTTTATTGATTTTATGTAAACTATAATTTAACCCTGTGTGTCCTATGCCGAGTCTAAAAATTAATGAAGATTCTTTCCTTCTTAATATTGAATTCCAGTCTCCTTTTCCCACTTTTTTCTGAATCTGAAACAGGTGTCTCCCCTTCATCTCTCTTTCCCGCTGCTTCTGCCAGATGTCATGTGCCGCCTTACGAATACATGTTTTTGCTTCTGATTTACTCATATCAATGTGAATCTCTACATTTCTGCTTTTAAGTGAGTTCTTTGCCAGAATATCTACCACCTCATTGCCCTCCACCCCTACATGTGCCGGAACCCAAAGAAATATAATGTAATTTCCTTTATTATTTAGCCTGTATAATGACTGAAAAATTTCAAATACAATATCTTGTCTACTATCAGAATGTCCAGATTGTAAACTTACCAGGGCCGCCATGGAATCAGTACATATATCTCAATATTCATTTAAAGCAAGGAGAACTGCAACTAATTCAACAGTGAATACTGATAAATTATCTGTTGTTCTCTTTTTGATGGTATTCTGATATTTTGGAATAAATACAGCTGCTCCAGTTTTGCCTGAGATTGGATCTTTTGATCCGTCAGTAAAAATATGTATTATATCTCTATACTTCTTTACCATGTATTGCCGGCCAACATATTCTTCTGATATTTTCTCTGTAACTGAATGTCTATATAGGGCACTGGAAACATCCATGGAGGAATAGCAAGCAATGACACAGTTTGGCTATAATTCCTCTGATCCATTGGGCTAATTGCGTACCTATCCATCCTATACTGCGATAATTTCCTTGAGTATGTTCCCAGCACTCATGAAATACATATCTAGTAGGGTTTGATTCCTTATGCCCTTTCATTGTTATCCAGTATACAACTGTTGACGTCTCTTTGTCTGATCTTTGAGTACAATGATCTTTGTATTATCAGCATTATTATTTGGAAACTCATTGCTACTGCCTTAAGATTGAATCTCTTACTGTATGTTGTAGTATTCCTCATTTGTAAGTCACCTCAGATAAAAGTGCCTGCTAAATAATGTAAATGTAGATGGAAAGATCTATCAAACCTCAAAGCGCATTAACATAAGTTCAAGTACATGCTGCTAGTTCTTCATGTGCTAATCACACGTAATAGTGCAGAGTCTGGATGCCCTCGATAATGAAGTAACCAGATAATGTCAGCTTTCCCGTCCATGTGATGAATTAGGCCTGTCAGAGTGCTACAATATAACAAGGCCTTGAAATAAAACCTCTCCATCTTCACATTTTAGTAATTGCATTATGAGTCTAACATTTGGTGGTCATGTTCCTGCCTCTTAAGAATAATAAACACTGATGAATGAAGTCTGAAATGAGAAAATTGGCTGATAGCACTAATAATCATAACCTCCAAAACTACTAAACAAAAGTTCCCAATTATGTCTACATACACTCTAAAAATACTGGGTTAAAAACAACCCAAGTTGGGTTGAAAATGGACAAACCCAACAACGTTTTTTAGAGTGTAGTTTTTATTAAGTTTAACTATAATATTAACCTTGCACCTGTTACACATCATCTACATGATTCTTATTCAATGTAGTGTTTATTTCCCCGTTGGGTTAAACATAATCTGTTAACTTTTGATATTGCATCTACAAGCGCAGTGATACAGCTGGCCTGAAGTGGAAATGCACGGCTCAGCCATCTGGACGTTCCCCGTATTCACTTCGGCTATTACGGAGACTATGGTACTTAATAAAACACACCTCTCAGAGTCCCACATGAGACTTGATTATCTTAGACAGTATTGAAGGATTTATGAAGGTGACCTGAATGCTGACAGATACAAAGCATCAGGACTCTCAGAGCCTCTGGGCAGGTTGCACTACAGCATATTTGTAGGATTAAGTTGTCAGCATGTAAATCCACAGTGAGCGATAAATAACTGCTCCTGCATTCGAATTGGGGATCTGAAATGGACAGCATGCATGTTTTCAGAGAGGGTTGCTTTACATAGAGTCATTTTTATTCATGATTATTTGTGCAGACGCAATCAAACGGGTACAGAATGTGTCAGTCTCAAAGTGTGCCGAAACCTTCGGTTTGCTTCAAATAGGTTATAAAAGAAGCTTTCGTTGTGTTGGTGACTCATGTTAGATCATTATCTGATCCTAAACCCAACCGTCAGATGGCTGGATAGCCGCACCGAAATTTCTTTTCTTGTTGGCCGAGCCAATAAAGTAATGAGATTCAGCAAATTTGGTGTCTTACGCAATATACTGAAATACATCAATGTAGGCAAAGTGTCATTGGAACCGGACTGGGCTACTGATCTGTGATGTGCTCAGAATTATATACAGCAGTCTATTGCCTACAGCTCATATAAATAAGTGGTTGTAAAGCAATGCTAACATCAGAAGAGCTCTTAAGATATCCTCAGATGACATTTGTGGAAATTGATTCGGTTGAATCAATTTCGAGTTTCACTGAAGAACGCCAAACTCTGTATTTCTGCTTTTCCTCTAGTGTTTATATGATGAAACTGGTTTGTATTTTTTTTTTTTTTTTTTGGGGGGGGGGTTAACAGTTCGACTGTAGGATTTTATTTTGCACGTATATTCGTATTTTTGTAATGGAAAAGAAAATGGAAGTTTCCTGTTTGTCATTGCAATCAATTTGGAATTATTTGTTATTCTTTTATATAGTACATTACAAATGCATGCCAACAGCAAAAAGAGTGTCAATAACTATTACATACTAGAATACACACTTAATGAAGTTTGTATATTCCATTTTGTAAACCTATTTAGGAAGCCAAGATCTGAGGTCTTCGATGGGGAATGCCGCTAGCAGTCTGCTGTGTTGGGATTCATTTTGTATAGCATTAATTTTTCCTTCTTTGAATTTATAATAACATTAGAGGCACTTCAAAAGGCATAGCAGTGAACAATGGAATTAAAAACCAAAGCATGCACAGATCGGCATTAGACTGAATAATAAACCGATAGCGTTTCTAATTAAATTCTTGCAAACAAACATGGGCGTTCACGTGTGTGCTAATGATGATCTTTAAATCGGCAACGCACCTGGAGGAATATCGAGAGCATGTAAGGGGCAAAAAATTGCATAAGGTTTCTAACAAACCTACTTATTATTCTGTGCAATTCATCTATCCTAGACAAAGCTGGTTTATTAAATATTAATGGGAGTTAAAAGCACAGGCAGGAAGGACCCACAGAAGGTGGCTCTCATTAACTAAATACCCAACTCTCCTGAAAAAGACTATTATTAGGCAAGGGATGGTCAGAAATGTAAAATATGGAATGATTATCATTCTTAATTTCTTATTCTTTGATATGAATAATATATCATATGTTCACTTGGCAGAAACCACTCTAACACATTTAATTATTATTTGTTTATTAAAGAGGATGATCTATTATACCTTTATTATATAAGTCTTGATGTTGTTTTTGGACTCTACTAGAAAAGGTTTTCATGCTTGAACGTTCATTATTTTCCTCATAGTCTCCATTGTTAACGCTCTGTTTAGTTCCTGTCTCTATGAAGCCCCTCCTTCTGAAAAGCACAATGTGCTCTGATTGATCGGCTGGAGCAGTGTGTTGTGATTGGTGTTTGGGAAATGTCCCTCCCCTTACCATAACCGCCAGTTTCAACACACTACTAACTAACTCAACCAGGGCCCGCCCCTTTATTCTGCGTATGAATTGTTTAAATGAGGAATATTGTGAAGAAAACTCAAGACTACAATGGAGGCGTTTCAGGGAGTTCAGAAACACTGACACTGATATAGAGAAGAACTCTCGATGGAGGGACTTTGCAGAGCTTTTTCATCCTTAAACAGCAATATTACACACTAAAGAAAGTAGAATATAGTTGACACTGAAGATTGAGTTGATGTTTGGCCAAGTTAGTGGTGCCAAATAATAATAACAATACTAATTTACTAGACTGTGCAAAATGAACCTCAGCAGTTCCTATACGACATCGACTCCCCTGAAAGTCATCGTTTGATTTGCACACTTAGTAGAATGAAACATTTCCACCTCATTTGCCATTCACTTTACTTCAATCTCTTAGCTTGGCCCTTCTTTGGTCATCAGCTACCGAGGGTCTAGCCATCCTTTTGAGTTTTCTTTTACTCAAGTCTCATTTGAACATGAAAGAGGAATGTCTGATCTTTGACAGATGCTGCATAGCAACATGATGGATCTACCTGTCATAACCTCACAAGGACCCATTAAACTGCATAAAGCCGAGACGTGGCGTTCCTGCTGTTCTCTCCGGGTTGTGACTTTCGCCGAGTCGCTATGCAATTCTCTTGGAGTAGCCGAGACAGTTCTAGCAACTTGATCTGTAGCTCTTTAATTATTCTGTCTTCTCCTCCTCTGGGGAGATGTGGCTGGTTACCTCCTGTCACTATGCATATAGAGCATTAGCTTTGGTGTGAGATGTAAGTATAAAGGTTACAAAGACTGTCCTTGGGGTGCAGGGTAGCATTTGTTGCAGTGAACTTCTGATGGATCAGAGCTAATGGCCCAGTGACCATGAGCAGACTGCTCTATCTAATGACGATTGGATGTTAGCTGGCATTACATGTAATGAACCTCCTTCACGTGTGACCTTTCTTGTCCCCTTTAGACTGAACCACTCCATCTCAAGATGACTAAACATAGCTTTAACCCATTTAAACAAATATTACGCATTCAGGGAGAGTTTGATTCTTGCATGCATTCATAATCTTTCATCTTGATGATGAAATGATATATTTATTCATTGTATGATGAATTATGCACTGCAGTTCATACACAAACATGTTCCCCTGCATAATTAAAAATAATTTCCCTTGTTAATTTTTAGCATCAAGAAACAATTTCTTTCTCAAAACTAAATGTTATTGGAGTAGCAAAAAGGCACCACAATTGTGTGATATTGCTTTTCTACAATAGTTCAAAAAAAAAAAAAGGGGGTAAAATTTACATTTTATACTTAATGTTACCAGTTATTGTTGCAGTGATATACTGTAAGTTGCAGTGGCATTCCGATCCTGAACGATTCAGTGTTTTTGAATGAATCGGTTAAGTAAATGATTCAATGACTCATTCATAAATGCAGGATTTCCCACTGAACGCTCTCATTCACTTGTTTCGTTTCCCACAGTAAATGAATCCAAAGACTCACTTATCACTTTTTGCCACTAACTTAACTGCAGAAGACACCGTGTTAAAATTATAAAAGTTACAGCCAGTTACCAACCCACCAATAATCAATAACTACCAATAAAGAGTATCCAGCTGATTGACGACAATCAAGGTCCAGTCCAATCATCTCCAAGAGACATGGGGAAAATATGGGCATTAATAAAGGTTAAATCAAATAAATACGTTTCAAATTAAAAACATGTTTTTCTTTCACGTTATTTGACCTTGAGATTTTTTTTTAGAACTATGAAAATCTACTTTGCCTTCCATGAACCACTGAGAAAATATAGAACGGTCTTTAAAGAGCAAATTCCAAATGATTCAAATGTGTATTCCTAAGCGCTTGTGTCCTGAACAGTGATGCTTTAAAGCTTTGATCCAGCATATAGGCTCATTTCAAACGTCATTGGCAAGATTCACCTCATAAATCAAATACTTAAGAGAAGGATAGATTTTTCTCAAGGACAACTCACACACAGCGACACTGTCAGAATCAATCTTTGCTAATGACACCGACGCCTGAAACATTAGTTTCAATACACATTGATAACAGCTTTAAACATACGTGAAAAGAAGTTCATCCCACTGAAGTTTATTCTATCCTGCCTTCAAGTTTACTGGAAGAGCTGTAACCTCGATTTTGCAGATGCTGAGTCATGTGTGATACGCTTCACACCACGCTTTTGCTGGTTGTCAGTCGAATGTGTCGGACCATGACTCATACAGGGAAATACCACGTCTGAAGGGGGGAAAAAAATATGATTGTTTATCATATTAGATACATTTGAGAGTGTTGAAAATGATGTTATTAAGACACTTGTTGCACACTGCCTTAAGCTAGATCGATTTTAGAATATCATAATAATAAATGCTGTATAGCTTTGTTGATAAATGGCATGCAATTAATTTTAAAACGTATTGTATGATGGAGAAAATTCTGTATTACTGTTACTAAAAATAAAGCTGCATCTGATTATGCTATGTTAGCTACTTGGCAAAATAGTGTTTTTCTCTGAGGCATGGTAAAGCATGGTACTCGCAAAATATTCAAGAAAATTAGATTTAAACAGTAAGCTTAAACGTGTTGAGTTATATAACAACAATTAGATTTCTGTCTATAAATGTAACCAAACAGTTGTTGCCCTTTCTATTAAAACATGTAAATATTAAAGCGTCTTTGGCGTTTCCATGGTTTCTACAAAATAAAACCAGAAACCGAGGGTTAATATGACGCAATTGACAGGCGACTCCTCACACGTCCTGGAGCCTTGGTTAAAATTGCAATTTCCTCACGATTTACAAATAGTTGGAAACATTTGGGATATTGTAAGTACTCAAGTGAACAAAATATATAATGCTGGCCTAGTGGTTTTTGGATATTTTACTGCAAAAATATTACATATTGCACTTTTAATTTGCATTAAAATTTCGAAAACATAAAATGTTTCTTGTCATCATCACAATCAGTTAGGCATCACGCAGCCTAAATGCATATTTTCAATTCAAATGGCCATATTTAAGGGAAAAAAGAAAAAAAAAGTTGAGTAGTTTGCATCACTGGATGTTACTGTTGGTCTTTTAACATTTCTAATCGCAAACAGTTGACATGTACTAAATGTTTTGCTGTTTACATATTACCTCACTCTCTTTCAACATTAAACTGACACTTCGCACTGGAATTCACGCTCTGCTTCTGTTAACAGTAAACCCCGCCTACTTTGATTTGATTGGCCATCTCAATCATTTTGACATTGATGAGTGCTGTTAGACCGCTGAGGCAGACCAGTCACCAGACTAAAAATTTAACTTTTAAACCTTTTTGTCATCCTAATAACATACAGATAGATTTGTAATGAAGTGCAATTTGAGGCTCTGAAGGCTCATAATGAAGGACAATTTGGCCATTTCTAATTATTTGGGGGACTTGTCCCGCTCATTGTCTATGGTGGTTACTGTCCTGCTCTCAGCATACTGTAAAAGCCTAAGAAAAGTTCATTTAAACAGTATATTGTTACTGCACAAAAGAGTCTCATTTCCTTTTAAAGGGGACCTCTTTCACAAGATGTAATATAAATCTCTGGTGTCCCCAGAATGTGTCTGTGAAGTTTCAGCTCAAAATACATGGCCTCGCCCCCTTTGTTGCGTGTTCTCGGAAGCGGGGGTTTATGTAAATTTTAGGGTTTGTGATGTCACTAACCCGGGAAATAGCTCGTTGTAGTTCCTACCAGCCGTTTGTTGTAGTCCTTAAACAGAGATTTCTGTAAAAGAAAATATCTCTCTTTGCATTGAACTTTGAGCGTCGTAACTTTGCAGGTGTTGTTTATGATCAAACAGCAACATTACACACTAACTAAAGTTAAAAAAGTCAAATTATAATCAACTACTCCTTTAAATACCCTTTGTTTAAAATGCAATACATCCTAAAAGTTAGTTCTGAAATGCTTAAAGTGAATATCCTTCTACCTCATATTTAATATTCCAAGTCTAATGAACCTAAACCAAGGTTACAGCTTTCGTGACTTCATGCAAAGCTTGATCAGCCTTGAGAAACTGAGAAGCCACCTTGATTAATGGTTTTGATTTCATTGTAAGCACATGCGGCAGACTCAGGTCTACCAGTCTGGCAGAAAACAACTGATTCTCAGCACTTAAACATTTAAGAACGAATTTAAATGGAAAGCATCCTTGTAAATGCCAGAAACATGTCAGAAAGTGGCGTTAGTGGAAGAATCTCAAGTGAGAAATGAATTAGAAAATGTATGGAGGAAACTACATTAAAGGCACCTGCATTTGATCCAGTCTATGTATACTGTATAGACCTCACACAGAGACTCTTACTCTCCTCGAATATGAAGCCAAAGCACAACACGTACAGAATGGATGCAGACCAGTTTTCTGCTCTAAATAATGTACGATTTACCCCATAGCAAGGCAAATACACACACTTTAGCACAGCGCAGCAGAAGGGTAGGTGAAACCATTGGTTGTCATATTTGTTTATTTAATGTATGTATCAGTTGGTAATTAGGGGGTGCTAATGATCTGCTTTCCTGGCATTTCTCATTTAAATACAGGCCAGGCAGTAAAAAATAGCAAAATAACAGAGGTAATTATGCAGCTTGGGAATAAGTTTTGGCAGATGACATTATGAGAATGTTTTACTGTGGTCCTTTCCGATTCTTTATCCTGCCTGCCGGGCAAATTTAAAGGTTTTGATTCAGCAGCATTAAAAGCAGAGATGCAATTGTGGATGCCTGCTGAAATGAAACCCCATCAATGCCATCTGGGGAATTCATCCTGGTATTGTTCAGGGCTCTCTATCTTATTATTAGTAATCCATTATAAGCAGAGAGAGAAAGAGAGTGGTTCATAAACCTGATGCACATTATCGCATGTGCTTGATAATCTGATCCCTGCTTAGTTGTTTTACTACGAAATTTGCTGAAATTCACTCTGCGTAATAGCCTGCCATCATGTGCACGGCTATTGTTTTGATTAATTGTTGTGCAGTTAACAGCTAGCCTTCTTTGTTGAAGATTATTCAGTGGAGTGTGCTCTTTGTGATGGTTCGACCGCCGCCGCCGCCCTTTGAGCGTGTCCGTGACCGCCGCTGATTATCTCCAGGCTGGGCTTTCACTCCAGTGACCTCCATTAGGACGGGGTTCACTCTCACTCCTGTGGGAGACGGCGGAGGTGATTGATTTGAGCCTGACGGATGGCAGGACTGGCTACTAGTACGTTGCCGGCTGAGATATTACACTTGCACATGCACCGCTATTTGCTTGTGTAGTCGTAAAGCAAATAAACGTGATGTTAGATCAGCATTTCTGTGCGGCAGCAGGTGAAGACGAACATACAGGCTCGTGGGTGGCTTTATAGCTCACAGTGACTTTGCCAGAGGATGAGCAGGCAATCTGGGTGAATATATTGTGCTGAGTGTGTATATCACTGTCTGGAGATCAGGACTCTCCATCTTCGCAAGCTCACAAAACAGATTTAAACTACTGCATAGACAGTGGACTTCACTATACTATGTGGTTCATTTTAATATTTTTATTGTCATTTACCCTATTTTGACATGTACAGTATGCTATATTTTAAAGTTAATCTTTAAAAAACAATGTTATCTGTCATTTTAAGCATATCTCTAAAGGAATCCATGTTTCATATACTGTACATTATAACTTGTGATTGCTAAATTCATAAATTATTGATTTCAGGTTTTTTTTTTTTTTTTTTTTTTTTAGAAAAATAATCATTTTAATATTACATTCTAAAAATGCTGGGTTAAAAACAGCCCAATGGTTGGGTTGAATGTTTGCCTAAGCTGCTGGTAGCTGCTGGTAGCATTATTTAACTCAACTATTGTTTAAAAATTACTATATGTCTGGCTTAAAATGAACCCAAAATAGGTTGAAAATTAAAAATCAGACACATAATTACTAGAGGCAACAATAATAATCAAAAGGTGAAGATTAATAAGCAATTTAACAAATGTTTATTGTTTAATTATTATTCATTAAACTTAAAAAAAAAAATCATGTATTACTGTATTCATTTTAAGCAAACAATACAGTAATTTTTAAACAATAGTTGAGTTAAATAAAACTACCCAGCAGGTTGGGCAAACATTTAACCCAACGGTTGGGTTTGTCTATATTTGACCCAAACATGGGCCGAAACAAACCAGCATTTTCTAGAGTGTGGTTAACTATAACATTGCAAATAATTTTGTACAATTTTAATATCCCTAATATATTTTAAGTGTAAAGGAAGCAGCATTAATGACCTACAGCTATGACCTTAAATAAGACAAACCATATCTGAAACATTGTTGGTGTTTTGTCCAACATTATTGCAATTATTGTTTGACCCTTTTTTCCAGTAAAATCAGAAATGGCTTCATACAGCGGTAAACCTGTTTGTAGCAACAGGACCAGTGGCCATACATATATGTACATACATACACACACACACAAATTTTTCCACATCGTCCACTGGAGTTTCTCTCGGATATAGAGAGGAGTTCTCTGAGTCATGAGATAACGGTTTAATTAAAGCCTGTTCTGTCGCTCGCTCTATCTGAATCCAACCCCCACCAGGCAACCCAGAACCAGCAGGTGTTTCCTCCTCCTTCAGAGCATGTTTTGCACTCCAGAATCAAGCGAACGGCCATCGCCACCATCTGCAGCTCTGTTCTACAATACCAGAAGATTGCCAGCAAGATGAGGTCCTTTATTCAAACCTGCACACCGATCTTTATGACAACAGTAATCAAACCGAGTCATCATTTTAATCGAAATATAAGGCAGTTTGTTTGCACGCTGAACTAGTGATTACACGTGCATTTGTACCCTGCCAAAAACAAAGATTATAATGAACTCCAAGTGTCATAATGTCATGATTGATTGCAGTTGATGCCACATGCCCTTCAGGATAAATGACAGAAACATCAGTGTATTATGATAAGGGCTTGGATGAAGGGTTTTACAGTCCCACTGCACAGATTAAAAGGAGAAACAGCGAACAGAATCAACTCTACGTTCAGTTTTATGCCCCCATAGGCAAGTGTGAAAAATGAAAGCAGTTGGATTCATTTACATAATTACTTTAAAAACTGGCAAATGGTCAAACAATAACCATATTAATATTTATTTTGTATTATAGGTTAGTTGATTATTCATGCCCCAGTGCATGCTGGGGAAAAGGGGGCAATGGGGCTGAACCACAAAGCCATTCTTGTTTTGTTTTTGTTTTTTTAGTTCAAGCTTATTCATTAATTTAACTCATCTGCTATGCTTGGCTTATCTTTAAAACATTGTAATACAAGTAGTGTAATAAAACAGCTGCTTTGAGGTGCATTGCTTAAGTCTATTTTTTAGACTTTTAATGCTTACACTTTATTGTGTTAGTCCACTTTAGACATTCTACTGACTATGAGTAACTTTGCAACTATATGTTAACTAACTCTCATTAGAGTTTTGTAGTCTGTTAGGTTCGGGTTCGGGTTAGTAGTATAAGTTGACATGTAGTTGCAAAATGACTTATAGTCAGTAGAATGTCTAAAGCGGACCACTGAAATAAAGTGGTAATTTGTATATAAAAACCTTTAAAATGATGTATGATTTGTTGGAATTTGACAAAAATTGACTTAAAATCCCTGGTAATACCACCAAATTTGGCACAAACCACCCATATTTATAGGAAAAATATATATATTCAACTTTTTTCCTTTTTTTTTTTCCAAGATTCCACAATTGTTTAATTAACATTAATGAAACATACAACCTAAATATTAAAGGGTTAGTTCACTGTCATTAATTTCTCACCCTAATGTCGTTCCACATCCGTAAGACCTTCGTTTGTCTTCAGAACGAAGATGAACATCATCCAATACTGAGCCGGCGTTCTGACGTAGAACCTGGAAGCGTAGTGGAAGGACAGGGGAGAGAAGATATTATTGAATAAAGTTATTTTTGTTTTGTTTTTTGCGCACAAAAAGTATTCTCATCGCTTCATAACATTAAGGTTGAACCACTGCAGTCACGTCGACTGTTTTAACGATGTTCTTACTACTCTTCTGAACCTTGAATAATGGTAATATGTTGCTTTCTTTGGGAGATAAAAAAAAAAAAACCTCTTAATTTGTGTGCCGAAGATGAATGAAGGTCTTATGGGTGTGGAACGACATGAGAGTGGATTTCATTTTTGGGTGAACTAATCCTTGAAGACCAAGTGTACTACACGTACCTAATATAATGTTACACATCAGTTGTTTATCCCCAACAGTTAACCAAACGTTCACTTAAGACATAACAGATAATGTTTGCGTGAAAACTCGCCAAGATATTTTGAAATACTGTAATTATGTGAGTATATTGTGATCGCACGTCTTTGTGTGCACGCTTCGGATCACATTTCATCGGTTCAGACTCGTACCATCGGGAATTCACTATGAATATTCACAAAGTTTGAATGCTGCACTTTAAAACGATACCAAACTTGTGCTGAGGGAAGCGCCAGTCGTCGAGAAGCGAGCAGAGAAAAACTGAATTTTTCATGGACAAAGGAATGGTAATCCTCTTAGAAAACGTACAAATAAAGATACTTTTAGATGTTTAATTGCTATTTGGAGCTTTGGGATCGCTAGATGAGGGCTTAATGAACTAACTTTTGAGAAAATTGATATTTTTCACTTGTTTTGCTCATTTTGACTCAATTTGCCAGCACGGGTCACATATGCTTTTTATAATTCATAATAGTAGGACTTGTTTTTTGCAGGTGATATTGTTTGCTTTTATTTGTAAAGATTTGTTTACTTGATCTAAAAATCGTTTGTACAGAATGGTCAACTTGGCTGTGAAGCAACTGTGGTCTCCTGACTGAAATAATATTATCCTTCTCTCATTTCAGACCTGTGTTGCTAATGTTGTTGGGGAAAAAGGCCAGTGAATGTACGAGCTACATGCATTACAATAGCTGGTAATTGGATTCACCCAGTGTTACATGAATAAAATGCAACATAAGTATGAACATGAAAAGTATTAATTGGAAATCTTTCATCTGTCAGTGGCTGAGCTGGTTTTCTTCACATAGATCATCCATGTGAAAGTCTTATGTATTACCTTCTTTTTCAATTTGTTGCTGTCGGATGACTGAAAACGTGTGAACACACTCACATACAAAACCAGACTAGCATTTAATCTCATCTGAGAGGAAGAGTAAATTAACACACAGTCAGAATATGGCATCCTCTCAGTGTCCTGGCAGATGTGCACATTTTCAATGGTAGCCAAATTCAGCTTGAGGACATGTTTAGGCTTCTCTCCAAATGCCTTCGTACCAAACAGGAGATAATCCATTTTTCCAAATGTCGAAATGACTATAAGATGACTTCCTGCCTCCCAGCAGTCACCTGCCTCACGACACGCATCATATCCAAAGAACGAAATAATTGTATTTATTTAGGGGAAGAAAAAAGATTGACTGTGACCTCAGTAGGGGAGTTTGTGGTGCAATGCAGAGCGCAGGCAGATGGCACTGGATGCTATCGCTTACCTAGGGATCAAACCATTGGCCTTCTGGGTAGTGTCCCACTTCTCTGATCCCTGCCCCACCCTTCATCTTGAACTTTTATGTCTTTCTGTTCATGAATATTTCCTGTTTGATTTTCATCTTCAGATCACTTGATGGAAGGGTAACAGTGCCACTCGAAGCCATTTAATCCTTGCATTTCACTAAACACTAAAGGCCGATATCTAGATAACTATATTAGCGTCAACACCAGCGGACAATATCAGTCGCTTTAGGTGAAACTCCGCCTCCGCAGAGGAAATCAACGCCTACTTCATCATTGCAACGTTAGCCCCGCCCACTGGTGTGTTAGTGAGATGACAAAGAGAGGAGAGCGATACAGGACTAAAATAACATTACCTTTCAAAGGATCCTAATGCGAATATGGTTATTTGTTTTCAACAATGTGAATCAGTTGAGCTTTATTTATTTGTATTCGGTACATTTCACTGTGGATTCTTTGGTAAATCAATCCAAAAGAATTGAGTTACAATGACGAGATCACTGCTCTCATGCGCTCAGCAACATGTCTGTGATCGGCTACAGTGGTCATCACTGCAACCTTTCTAAATATAATGGCATAGATCTAAATGTAATGCAACACTTTTCACGATTAGTTAACCCTGAGAGCTGCAATAGTAAAAACGTGCTAAAAGAGAGAGTAATTTCAAATGGAAAGATGTCAGCCAATCACAGCAGTGGGCGTTTACACTGAAGTCTCGCAGTAGACACGCCCCTTAAAACAGAGCACTAAAATCAGGGTAGGTAAAATGCCTTTTATTTCTAAATGATGACATTTTTTATGTAAAAAGCATACTAATATTATAAGTGCACTCCAGAAAACATTGTAAAACAATAAAACAACGCAGTTCATGACCCTTTAAAGTTAATCAAACAACAAAAGAGAGAGAAAAAAAAAAATCATTCACTGCTCTTGAAAGAATAACTTTAATAAGGATTAATCTATGTTTAATTTAAGCAGTGCTATTTTACATTTGATAACTTTATAAGAAATTCTGCACCTGAAAAATGGTATCTAAAATTTTGGTGTCACAACTGCCTGTTTTTGCAAAAACAGTTTCATCGCTGGTAAAAAAAAATATTTATGACCGGTACATTTTATTTAAGTCTCCGGCCATTGGCAGGTGTGGCAAAAATGTAGTTTCAGGGCCTGGATGTATCGTTCACCAGCTGGAGAAGAAAGTGATTCCAACGATATCGTTCCTCTGTGTCGTTGTCGTTAGTTGTGGTGTGGTGTGGAGAATTTGTGTTGTCCTTGGTGTGAATGGGCCTTAACCCTTCATCTCTCAAGACCAATTGTGTCTTTTTTCATTCATGTCATGTTCCAGCCACACAGTAAAGCGTCACTTGCAAGAAGGGTTGGAACTAAAAGGCGTTTTACATCAAACCAAAGCAGGATATATTTCGGCGAAATGGATTTGAGAGCAGTTGCGTTTGAGTTCATCTGCTGGGTACATTTTCAACCGCTTCCACGAAAGTGATTCAGTAATGTGATTCTCCAGACTGAAATGGACTTATATTCGAAATCTTCTCTCTTTTCATTCATGGGATTATCCCGTCCTGCTGTTGCTCTGACTCCAGGTGAATTTACTGCTGAAGTTCATGCTGTTCCACCGCAGATCCAAGCACAATCTCAGAAAGCGTTTAAAGTGTGTCCCTGAGGTCAGACTCTGGTCCGGTTTATCACCTGCTCTGGCTTTGATGACCATCCACATTTTTTTTAAATTATTTTTTGTGTGCTTTCTAACAAGAGGTCAGGCTAAGATTCACTGTTCAAAGTTACTCGTTTTGGTTTATAAAAGTTTAAAGAATCTTTAAAAGTTTCTTCCATGCTCAGCTCCTTTACGCTTCATCTATCCTGCCAGCTTTTAAAGTGGTTTATAGGGGCTTTCCTGTAAGCTACAGAAAGCAATACTTATCTAACTCTCAACCTCGTGCTGTTTTTAAAAAAGAAGGGAGAACTGACTTGCTGTTAAGTGTCAGTCTGATGCCCCCCACAGCCTCTGAAGATAAGGAACGCTCTGTCTTCAGCCTGCTGATGCTTTTAACACTGGTTTTGCAAGCGTGTGTGAGGGCACATCTGAGAATGAACCTGAAAAGAGTAGAAATGTTCTTTCTTTTTTCAGTCCAGTTGCATCAATGGTGTTAATGATCTGTTTCTTTTATTTTGACACTCTGAATTGCGAGAGACTGATTGAATAAAAACGTTCACAATTATGGGACTTCCCCCAAAATATTTGTCTTCAAAATGGGATGGCATGTTCATTTTATTTCATTTGAATCATTTAACTATAGAAAGATCTTTTATAGTGTATAGATCAAAAAGCTCTTCTGCTCAACAAGGCTGCATTTATTTGCTCAAAAATACAGTAAAAATTGTGTAATGTTATTACCTGTTTTCTATGTGCATATCTTGTAAAGTGTAATATATTCCTGTGAATTTTCAGCATCATTACTCCAGTCTTCAGTGTCACATGATCCTTCAGAAATCATTCTAATATGATGATTTGCTATTGGTACTCAATTATTAATAATGGTTCTCATTATTTTCAATGTTGAAAACATATTTTGCTGCTTAATAGTTTTGTGGAAATGAGGATATGATTGTTTTAGGATTCATAGAAAATAAAAAAAAAACCTTTTGTAACATTATAAATGTCTATATCTGTTTTATTTCTATTCAGTATTGTATTGGTAAATGGACAATAGTGTTTTTTTAACAGCTCATTTTAAGCAACAGTCTCTTTGGAAATGGCGATTGTATTTCAAGTAAACTACTCTCCAGGCACTGAGCTTTGGACTGGATCCTACATGTATTTATTTGGCTGATATCACTAAAACCAACAGAGGAAATGAGAGAAAAACAAAGGACTTCAAGCACAAGGCAATGAAAACACAAAGGTGTCTTTCTATGCTGTAGTGAGTTTGTTATTGCACTCATTGGGTGAGTCTTCCTCAGTCTCAGATTATTAACTTTGTTTATGTTTTTTGATCACAGTAACCTTGCTTGAAGAGATAATTCACCCTATACTTTTTAACCACAAATGCTCGTCTTGCACTGCGCTTGCACTTGCGATGCGTCACGCATTACATAATCACGTTGGAAAGGTCATGCGTGACGTAGGTGAAAGTACCGTGGTAGGGTGAAAAACTCCATCTAATTTTCTCCTCCAACTTTAAAATCGCCTGATATCGTTGCTTTACCTTTTTTTGTAAAGGGCGTTTGACTTCGTTCGCTTTGTAAACACTGGATCGGTACTTCCGCCTACGTCACGTGTGACCTTTCCAACGTGATTACGTAATGCGTGGAGCAGTGCAAGACGAGCATTTGTGGTTAAAAAGTATATAAATGTGTTTGTTTAGAAAATGGGATCGTGTAGAGCTCTTTGAAGCTGCACTGAAACTGACATTTCAACCCGTTGAAGTCCACTATATGGAGAAAAATATTGGAATGTTTTCCTCAAAAACCTTCATTTCTTTTCCACTGAAGAAAGAAAGACACGAACATCTTGGATGACATGGGGGTGAGTGAATTATCAGGAAATTTGAATTCTGAAGTCAACTAATCCTTTAAGCATCCTATGGACTACATTTATGGTGTCCTTTTTGAACCTTAAAAGCCTCACTATTGTAATTCCATTAAAAAGAGTGACCAGTATAGTGCATTATTTCAAATATTTTAAATCCTTTTGGGTTCGACGGAGAGGAATGAAGTCGTACAGGTTTGAAATGACATGAGTAAATGATCACAGAATGAACGATCCCTTTAAGATTCTCGTGACCAATTAACGATTTCAAGGATTTTAAAGAACTGATGATTGAACAGAAAGTGGTACTGTATAACTGTAACACCGGGGACGTCAAATAAAAATCTTCAAAAGACAGCTGAAAGACTTCAAACGTGAAACCGAGAGTGGGAAAAGCACAAAGGACTCATTCGAGAGGGATTCAAATAATTTAAAGGTTTTCTCAAAATCAAATATAATCTTTGGAAAGGAGATTAACTATGAATGTGGGTCAGACTTTTTTTTTTAATTCTTCATACAGATACACTTCAGTCTGATTGATATACAAATCCTTTAAATTCATCTGAAAATCATGGCTTTTGTTTCTCATTAAGAATCATTAACAGACCTATTATAAGAGCTATTTTTACCCTTACGATTTTATTCCAGGAATCCCTATGAATTCAGGAAAACCTGAGGTTACATATTAAAGCAAAAAGGAGAGCGCTTTAGTTCCTTAGAGCAACTTTATCACTTTCAGTCAGCTGTTTACACGTTTACTAATGTCACTGGCATTCATTTGATAAATATTTGAACACATTTACAGGGAGAGCGAGAACTATAGAAAGTGCAAAGAAGAGAGGGGCATTCGGCAGCAAGGCCGTGGTGATGTTGGCAGTGATGTGAGGCGCTGATTGCTGCAGAGATCCAGATTCATTAACACACTTAAATTTAGCCTTCAGTTTGACTGGGGGAAACTCATCTGTTAAACACCCACTCCCTGCTCTGACAAAACACTGCAGAACCACGAGAAAGGAGGCATTTTGTTTCTGCTCTCAGCGCAATTCCATTCGCAGTGCTTTGTCAAAGATCTTAAGCAAATATGATTTAGTGTGCATGATTTAGGTCGCTGCTGGGGAAATGGCACTCTTATCCCCAGTCTCAGATGCCATAATCTCATTATTGTCAGTTTGCCTTTCTAAATGGAGAGGGTTTTGTCTCAGTCAACCTCAGAGAACCTGGTTCTATAATTGTTGAGAGCGGATGGCGGTGTTCGCCACAGATTTCAGAGCTGAAAAAGGCAAGAGCTGAAAGAGAATAGATAGAGATAATACTCTCCCCACGGGCTCATAAGAAAGGCTGTCAACCGCTGTAGAGCATGGTGTGAACACATATAATAAGACAAACAACAAATTGTGGCATGCTTTCACACTGGGTAATGGTCACTCCCACGGTCAGGACAGCTGCGGCCCTCTCCAATCTGAGCGCAGAATGCGGTTTAAATTAAACATGAAGAATTAGGTTTTGTGTGTGAGCAGATTCAGCACTGCGGCAAATAATATGTTGTCTTCCTGTTAAAAGTATCTAAAATTAATTGAAAAGCAAGTCTGTAAGATAAGGTTTTGCTTATTGTATAAAATCAAGCAGATTTTGTTATTTATGTTATTTATGCTTAAAAGAAGAACAATTCTTATCAATTAAAGATATCTATTCTAAATGAAATTTCTACAATAAAGCAATTAAATGTAAAATAACACTGGATGGTCATAAATTAAACATAGATTAATCCTTATTAGTTACAAAAGTTATTCAGTCAAGAGCAGAGAGTGAATTTTTTTTTTTTTTTTTTTTTGTCTTTTGTTGTTTTATTACCATTAAAACACAAAGACAGCCTGAATATTAGGCTGCTGTCACTTTAAAGGTGTCCTTGATTATGATTTGACTTTTTTAACTTTAGTTAGTGTGTAATGTTGCTGTTTGATCATAAACAACATCTGCAAAGTTACGACGCTCAAAGTTCAATGCAAAGAGAGACATTTTCTTTTACAGAAATCACTGTTTAAGGACTACAACAAACGGCTGGTAGGAACTACAACGAGCTTCTTCCTGGGTTAGTGACATCACAAACCCCAAAATTTACATAAACCCCGCCCCCGAGAACACACAACAAAGGGGGTGTGGCCATGTTGGGCTGCTTTAGAGAAGAGGAAGAGTTGTTGATGTTGTCATGCCGTCATTTTACGCCGGACTGCTTCACAAACGAGGGTCAATTCAACGCTGGATTTGCACAAAAGATGCAAACATGACTCCACAGCAACTACATAAATTTATCCACTAACCATTCAGAAACGTCTAAAAGTTGTAACTTCTTCCTGAGTCTCTCCATCAGTGTCGACTCCGGTTTGAACAATGTAAGGCTGAACACCGTTACTGACGATCCTCATTTTGGCTGCGTGAGATTCTCCAGCTTTGTTGTTGTTGAGCGACCGAAGCGTGAGCTGCTAAAGCTCCGCCCTCTTCTGGAAAGGGGGCCGGGAGCAGCAGCTCATTTGCATTTAAAGGGACACACACAAAAACGGCATGTTTTTGCTCACATCCAAATAGGGGCAAATTTGACAAGCTATAATAAATGATCTGTGGGGTATTTTGAGCTGAAACTTCACAGACACATTCTGGAGACACCAGAGACTTATATTACATCTTGTGAAAGGAGCATTAGGTCCCCTTTAAGACATAATGCTAAGATCCAATATACCGATACTGTTACACATGCGTTGTCTTTCTCGACTGTTTATGTTCACTTAAGACATAACCGACTATGTTTAGGATCCCCGCTGAGACAGGCACTTTCTTGGACATCATTTTGTGTGAATTAAGCACAAGAAGATGTGAAAGAGAGCTCCATTCAGTATTCGGACGCTGTCTAGACGAGCACTTAGAGTTATGGTGTATTTTTATGTTATTTTTTATTGTTCTGCTGACAAATTGTATTTTGAATATTTGAATATTTTTTTTTCTGCATAAAACCCCAAAGCAGCAATTGCACAACTGAGGAACATAATGATGCCTGCTTTTGAAGTAAATTTATATATTGTGCACTATTAAGAACCTGGATAGGCTGAAGAGTCTTGCAGTTGTCTAAGGTTGTGATTTATGTCATATACTCTGAAGCATCCAACTTCAATAATTTCTATGCAAATATATACTCAAACATTAGAGAATGTCAGTAGTCCAGATCATTACATCCAGCGCTGCGAGTACAGGGAAGAAAGATGGCGAGTTTTGATTTGTCTGAATAGAATGAGGGTCAAAGCAGGCCTGGATATGGAAATGAAATCCTCTTGAATCACAGGATATGTTGTGCTGAAGTTAATAAGCAGTGTCAGGCAGCTCACATTTCAGGCTCTGTCAGGCTAATGAACCATCTGCCCCCCCGTCAGACCCTCAACTCTGAAGATAAAACAAGCGAAACTTTGTCTCACGCGATTCCCTTGCCCAAGCGTGCGGAGAATCCCAAATGAGGATGTTTCCGGAGTGAGAAGGCTCAATGGATGCAGGTGGCCGGCCTAAAATGCTCCTCGAGCCTGTGAATTCAGACACAATTCTTGTTTGCCTCACAGATTATCTTGGAGAGCATAAACAGCGGCTCTGTTCCAGACTCTTTGTGTATAATTGGCATTTGCCGCCTGCAAAATGTGACTGCTTTTGAAATATTTAGAGCAATATCTGAAAGACTTTGGACACAAACGCAGAAACTACAAATGTGTTCTGGCCTCTGGTCACCCTCCCAGGAGGACAGTCACAGACAGAATGAGACAGATAAAGATCTCATGATTTGTTAATGCGTTTTGGGGTCAGGGGAAGAGAAAAGGGTTCGAGCGAATGAGAGAGACAGAGAGAGATTGCTATCGTTTCTCATTTAATCACTCTCCGTGGTGGTATGTGAAAAGGATGCGGCACAGGTGCCGAACTTCCTGTTGAAATTCCCTATTCCCCATAGAGAAAAAAACAGGGCTGAAACGAGACTACCTGTGCTGAGACTGATAAGCAAGTCCTTGAAGTGAGCTTCCAATACGTCCCTTCCATCATCCGCTCAGCCAACTTTCCATTTAACATCGTAATACTGGAATCACACGCATGCCGATTGTCTTCTTCTCAATGGCCTCTGTGAAGTAATACAATGGTGAGGATTTAATGGAGAGCGTGTAACTCTGGATCTTGGGAATTGTGGTAAGATGGTAGCAACAAGTGCTGTCCTTTGTTCAGGTTATTCATCACTCACAAAGAGTGAAGTATTAATTCTATTGTGCGCTCTTTAGCTCTTCTAATGAGAAGAACCATCATGACACTCCTGTAGCACCATTTAACGTATGCTATTGAACTATTCTGCTTTGAATTTCATTCATTGGGAAAACTGTTTAGGCTTCTGAAATATCGGTCAGTAAAGCTCAATTCATTAACATTGGTCAATGCATTAGATATCAGAGGTGTCATGCCGCTTCAGATTTTTGAGCTAATGGTTTTTAAATGTGACTTACCTACAAACTAACAGTCAAAAGTCTCTTATACTCACCAAGGCTGCATTTATTTGATCAAAAAATAGAGTAAAAACAGTATTAATGTGAAATATTATTACAATGTCATTTATTCCTGCTTAATGTTTGAATTAATGAAGCATTTTTTCGCCACTGAATAAAAAATAAAAATAAAAGGTAATTGTGACTTTTTATCTCACAATTCTGACTTATTTTCTCGCAAATGCGAGTTTACAGTTACAGTGCCCTCCACTAATATTGGCACCCTTGGTAAATATGAGCAAAGACGGCAGTGAAAATAATTCTGCATTGTTTGTCCTTTTGATCTTTCATTCAAAAAATTCACAAAAATCTAACCTTTCATTGAAGGAAAAGAATTGAAAGTGGGGAGAAACTCACATTATCAAATACATGTTTTTCTCCAAAACACGTTGGCCACAATAATTGGCACCCCTAGAAATTTTTAAAAATATCTCTGAAGTATATTCCCATTCATATTTACATTTTTTAGCACACCAGGGTGACTAGGAGCATGAAATTGCTGTTCCACAGGAGTATAAACACAAAGGCCAAATTCCCTTCATCATTCATCACAATGAGAAAAACTAAAGAATATAGTTCTGATGTGCAGCAAAAGATTGTTGAGCTTCACAAAATAGAAAGTGGCTGTAAGAAAATAGCTAAAGTACTGAAAATCCCCATTTATCAGGGCAATAATTAAGAAGTTCCAATCAACTAAAGATGTTATAAATCTTTCTGGAAGAGGACGCGTGTCTAAATCGTCCTAATGCGCGGTGAAGAGTGGACAAAGACTCTCCAAGGATCACAGCTGGAGAATTGCAGAGATTAGTTGAGTCTTGGGGTGAGTAAGCCTAAAATGAATACCAAACAGCACCTACATCACCACAAGTTGTTCGGGAGGGTTTCAATAAAAATCCTCCTCGCTCATCCAGAAACAATCTCCAGCATATTCAGTTGTCAGACAAGACTGGAACTTCAAACGAGACCGGCTTCTATGGTCAGATGAAACTAAAAAAGAGCTTTTTGGGAGCAAACCCACCAGATGGGTTTGGTGCACACATGGATTAAAAAGTATGGTTAAATATACTGCTGGATCTTTAATGTTGTGGGCCTGTTTGTTTTGTTGGAGGTCCTGGACATCTTGTTCAGATACATGGCATCGTGGATTCTATCAAATACTAACAGATAAAAATCAAAGCCTGACCGCTTCTGCTAGAAATCTTATAATGGGCCGTGGTGGATCGTCCATCAGGACAATGATCCAAAACAAACATCAAAACCGACACAAAAATGTGTCACTAAGCACAAAATGAGGCTTCTGCCATGGCCGTCCCAGTCCCCTGACCTGAACCCTAAAGAAAATGAGTGGAGTGAACTGAAGAGACCAACATGGAGCTGGAATCTGAAGGATCTGGAGAGATCCTGAAGGAATGGTCTCTGATCTCTTGTCAGGTGTTCTCCAAACTCATCAGGCATTACAGGTGAAGACTCAGAGCTGTTCTCTTGGGGAAAGGATGTTGCAATAACTGGGTGCCAATAACTAGAGAAAAACATTTATTTCATAATGTGATTTTCCCTCCATTTTCAATTGTTTTACTTAAATGAAAGTTTAGAATTTTGTAAATTTTTTTACTGAAAAATCAAAAGGACAAACAATGCAGATTTATTTTCACAGCCGCCTTTGCTCATATTTACTAAGGGTGCCAATATTAGTGGAGGGCACTGTACGTGATATAAATTCGCAATTTCTTGTTATAAATTGCGAGTTTTAAAGTCAGAATTGTGAGATAAAAAGTCACAATTATCTTTTTTGATTATTATTATTCCGTGGCGGAAACAAGCTTCCATAGGAAATGTGTCTTGAGCAGCAAATCAGCATATTAGAATGATTCTTGAAGGATCATGTGACACAAGTTAGTTATTGTGTTCCACATGTGCGGTGTTTTCCCATTCTTTTAAGGTCATGCGAATTCTTGAGAGACCTGTTGTTTTGCAATTCTGTTCATTCTGGTAATGCTAGTGGTGCAGAAATGACCCACTTCACCTTTATGTCTTGAGGTCTGTCTAGTTTTAAATGCAAGATTCAGTCTGGGTCCCTGTAAATCACAGTCAGGTGGTAACCTGCACTTTCTAGACACCGCAACTTAGACAAACAAATCAAACACCATGTCAAACGAGGAGCCTTGCAGGACTCCGTTAGATCTGTCGCTTTGTCAAGGACACACTCCCGTCCTCCCCTGAAGGCCTGCAGCTTTCTCAACTTAACCAGCTCTATAGCCACAAACACGGGCACAGGTGTAAAGCCTCAGCAGAACTGAGGTGACTTAGAGCTAGTCGTGTTGACATTCTAGGGCCCCTCACCTGTCCCGAGGGCTCTGTCCGGTCGGGTGTGTGTGAGAAACGATAATCAGAGAGATGGACCACTCAGTATTCAGGAATATGTTAAGACTGAAGCTGATGGAAGGAGACTTTACCTTTGAGTGATTTTCCTTAGTACTGAGGCCAAAACTAACACCTGGGACATTCTCAAAAAAAAAAAGGAAAAAAGAAAAAGTTGGTTTTACAATTTTTTTTTAAAGTTTTAAATTCAGTTCAGTTCATTTTTTCTCCCATAATAACTATATATTAACTAATTTACAGATAATTAAGTAACATATGAGCATTACATTTTTTTCAGTATTTATTCATCTTTGTTACTGTTACGATCATCCTGGTTGAGAGCACTCAACCCCAGACTATTGCCACTCAGTCAAGGACTACATTTCCCATAATCCATCAAACATAATGCCGGATTACATTCAGCTGTTGCTTATTAGCTTGTTAGTCTTTGCCTATATAAGCCTGGTTCATTTTGTCATACACGACTCCAAGACAGATACAAGTCTTGACACATACAAGACTTGGCAGAGACAAACGAGCTAAATGTAATCGGGTATGATGAGTCCAGGCAATGGATTGTGGGAAATGTAGTCCTTGATTGAGTGGCAATAGTCTGGGGTGGAGTGTCATAGTGGATAGGGCACTCCATCTGGTGATCGTGACAATTACCATTAGTTCATGTTAGCTCAGAACTATTAAATTTAAAAATAAAAGGCATTTTTCCTACCCTGATTTTATTGGACTAACAAGGAAGTTTTCAGTTCTGAAACATACAGGATATTCTTATAGTAGGATGACCTCTTATATGTGAAAAGCTCTAGGAAAAGTTGATTACTCAGTTCATCACCCCTTTAACAGATGCATTTTTTAATTATTATTATTTAATAATGTAGTAGTAAATGTTGAAATTAACATTAACTAAGAATAATAAATGCTTTAGAAGTACTTTTCATTTTAAGTTCATGGTTATCTAAATAATTAATGTTAATGTCAACAAAAGTTTTACCACAAATTATATATAGTATACATATAATACTTACTTTAGGTCTAACAAAGTAATATATATATATATATATATATATATATATATATATATATATAATTTTTTTTTCAATAAAAAATCTTTCACACCAACATAAAAAAAAAAATTATTTTCAAAATATATATTCAAAATTATTCATTTTAACATTGTATTTTCAAAAAGCACTAATAATAAAACAAAATCAAGACATAAGCAATATTTTGTTGTTACTTAGTTGAATTTTGCCAAATTGTTCCACCTTGCAGCAATGCTTAAGACTGGAAACCAAAATGATTCAAAACATAAATTAATAACTCGTACAGCAGGTTGAAATGACGAGGGAGAAAGGATCTAATCGCAGCAGTCATAGTTTATTTAACAAAGAACTCTGGAATCAAGACACGAACAGAACAACTGCACTATAATGTGATCAGAACCAAACCAATTAATGAAATGAATTAGAGATGCACCGATACTAAATTTCTCTGCCGATAGCTGATTATTCAGAATGATATCTGCTGATGCCGTAGTTTGTTTTTTCTTAAGGACAAAAAAAAAATCTCTCCCAAATAATGTTGCATACTATACAGGGAACCTTCTCATTTGGTACACTACAATATTAAAGGTTACAACAGAGGTATTATATTCAGCTGCTGTTTATTTTCAGATATAATAATTACACAAATAGAAACTGAAATGTTTGTATAAAACTTAGTACCACATAAGGTAGTATTCATGTTGTCTTCATGGCAAATTTACACAAACATATAATTAACAGTAAATAAGCTCCTCTCTAGTTTACATATATATATATATATATATATAATAGCTAAGGAACTATGAACAATGGAAAACATTCCTGAGGTAAAAGTGACTTCAACTGTTTTATTGAAGTCTTTCCGCGGTTGAAGCACAAATAAAGTGGTTACATGAGACGTGATACATTCTGGTAAGTTGTACTATATCTTTCAACATACCTCTGATGATCATGCATGTTTTTCGAGATATAACTTGTATTGAAGAGGAAGAAAAGACTCGCGCTCCGCGTTACATTACAACATTACAGCGATCTGACACGTCACATTTAAGAGTGTCAAAACGCCATTTATTGTTTGAATTTCATGATAAAATGGACAGAATTTGAAAACTGAAACTTTTATTCTTATCAGAAGTAACAAAGCACAAAGCCTTTTGTCATTATTGGATGGGATGTGCTACAAATAATATTTGATGTAGCAAAAAATAAATATAAAAACACAGACCTGGCGAGCCTGGCTTGAAATACGGGTGATTCATAGGGTCAAAAAGAGCCTGCTTTAGCGTCACTATTTTTAAACTGTTAATGCGTTAAAATTCAACACAAAAGCTGTTTGCCAACAGCCAAGAAGAAGAAGAAATTCAACACAAGACTGATTTTCTTTACACACAGTATGTATGTAAACATGTTTTTCTGCACCCTTTTGATTGACAGGATATAAACCCTGATCATTGGCAGTTTTTAAACAATCGATAGTGATAATAATAGCTTTTATCGGCCGATACGATTGTTAGCTGATAGGCCTACATTGGTGCATCTCAAACATTAATCAAACAATGAATAACCAGATGAAAACCAAGGAATCTGAACTAAAACCAAAGCAAACAGAGACAAACCCTGGTAATGGCAGAATATTTTGAATTCTAGCGTCGTTTTCAAAAGGACAAGGCTCAGTCACCCTGATATTTCTATGCTGCTTAACCGTGAAGAATCCAATCAGACTCCACCACACTTTGTTCCTCTTTGAGAACCCGTTAAATTTTTTAGATGGTCTGGTTTTCTTTATTAGTGCAGATGCTGTGACAGGCTGGATGGATGAGAGCCTTTTAGACGGAGCAAACAGCACCTCTCTGTCACTCATGCGCTCCTCGAGGGGACGGAGATGAGGAAAGGGAGTCATTTAGTGGTTTCTAGACCAGGCTTTGATTTTGAGCTCTTGTGAGCACAGGACTAGATTTGACAACACTCCTGATAAACATTTTATGCCATGAAAGTTTCAGCCGTAATTTTTTGGACCGAGTATAATGGAAACAGAAGTGCATGCAAAGCTGGGCAAATATTCCTGACGACGTGTGAATCTGCTGAGCCTTCTGGGTTAAATTAAACACAAACACAGCTTTTATGTCATGTCTTCCCCTCCATACAGAAAAGGAAAAACTCTTGCCCAATTTCCCTCCCTTGAACACCAGCAGCTGTTCATTCTGATATTTACATCTTCCATGCCTCGCATGAATAAATAAATAAATAAATAATCCCAGCCGTCTGGCATCAAAATGACTGAAAACTCCTTGTCCTTTCAACACAATGATCCCAGAGCTACTGGTAATTTTCTACACAATGCTCATTTCGTCATCAGCGTGGATTTAGATCATCGTGAAAGCAATATTCTCTGACTTTAAACCTGGCCGAAAACACCATTAAATGTGTTTGGGAGGTTTCGAGAACAGAGGAAAAACACTTGATGTTTCCAGCAAAGCTTGACACTGTGATTAAACCCTGTCAAGTCTTAATTGATTTTTCCTTTAGAAGATGCATTAAACCCAAAGGGTTGCTGCATCTGTATATAATCTACAGTGCTGATGGATCAGTTAATTGCTAAGAGAGACCTCTGCGTATTTATATTTCTGTATTAATTATAGCATATTATGGCATGCTAACCGCGTGGATGCCAATGCACCTCTTGCAGACTCAAATTATTATCAATAAAAACGAAATAACATGTTTATGTCAAGACTTCAGTGCCGTGAGATACATGGACATTCAGTTTTCACATTTTAACATCACATTCTGTGTATGTTGTGTGTTGTTTGTATGTGTGCATGTGTGTGTGGTATGTGCGCGTGTGTGGTATTTGCATTTGTGTGTGTGCTTGTTGTGTGTGTGTGTTGTTTGTATGTCTGCATGCGTGTGTGTGTGTGTGCATGTTGTGTGTGTGTGTGTGTGTGTGTGTGTGTGTGTGTGTGTGTGTGTGTGGTTTGTATGTGTGCATGTGTGTGCGCGTGTGTGTGCGTGTGTGTTGTTTGTATGTGTGTGTCCGTGTGTGTGTGTTGTGTTGTATGTGTGTGTGTGTGTGTGTGCATGTGTGTTGTTTGTTTGTGTGTGGGGGTGGGTGTGTGTGTGTTTGTATATGTTTGTGTGTTGTATGTGTGTGTGCATGTGTGTGGTATGTGTGTGTGTGCACGTGTTGTGTAATGTGTTGTGTTTGTGTGTGTGATGTGTCGCGTGTGTGTATGTATGTGTATATCTGTGCGTGTGTAGTGTGTGTATGTCTGTGTGTGTGTATGCGTGTGATGTGTGGTGTGTGTGTGTGTGTGTGTGTGTATATGTCTGTGTGTGTCTGTCTGTCTGTGTGTGTATGCGTGTGATGTGTGTGTGTGTATGTCTGTGTGTGTGTCTGTCTGTGTGTGTGTGTATGCGTGTGATATGTGTGTGTGTCTGTCTGTGTGTGTGTGTATGTCTGTGTGTGTGTATGCGTGTGATGTGTGGTGTGTGTGTGTGTATATGTCTGTGTGTGTCTGTCTGTCTGTGTGTGTATGCGTGTGATGTGTGTGTGTGTATGTCTGTGTGTGTGTCTGTCTGTGTGTGTGTGTATGCGTGTGATATGTGTGTGTGTCTGTCTGTGTGTGTGTGTATGCGTGTGATATGTGTGTGTGTATGTCTTTGTGTGTGTGTGTGTATGTCTGTGTGTGTGTCTGTCTGTGTGTGTGTGTATGCGTGTGATATGTGCGTGTGTGTATGTGTGTATGCCTGTCTGTATGTGTGTTGTTTTGTTTGTGTTTGTGTGTGGTGTGTGTGTGTGTGTGTGTGTGTGTGTGCGCATGTGTATGTGGTGTGTGTGTGAGTGCGTTTTTGTGATTTATGAGGACGCAATTTTGTATAATGACAAGGGTATTACACTGGTATTACAACGTAAACATGAAATATGAGGACATTTCAGGAGTCCTCATGATTAAAATAGCTTTAAAAACATACTAAACAATGTTTTATTAAAAATGTAAAAATGCAGAATGTTTTCAATAGGGGTAGTCTAGGGGGATGTGCGTGTGCGTGTGTGTGTGCGCGTGCGCGTGTTTGTGTGTGTGTGTGTGTGTGCGCGTGCGTGCGTGCGTGCGTGTGTGTGTGCGCGTGCGCGTGTTTGTGTGTGTGTGTGTGTGTGTGTGTGTGTGTGCGCATGCGTGTGTTCCTTGAAGCTCACAGTGAAGAGTATGGCTGCCATCAGCTGGCTAGGACAACAATCAGCATTTTCTCAACTGAAGGATCACAGCTGCTGGTCATTTTGTGTTTGTTTGTTTGTTTGTTGTTTGTGTACATTGTGCGGATAGCTAAATATATAGTGTTCTGGTGAACACATCGTCCTTTGCCGAGTTTAAGAAGAACAAAAAAACAACAACATAAATGCTAAAAGTTAATTAGCAGATTTCACAGTCAGTGTTGCCCACAGCTATCATGTATTATGTCACATTAATAATCATCTCTCTTTTGCAGGAGAGGAAGAGACCTAGAGAACATCACATTTGTTCCTTGTGGTAAACACTGATATTTTCAGGGTTTTCAAACACATTGTCAAATTAAATAGCCTCAAGTTTGTTTGTTTATTGACAGCATGTTCTGGTGGTCACAATACTGCTTACTTAGTTTGTGGGATTCGACTTCAAAACTTTAAAGCCTCCATCTTGCATTTATGCATTTGAACTTTGATCAAGACAGCTATCACAGGAGAACAGCAGCAAACATTCAGAGTCAGACGAGTCTCATATTGTTTATTTCCATGTGTTGATTTGTGATGGCTGTTTGCTAGGGCTTGCATAGACTACTCGAGAGATCGACTACTTCAACCACTAGTTGGCGCTGTCGGAAACGTGCATTAACCATAAATGAATTCAAAATGGCGAACGTCACCAACAGACACCACGCATCACATGTGTGGAAGTATTTCATCAAGGATGACAAAAATATTCTCTGTACGACTACTTTAAAATACGACAGCTATGCACAACTACCTACGATTGAAACAGCCAACAACAAAGGCTAATGTTAGTGAGACGCACACCATGAAGCAAACGAGCATTGATGAATTCTGTAAACAAATACGACTCTCTAAAAGAGAGTCCATCGCATCTGAAATAAAAGGCAAGAACGTCTCCCTCACTACTGAGCTCTCGATGCGCTTGTATTTCTAAATGCAAACCAGCAATTCATGAGCTCGATCAAAGACTGTGTGTGGCGACAGCGACGATGACTTGTGTTAGTCTATAAACTTTCAAGCTGGTTGAAGTAAGATTCGTTCTTGTTATTACTGTTGAAAACTTGGCAAATATTAAAGTTAATATAGTTTGCATATACAAAATGTTGCGTGCAGCTATTTATTTGGCTTTACTTTGTTGCATGAAAATTAAAATATATGTCAATTATAATGTTGCATTAGGCTATGAATTAATAAACATTTGTTGATAAGAACTATTTCATGTCTTTTAATTTACAGTAGCATGAATCACGAGTAGTCGAGTAACTCGAGTATTGTTTTGATAAGAAATCGACTAGCAGAAATCAGTAGTCGTGCATCCCCTACTGTTTGCACAAAATAGTTTCAGCCAAACGTCATGTTGTTTCTCTTAGTAGGATGAAAATAATCTGCTATTAAAACTAAGTTATAAATAGAAAGCAATCAAAGAACGCTCCCTTTACAATCTCTGGAGCTGTCAATCAAACGGCGCGAGTTTATCAGTGACTGAGTTCTGGACTCGCGCCAAAACCGTTTTATTCAACGAATCTCTTAGTTATATCGCGTTTGCACTGTTAGTTATGAAGAAAGCATTCGTTAGTGTGCAGAAATTGAGTTACAATGACGAGATCACTGCTTTCATGCGCTCAGCAACATGTCTGTGATCAGCTGCAGTGGTCATCACTGCAACCTTTCTAAATATAATGCCATAGATCTAAATGCAATGCAACACTTTTCACGATTAGTTAACCCTGAGAGCTGCAATAGTAAAAACGAGAGAGTAACACTTAACTATTTCAAATGGAAAGATGTCAGCCAATCACAGCAGTGGGCGTTTACACTGAAGTCTCACAGAGACACGCCCCTTAAAACAGAGCGTTCAAACCAGAGGCTAAAATCAGGGTAGGAAAAATGCCTTTTATTTCTAAATTATGATGATTTTTGATTATTATAAGTGCACCGCAGGAAACATTATAAAACAATAAAACAGCGGCATTCATGACCTCTTTAAAGTTTTTATGTTGGAATAGGTATACATTTTATACAGTGTACATTTAGATACAATCGTCCCCATGTGAAACTGTGGAAAACAATAAATCCTCAATGCACTACATTTAAAGTAGTATATAATCTGAGTCCACAGAAGTGCGTCAGCTTCAGTTAAATGCAATAGAGAGACTCTGACTAGCAGCCGGTACTGGGACGCATACATCACATGAGACTGCGAACAACTGCAACGACACAGCATCTATCAGAATAATCTAAAACGTCCAGAGGCGTCTCTTTACCGACGGCTCAGGGATCGGCTGAAAAAAGATACAGGGAAATGTCAGAAAATGTTGGCTTATAATAAGGTTTTGTGTGGCTGGCGAATGCTGGAAGAGAAATAAAGCGTAGCGGGACGGTGTCGTGAGGAATATTCCCCTGTCGACCCGTGAGCAGAAGCTCTTTGACAGCTCAGACCAGCAGGCCTGTTCTTGATGAATGTGTGACCTTTACAACCCGCTCTGACATTACTTGTTGATTAAGACTTTTTTGTGCTTCCGGCACTCACAGGATGTCACATATATCTATTTCTTTGCATGACTCAAACATTCTGTCCCTTTGTTTTAACTTTGAGGCTGTTTCTTTGAAATGGTCATGGCATGGGATACTGCAGATGCAGCCAGTCACGAAATAATGAGGCTTGGACTCCATGTCGGTGTAATTTATGAGACACAGCAGCCTTTGGGTGTTTTTCAACAGACAGAGGAAAATGATAATGCAGAACCGTACCGAGAGGTACAACTGCTTCATATCAGAGAAATACCAGTATCGACCTATCAGATGTGTAATTAAGAAATGAGGCAGTAAGAGGTTGTAATAATGTGCCTGCAACCATTATTGCTTTTTACAAGTGCCTTATTTCTTTTATAAAACAGCATAAATATGGTAAAATATTATTATCAATAATAAAAATATAATAATTAGGAGTGCAGGCGTGTAGCTCTTGTAATTGTTCAAATTTCCAAGGATCAGTATTCTCCCCTAAAAAAGTTATCAGACAGACCGGTTATTTTGGATTTTTTTGAAAAACCTACTTTTGCAAACTAGTCCTAGGTTTTTGACCCGATCGGAGCCAAACCACTGCGGCAAGGACTCTGATTGTCAATAATTATCACAAAAAACATTTAAATTTCGATTCACGGCCGCCAAAATGTTCAAAGTGGGTGGAGCCACTTTACTAAAATGGCCATAACGAAATGAGATATTTTCACCAAACTCAGCACAATATGTAGAAGCTCATTCTGTGGTCGCGTAAAAAAGGCGACTGGCCACGTGGTGGTGCTATAACAGGAAAAAAAACATGAAAACGGCTGTAACTACTTCACTGTTAGTCCGAATGACTTGAAAAATGGCATGCAGTGTCTTCGTCCAAGCTGTCATGATTGATTATGAGGACATTGATGTATCTCAAAAAACGGAAAATCAATTTTAAGCAGCTATCACACAAGGTTAACGGAGGCCGATCGGTACGAACGCCTGTTTGACTCACGGCCCTAGAGGCCTGTGAGAAATTCAAAAGAAACTGGCCACCGGGGGACACCTTCGCGTTTTTTTTTTTCATGTGCATAAAGGATCTTTTTCACACACGCCCACAACATTCGTACCACATGGTAGAACTCCTTATTCTGAGCAACTTTGCCTCTGGGACCGCCTCTGTCCATCGAAGCGTTGGTTAAATATTGAATTTTTTTTAAAAAAACCAACTTTGGTGAACTAGTCCTAGGTTTTTAGCTCAACCTCGATAACTGTTAAAAAGCTTTAAAAACTGTATATTTTCTATGGTAAATTTCCTGTACTGGCTGTAAATTGTCTTCCATCTATGATTGAGATGGTTACATGCTTGCTAAATAAAAACATAATACCTTTTTGCACATATGCTAAAGGCCTTAAAGCACTTGAACCCCGATTAGATAGATAGATAGATAGATAGATAGATAGATAGATAGATAGATAGATAGATAGATAGATAGATAGATAGATAAACACTGTACATTATTATAAAGTAGATGCTCTTTATAAATGCATTATCTCTGTGTGTGGACTGGAGGAATCACAGAGCCACAGAAAACACTGTTTCAGGTTCCACAGTATCCATCACGCGGGACGTCTCATGGACCCTTCGCCCCGGTAAAACAGGCACATCAGCACCATTATTTTCACAGAAAGCTGTAAAAATTCCTCCTCAGGGGACTGCTGGAGATTTCTACAGCTGCACAGAAGAACCTGTGCTGTCCCGTGTATCATCATGGATCTGAGATCCAGCCTGCTCTCCTACCCGCCTTCTGAAAGGCCGTGTAAGCTCAATGGATCCCACACCACCAGGATTAGAAACAGCTTCTTTTCCGAAGCTTCTGGACCCTCTTATACCATAATTCCTCTATAACTATTTATTGTAATTTAATGGAATGACATTGCACCTGTAGAATGGAAATTAAGAGCTTTATTTGTTTGTATATTGATTGATTGACTGATTGATTGATTGATTGATTGATTGATAGACAGATAAAGAATCAGAAAGATCTTTATTGCCAAGTGTTCTTGCATCATGAACATTTATTATCTATCTATCTATCTATCTATCTATCTATCTATTATGCATGCATTTAGTTATCCATGCATTTATTTATTTATGCATTTATCTATGAATTGATTTGATTTGACATGATTTATTTATGCAGTTATCTATGAATTTATTTATCTATAAAATTATTTATGTATGCATTTAGTTATCTATGCATTTATTTATTGCATTTTTACTTACAGTAAATGTACATTTTTTGGTTTGCACTTAATCTGATTTAATTAATACATTAGAGTGAATTTTGGACCCTCTTATTTTTTCATACATGTATATTTTCTAAAATATCTTAAAAAATATTTTAAAAAATCATCACAAAATCTGATGGCTTCCAGTTCAATTCGTCTTTTTTTTTCCTTTTCCTCCACAGCTTGAGTCTGTAAAGCACGTAGGGTGCCTTCAACAAGCTGTATGAGTGTGTGTCATCTGCTGAGCTTCCTGGAAAACTCTCCCTGTGTACAGAGGGAGTGACAGAAGGGGGAAAAATTGAGAGAAATTGTAAGACACAATCGGTAAGAGCAGCAGAAGAAGTGATGAAGATAAAAAGAGAGAAAGAAAGAGAGCGAGGGAATCAGAGAGAGATAAAAATGAAAGAGAGGGACGTGACAAGGAAAGTGGGAAGAATGGGGGATGGCTGGCATGGAGAGAGAAACGCACAACACATGAGAGAGAATTACAGTGTGAGAGCAGCTCCTCTCTGTGTGGGATTGTGGGAAGGCCACAGGGATCCTGTTCATTAGGATGGGAACTGATGAGTTGATTACAGATGATCAGATGAGTTTGTTTGCAGCTGCTTTCAGCTCGTCTCTCGTCTGCCTGGAGGAGGTTCAGTTAAACCACCGTTCTTCATGGACCGTGGGAGTCCCTTTCATTCCGTGCCGTATCTCTCTTGACACATGCTAATAGGGCCTGACCTTAATTGGCCAGAAAATTATTTCTGCTACAGCTTATTTACCCATGCTGTGTGATGCAGTGACAGTACACAGCCACCAGATGGCAGGAGTCCACTGTACTGTTACATTGAGCTGGCTTTAGACTGCCATTGTCAAGTGTAAACAGAAAATCAATAATGAACTCTAGATCAGCAGCATTTAGAAAACGGCGGATTCTTCTGCTGTAATTCAATATGAGTATTTCCTCTTATATTTATTATGTCAAGCTGAAATGCCAAGCAGTGTTCTTCAGTGACAGAAGGATAAATACATATATTGTACATGTACAGTATGACCAAAAGACTGGGACGACATTTATGTATGATTGTATGTATGTATTTGTTTCTTTGTTTGCTTAATTCGTTTATTTATTGATGCATTTATTTATTATCTGTTTAGTTTGTTTATTTCTCTGTGTAGTTTGTTTATTTATTGATGCATTTATTTATTTATCTGTGTGGTTAGTTTATTAATTGATGTATTTATTTATTTATTTATTTATTGACCTGTGTAGTTTGTTTATTTATTGATGCATTTATTTATTTATCTGTTTAGCTTGTTTTTTTTTTATTAATGCATTTATTTATTTCATTTGTTTATTTATTGATGCATTTATTTATCTATCTGTGTGGTTAGTTTATTAATTGATGTTTTTATGTATTTATTTATTTCTCTGTGTAGTTTGTTTATTTATTGATGCATTTATTTATTTATCTGTTTAGCTTGTTTTTTCTTTTTTATTAATGCATTTATTTATTTCATTTGTTTATTTATTGATGCATTTATTTATCTATCTGTGTGGTTAGTTTATTAATTGATGCATTTATTTATTTATTTATTGACCTGTGTAGTTTGTTTATTTATTGATGCATTTATTTATTTATCTGTTTAGCTTGTTTTTTTTATTATTAATGCATTTATTTATTTAATTTGTTTATTTATTGATGCATTTATTTATCTATCTGTGTGGTTAGTTTATTAATTGATGCATTTATTTATGTATTTATTTATTGACCTGTGTAGTTTGTTTATTTATTGATGCATTTATTTATTTATCTGTTTAGCTTGTTTTTTTATTTTTTATTAATGCATTTATTTATTTAATTTGTTTATTTATTGATGCATTTATTTATCTATCTGTGTGGTTAGTTTATTTATTGATGTATTTATTTATTTATCTGTTTAGTTTGTTTATTTAGTTTATGTATTGATGCATTTATTTATTTATTTATCTGTTTAGTTCACTTATTTATTTATGGGTTTGTTTATTCGTTTATTCTGTAGATAAACGGAAGCTTTAGAATTTTATATATATATATATATATATATATATATAAACAGCAAAGTTAAATCAATGAAGAATGAATCAGGTTTTGCATTATTCGAGTTAATGCAGCTTAAATACATGTATAAAAAGTAAAAAAAAAAAAAAAAAAAAAAAAAGTTTAAACATTATTTTCATGTATTTTTTTCTGTATAACTATTATACATTACAGTTCATTTTAAGTCACAAACAAAAAGCTGTGAACAGTACACCTGAAAATTACACTTTAGTACAGTATGGTCCAAAAGTCTAGGGTTATTTATTTATTTATTTGTTATTTTATTCATGAGTTTTAGGATTTGAGAAAAAAAAAAAAATACAAACAGAAAAGTTAAATGAATGCAAAATGTATCATGGGATTTTGCACTGGTGGAGTTCATGCAGCTTAAGTACATGCATAAAATGTTCACCTAAAACCTGAAAAACATTGGGTATGGACATGTTTGTCACTAGAAATAAATGGCAATGATGCCTTCAGCAACAGTTCGGCTCATATTCAGCCCTCTGAACGTCATTGATTTGTGTTGTGGTCTTGTTGTTCACAGTTTCCTGGAGCCTTGCAGAAGCTCTCAGCCACAAAAAGAAACTGGGCCACCATGTCACTTCCTCAAGACCACAATTCCTCTTTCCTCCCTACACCACTAAACTGTGGCTCAGTTCTTCCATGTACCCTGCAGAAGAATGTCCATGTTCTCTTCTGTCATCTTTGGCCTATTTATCCATCGTTTTGCTTCATTATAACCTCCTTACAGCCATGGCTGGCGCACACTTCAGAGGAGCACGTAACTGGGAGGCGTCGTGCCAACTGGAGCAAACACATATTAAAGCTGAACGCTCAGCTGCTAATGAGTTGGCTAAAGGATTAACGCTTTGTCTACACTAAAAGAATCTTGATTTATTAGTCTTACCTTGTAGCTTTGGACTGAGGTTCTTTTTCAGGGTTTTCCTTAAGTATGTATAGAACTGTTTTTGTTGCTTTATGCAATGTAAATAAAAGCATTTTATAGCACTTTTTGTGGGACTAAGGATTTGAGTGACTTACTTATCTGCATAGAATAGAAAGTAAGAGGCCATATTATGACCTTGGTGTTGTTTTTGGGCTCTACTAGAGCAGGTTTTCCTGCTTGAACGTTCATTATTCTCCTCATATTCTCCATTGTTGCAGCTCCTCTCTTCCCAGTCTGTCAGTAACGCTCTGTCTCTATGAAGCCCCTCCTTCTGAAAAGCACAATGTGCTCTGATTGGTCGGCTGGAGCAGTGTGTTGTGATTGGTGTTTGGGAAATGTCCCGCCCCTTACCATAACCGCCAGTTACAACGCACTACTAACTAACTCAAACAGACCCCACCCCTTTATTTTGGGCGAGAGTTATTTAAATGAGGAATATTTTTAAGAAAACTCAAGATGGAGGCGTTTCAGCGAGTTCAGAAACACTGACACTGATATAGAGAAGAACTCTTTTCAAAGCTTTTTCATACTCAAACAGCAACACTGCACAGTTAAGTTGAAAATGTAAAAAAAAATAAAAATAATAAAAAAAAAATGTTAAAAGGTCTTCTTTAACATTGACAATATGACCTTCAAGAAAGTGAAAAGCTACTCCTTCAACTTAAAGTCATATTTTCTCACATTATTTCCCATGTGAAAAGATCTTTTCAAGAACAATAATTCTGCTGCCTTATAAAACCAAATCCTCCTGGCATGATCTCTGTGGATTCCTGGCCAAAGTGAGAGGAGGCACAAGCCGTACGATCAATCCGCTACATTCATGTCTGCCAGTGCTAGATAGGAAAGTCAAATATATGTACAGTCATTTGTATATATGTGAGAGAGAGAATGGAGGCTTCCTGACTTCACCAGCCTTGAGTACTGACGGCACCAAAAAAGAACTGACTTCCCAACAGAACGTTCCCCTAATGTTGGCATGGCTTTCGTTTTGTTGTTATTTAGGAACTAAAAAATACAAAAAAATTGTGCGCACGATTTTCAGTTTCGTTCCTCGATTTGCTAAATCGTTCACACCAAATTTCGGTTTCATTCCTCAGTTTGCTAAATCGTGTGCACAATTTTCGGTTTTGTTCCTCAATTTGCTAAATCATGCACATGATTTACTATTTTGTTCCTCGATTTGATAAATTGTGCGCACGATTTACTATTTTGTTCCCTTCATTTGCTAAATCGTTCACACGATTTACAGTTTGGTTCCTCGATTTGCTAAATCATTCACACGATTTTCGGTTTCATTCATTGATTTGCTAAATCGTTCACACGATTTTCGGTTTCGTTCATTGATTTGCTAAATCGTTCACACGATTTTCGGTTTCGTTCCTTGATTTGCTAAATCGTTCACACGATTTTCGGTTTCGTTCATTGATTTGCTAAATCCTTCACACGATTTTCGGTTTCGTTCCTTGATTTGCTAAATCCTTCACACGATTTTCGGTTTCGTTCATTGATTTGCTAAATCGTTCACACGATTTTCGGTTTCGTTCCTTGATTTGCTAAATCGTTCACACGATTTTCGGTTTCGTTCCTTGATTTGCTAAATTGTGCGCACAATTGACTATTTTGTTCCCTCGATTTGCTAAATCGTTCGCACCAAATTTCGGTTTCATTCCTTAATTTGTTAAATCGTGTGCACAATTTTCGGTTTTGTTCCTCGATTTGCTAAATCCTGCGCGCAATTTCCGTTCCCTCGATTTATAAATGGTGTTCACGATTTAGCAAATTGAGCGAACAAATTAGTAAATCATGCACAAATTAATAAATCAATTTAGCCTATTATTTTTTTTTTTTTCTGCATGTCATTTGTGGTGCTCTGTATGCTGAAATCAAAATATATGAAATATTGCATAATTTATTTTAAATGATTTCTTCATGCACATCATTATTGTGTTAAATTCATGTTCCTCATAATCTTGAATCAGAATAACTCCCTCTTGCAGCATCTCTTCTCTTCTCTGATGATGAGGGCGGGGCAACCTGTCACTCACAAGAGATCCACCAATAGCAAACCACAACCATCCAGTCAATTCCCCACAAACAAAATCAAGCCCCGCCCTACATTTGTTCTTGTTCCAGAAGCCGTTTTACTCGGATATACGGCACAATAGAGAAGAAAAGACGAGCACAACTTCTGTTTCATGCTGACTTTAAGTTCCTTTAAAGAAGAAATAAAATTAACACAATTGAAGATTGACATCATGAGATTTATCTGAGCACACTTTGAGACATCGTTGAGATCTCTTCTGAAACTCTAGAGGACAAATGAGACAAAAAATCATATTGTTTTGGATGTTTTATAAGCTCTCATTGCTGTCTAGGGGAATCAACTGAGATTTTGAAGAGATGGAGGTAATTTTTCTTTCCTACGAGGTCCGAGTCCACATGGTTTCAGTGTTTAATTTATCAAATGAACATCAATAAAGCATGTAGCAGTAACTGCTGGCAATGAAATGTGTTTTGCTGGTAATGAACTCTTGTGGGACTCCGAGTCTGAGATTGATTGCATCTTTAAAACAGACACATGCTGACCAAGCTTTGTCACATTTGCTGATTGACAGCATAGCATGTGGTGTGGTGTAATAAGTTAATTTTTTCTAACGAACAGCTTGCGATATACAGCGCATTGGTAGCAAGCCAAAACCAGGGGCAAACACTGCCAGATCGGGCTTCCTTTAGAGGCAAACATCCTGTGTAGTTTCCAAAAAACTAGCCAGTACTAAGACAGTGTAATTTCAGCACCATTTATAGGCTTATACTCTTAAAAAATAAACATTCTTTACTGGCATTGATGGTTCCATGAAGAACCTTCAACATCAATGGAACCTTTCTAGATACTTAGAGTGGAAAAAATGGTCTTCAGATTTTTAAAATGTCCTTTGGGACCCAAAAATGATTCTTTAATAGCATCAAAACCCCCTTATGGAACCTTTATTTTTATAGTATTTGTTCATATTTTGAATTAGATTTTGTTTTTATATTTTTAGTTTTACATTAGGTTTAGTTGTTAAGTTATAGTAATTTTACTGTGTTTTTGTCGTTTTTATTAGTATTTTTTATTTGTATTTATTAGTCTTAGTTTATTGAGAAAAAATGAGAAATGCAACTAGCTTAAAACAAAATTATATTATTATTTTTTTATTTTTTTTTTTACTTCAGTTTACGTTTATTTTTTATTTTTTTATGGTTTTAGTTTTAGTTAATATTCTACAGGGCTGTTGAATGCTTGAATCTGATTGGTTGATGATAAGGCATGTTATTATTTTCAGGGAAATGCATGGCTAAAGTAGTTCCAGGCAGGTTTTAACCGCATTACTTGTCCATATCACTTCGCCAAATGATTTCAGTATTTCAATACAGCAACAGCAAAAGAACCAAAAACCCAAAACGACACGAAATGAATATAGTAAATTACAGGATAACACGACCAATTATTTCAATGTTTTTGCCACAAATTACGTTTTATTATGTAGTCTGCTATCAATGGCTCAAGCCTAGCTCTAAAATTACGTTTTGAAATTAGCAACGGAGGCGTGGGATGAGATGCGCAAGAAATTAGTCTTGAAAAAAGTCTTGAAATACAACATCTGAACATTGTCTTGATGTGTGGTAGCATAATAGTTAACCGTTGAATATTAGAAAATAACGCACACCTGAGGTGTAACGGCCGCCGCATCACCACCTCCGGCGTGCATTAATTTCTAATAATCCAACGGACCGTCGTCAATTATTCCTTACATAATAATCCTGCATAGACACCAGCTAAATATAGCCTATCTCAAAGGTAGCATAAGTGTACCAGGTTTGCTCATTTGATTGGTTCATTCAGATTTGAGAGGACAACCCTGTAAAGGTGTTGAACTGTCGAGACATCAGACACATGTAAGTGAATCTCGATTTATCTATCTCTCTCCTCGTCCTGAAATAGAAGCGCATCTGTTGACATTCACGACGCACGCATGGCATCCTGTTCGCCCCCGTGTTTTAATCACAGCCGTCGCCCGGCAACACAAACACTGTTATCATCCCGTCTGAAAAAGGAATCGAGAATCGCTCGACAGCTGCCGGTAGCGGTGAAGTAACACGACACGCATCTATCCCGGGCACACTTTTCTCCTGACAAGATAACCGGAGTTTACAGAATAGCTGCCATAACCAGCAAGTACAACGACACACAGTGAAGCGGAAGTCAATAATGAGCGGGAAATGTTTTGGAATTTGAATACACTGTAATAGTCTTTTATACAGTGAACAATTTTGTACAAATATGGCATTTAAATTCAGTTTAATCCATTAATTAGGCCTACCTCATTTCTCGAATTATTTATTTATTATGTGAAGGAGAGATAAACATGTACAAGAATGGCAAAATGTTGTCTATTTTTAAGTATTTATTTATTAATGTGTGCCTTCTTTTATTTATGTATTTTGCTCTTACCTCATGCAGAGGTTCTGAGAAAACTAAATAAGATCCAGACATGTTGTCATGTCCATGTTGGAGTTAGTTTCATAAATAAGAGACCTCTGGGACAAACATTAGTTTCCAGCAGGATTTTTCTGCAGATCTTTCCTGTCCTGTGCATATACTTAACATTTTGGGTGGTAATGCTTTTAGAAACCAAAATGAGTGCATGTTTAAATAGTTAGTAATGCAATTTGCAAAGCAAACAAAAGTTAAAAACACAGTTAAATGCATTAGCCGCAACACAAAGGGGTCACATAAACCTGGAAAAACAAACAAAAGATTATGCATTTGAGTGAAGTGAGTATGTTTTAGATTTAAAGTAAGCATGAAACAGAAGTTTCACTAGTCTCTTATTCCATATTGTGCCAAATATCCAAGCAGGGTTGCCAGGTTTTCACAACAAAACTAGCCCAATCACGTTTCAGAGGGGTCCCCCGGTAACGATCGGGAAAATCTTCGTTCCCCTGGTAAAATTAGCATTCCAGGCGCTAAATATCATCTTATTTGGGGTTGCTTCAACCCACGGACATGAAACACCACGACAACGGTGTTAAAGTAGCCCGATTTTGCGGGAAAACCGCAGACTTGGCAACACTGTATCCAAGTTAAGCTCTTCTGGAACAAGAACAAATGTGGGGCGGGGCTTGATTTTGTCTGGGGGGAATTGATTGGATGGAGATGGTTTGCTATTGGTGGATCTCATGTGAGTGACAGGTTGCCCCGCCCTCATCATCAGAGAAGAGAAGAGATGCTGCAAGAGGGAGGAGAAGATATATTGATTCAAGATTACCAGGAACATGAATTTAACACAATAATGATGCGCGCCGATAAATCATTTATAATAAATACTGCAATATTCCATTTGAAAATTCATACTACTAAATATGTTATGCATTTTCAATCTAGTGTCCCACTGAAAACACAAGCTGTTGTAACTATCCCTATATATCTGTTTTTAACTTTTGTTTCCCAACAAAATTACTGCAGAAAATATGAAAAAGTTCTCTGTCTCTCTCTGACCTGAAGTTTCCATATCCACAACACACATTTTCTCTGACTGAAACATATTGTGATTTTTTTCCATTGCGTCAGAAATCTGGAGTGCATAGTTCCTGTTGGAGGAATGCAGTCTTTATCACGGCTATTAAACACTGTGTTTATTTCTGCAAGTAACAGGGCTGTAGACACACATGCGAGCTCTCTGTGACTGGACCAGCACATAGTCATCTTTTCTGAACAAATGTGAAGATGAGCGCTTTCAAAAAACAGCCATAAAGTTGTCATTTGTTTGAAGCATATTTACATTTGGGAATACTTCTCAAAATGACCAAATAAATAAATAAATGCGATTTTCCCTGTGACAGGAACCAGAGGCATATTTGCGTCCCAGCATGAATGATTGTGTACAGAGCCCCGTTCAGCATGTTAATGTAGGGCAGTGGGTGTGAAACACATGCCTCTATGTGTTTACAAGTCCTAAAATATACTCCACACAACTATGTGAACGCTAACTGTATAGTTGTGCAAGCTTTTGTGTTTTGTGTGTTTGAGCATGCTACATTGCACTGTAACGGTCGTGATATGATATCACATTCTGTGGCGTCTTTTAAAAAACGTATAACAAATAATAATTAAAATGCATACACTCTCCAATATCCTGCAAACCTGCAGCCTTAAAGTCACGCATCTTAGAGTTCACCAAACTTGAACTTTGAAATGCAGCAAAATTTGCATGAGCTTGCAGTGCTGGTCTCCTGCTTTCATATGCATACTTTATAAATGGAAGTCAACTGAATGAAAAAAATGTAGTGTGACTGCATGCCCCTTCATTTATAATACAATGCAAGTCTGCAGTGTTGCCACAAGGGGTGCTGTAGTGCACATTACTCACAAACTCTCTTCTTCTACATTGTCTTTCAGGTCAACTATACTGTCATGGTGGAGCAACAGTTTGGAGAGAATATTAATGTGCAAGTTAGTCAAAATTAGTTGCCATGTTTATATGTGTTATAAGTCTCTGGTGTCCCCAGAATGTGTCTGTGAAGTTTCAGCTCAAAATACCCCACAGATCATTTATTATAGCTTGTCAATTTTGACGCTATTTGGGTGTGAGCAAAAACATGCCGTTTTTGTGTGTGTCCCTTTAAATGCAAATGAGCTGCTGCTCCCGGCCCCCTTTCCAGAAGAGGGCGGAGCTTTAACAGCTCGCGCTTCGGTCGCTCAACAACAACAAAGCTGGAGAATCTCACGCAGCCAAAATGAGGATCGTCAGCCTTACATTGTTCAAACCGGAGTCGACACTGATGGAGAGACTCAGGAAGAAGTTACACCTTTTAGGACGTTTCTGAATGGTTAGTGGATAAATTTATGTAGTTGCTGTGGAGTTGATTCATCAACTAGCATGTGCCGTCATGTTAATCTTTTTTCGTTGAATTGACCCTCGTTTGTGAAGCAGTCTGGCGTAAAATGACGGCATGTCAACAACACTCGACTACAACAACTCTTCCTCTTCTCTAAAGCAGCCCAACATGGCCACACCCCCTTTGTTGTTCTTTGTTGCGGGGTTTATGTAAATTTGGGGGTTTGTGATGTCACTAACCCAGAAAGAAGCTCGTTGTAGTTCCTACCAGCCGTTTGTTGTAGTCCTTAAACAGTGATTTCTGTAAAAGAAAATGTCTCTCTTTGCATTGAACTTTGAGCGTCGTAACTTTGCAGATGTTGTTTATGATCAAACAGCAACATTACACACTAACTAAAGTTAAAAAAGTGAAATCACAATCAAGGACCTCTTTAAAAGCAAACAGCTTTATGCTATTAAACATGGAAAATACCATTAGTGTCTCTTTAAATTAGAATTACAGCTACTCTAAAGCAGCTCTGCAGCGCGTTCATGTTTTTACCCACGTCAGACCTCGACAGACTGAACAGAAGAAATCAAACAGAGAAGATTTACACCTCAAAGAAGGCGGAGCCTCAGAGCCACACCCACCTACTGCATCATCACCACGGACCAGTAGTAGTTCTAAGGTGTTTACCTGCCAGAGCAAACTTTTCCACAAAGTTAACTTTGGCAAGCTGTTTCAAACTCCCGAAACAAACTTTGTTTCGGCCTGATTTTGTTCGAAATTACGTCGCACCAGTTCATTCTTCGAAATATATCTGGGCCTTAAGTGTCTGTTTTAATTGCCACTGCTGTCCAACAACAAAACATGAGCACATCCTTCAGCAAGCACTGACAGAGCCCAACATAAAAATTCCCTGTGCTTCCAGTGACCTAACAGGTCAGACTCTCTAAATGTCTTCCAAGTCAGTGACCCTGCAGATTTGGGCAGCTCCTCACCACTGCAGCTGTTGGGGGGTTTATTAGTGGGTCAAGAGGGTGTACATTTCCAACGACGACCCTCTTCTCTGGGATACTACATCACAGCCGAGGCATGCCAGGACAGCGGCCGAGAGCCACGTCACGGCTGGAATTACATATTGATTGCTTGTTTGCCAGAGTCTTAACAACTAGCTCTATCAACACCGGCACTGGATGCTTGTGCGATTTACCTGCTCTGGTAATTTAGACGCAGAAGACGTGTAGAAACCGATGCGGCATTGCTGTGTGCTGATATCATGCAAAGATCGGGAGACGATACTGAGTGTCATGGCCTTATGGGGAAAGAGAGATGAGGGCCTGATTGCATGAATTCTGGCTGGATGTGTTATACACACTTGTACAGACACACGATTTTCTGACTTATGAAAATTGCATGCTCTGTATTAGGAATTATGACGCTCGGCAGACGTTCTGTTCTAAATCCGTGTAATATTTTAGAAGACTAAAATAAAGCCCCTCATCAGACCTGGTGGGTGGCGTAAAGTCTGCGTCTTTGGCAAAGGCATGCAAAGATGTACCGAGGTTAGCTCACTGTGCAAGAATGTGTGATTTATTTCCCTTCCACCCTTTTCTTCCCACAACTCCAGCCTACATCATAGGAATCTTCCCACCTGAAGGCTAAAACGGGTATATTTGCTGTGCAATGAATTAATAGATCTGCACGTGTTTGATCAAAGCTCTCTTTTGGAAAAGCATACTTCTTGTGTATACTGTACAGTAATATGTGAACTATGCACTGTATCTAAATTTTATGTGACCTTTTTACTGTATTTGCCATGTGCAGTATATGACAGCGCACACCACATGCAATGCATTGCATTCAATACATTTAGTAAGTAATTATATAATACAATTCTGACCAATACTATTACGTTCGATAAATTGTCTCTAAATTAAAAATTAAATTGTCTAAATAAATAAAAAATTATACCCTAATACTTCAAATAAACTTTATTACCCTAATACTTAATTGTATTAAATGGCGCTTTTCCACTGCATGGTGCGGCTCAATTTAAATAGTACCGCCTCAGTTGAGGTTCCAAGCGATACTAAAATGTGACGTGTAAACACTGCAGATCACCGGCCCTGTTTCCACCTGGTATTAAGATACGTTTTGGTCTATCGGATCACAAGTGGACGAGGGAGACACATTCCCGTTTCCACCTGGTGTTTTTTGTCCACTTTCTACCACTTCTGTCCTGATTTCTTCAAGGGGAGGGTCTATGGGCGGGTAAATGTATGGGTTTTTTTTTTCAGATCTTTCGATCTAATGGACAAAATAAGCTTGCACAATTTACATATGAACACGCCCGGAGACGACGGAAAAACATCAGCTTTCGTTTCAGCTCTGACAGCCGCAAGACCAGCCGAACACTTTGAAGAAATCAGGAATGGTGAGAGAACATTGTGCTTGGTACATTTTTTGTCTTCAAACCAAACTTGGGTCTTCAGCTGACAAAGTTTAAATCCCATCTGGCTAGCACACGCTTCCCATAATGTTTACGCGTTAGGTCAGTAGGCAGAGAGTAGGCGGTCTTTAGTGACTGTTCAAACACATTCAAGCACATGAGCTTTTTGCATTACGAAAGCAATCCGGTTGAATGCGTTTTCGACTACATCTGGAAGTGGTCGAAAGTGGAGAAGCTCAAAATGTTTTACACCCCATTTACACCTGTATTTAGCGTCATTCACTTTTGATCCGATCGACCAAAATGCATCTTAATATCAGGTGGAAAAACAGGGCCACTGATTGGTCAGAGAGAATCGTCACTATAGCATCATTGGATTTGCCACACGAGGCACCAAACCAAACGGCAGTAGAGGCGGTGTGGTGAGAAATCGAGTCCCCCCCCAGGAATCAGGTCTCCTTTAGGACCCCGAGTGATCCCACTGGTTTAATGGGTAGTATTTTTAGCGCCCGGTTATAATTACTGGAAAATCACATTATGATTTATGTTCTTTAAAATGCATTATAATGACCATTAATGTCTTTTAAATTGCACAGTTCATATACTAGTATATAACTAAAGCTACAGGTCATGAAATTAAGCATTTCTCATTCTTACTGTTTTTAGTTAGCTTATGTACTAGCATAGCATACATCTATCCTGCTAGCTTAGCTTATATTATATTAGGCATGAATTTTGCTTCCAATATCAGTTTGTTTTATTATGCAATACATAGGAATTAATTTTATATTTCAAGCATGTTGTTTGTGCACGTAATGTAATAAACATCATGCAATAGTGAAATAGGTTATAATTAGTCAAGACATCATGATGATAACTTTTGGTCAGGCATTACTGCCTGGGTCCTGAAAAGGTCCCAATTCCTATACTCGATTTCTCATGACAGCGGCACAACTATAAGTCTATAATCCCCTTTAAAGCGGCACTAAACTGAAAAATCAAACCGAGTTTGCGCCAAAAGTGCATCACAACATTATAATGTATTGTATGGAAATGGATATTCATTTTGAGATTTGATAAAGGTTACATTGAACAGTGTTATTACATTTTAAAAATAATTTGATGTTAATTGTGATGTTATTTACAGCTCATGTGATTAGCTAAAAAAAAACTGCCCATAAAATAAAGATGGCAGCATAAAGGTCACATGCTTGATAAATGGATCTGCATAACTCTCTTCTGGTATATTAGATTTCTTTGTTTGAAGCATTTATTTCTGTTTATGCGTTCTGTTTCACATTCTACTAAAAAAGAAGGTACAGTGAGGTATTCAGTAAGCTGAAACACAGCCAGATACTCCAAAAGATCATGTCAGGCTCTCTAGTACTTCAGCAGTTGCTAGGGAGATTTTGTGATGTTAGTCTACTGCCATCTAGCGCCTGTTATTGGTTCTACATTCAGTTTTGCAAAGAAAAACAATTCACGTGACAATTTTTTATTATTGTCCTCTGTTGCTGGGCAGCATGTATTGAGTGAGTGAGTGTGTGTGTGTGTGTGTGTGTAGGTGTGTGTGTGTGTGCGTGTGAATTAGCACCTGTGTTCCCTCAAGTCTGCACAGCGCACATTCAGGCAATTATCATATTTCTCATTTTTAGAAGTGTGGATCAGTTTATAATTGCATGTGTGTGTCTGTAGGGGCTATGTTAAGGTCCCTGGCAGTCATCCAGCAGTCAGTGTCATTGTTCCTGCATTAAAGATGTAGTATTCTCCCTCAACACTGAAACACCGTACAGAAATAGCTACCTTACTCACACACCTATTTACAGCACTGCAGTCATACACACACAACTTTGAACAAACAGAAACGTGCAGGCTGGTCAGCGAAAAGCCCCTCAATTAAAATTGGTACATGAACCCGTCGGGTCCTAATTTGCTTTCTCGAGTTTCACTGATCTGGCAACCTGCGCAACCTTGAAAAATGTCACTGCACCATTGCAGCCAGCCAATAGGGAGATGGTGGACGGAGAAAGGCAAAGTTAAACCTGCATCTTGGTATATAAGAAACAAACAACACTTAAAGGGACAGTTCAACAAAAAATGTATATTCTGTCATCATTTTCTTGCTCCTGAAACTGAAAAGAACAACTTTGGACCCCATTGACATTAACTGTATGAAATAAAATGCTTTTTTTTTTTTTTTTCAAAATATCATGAAAATGTGAATGTAAATGTGAGTAAATTTTCAGTCTTCGATGAACTGTCCGTTTAATTTGTTTGCAAATGCCTTAAGCTGCGGTCCAATTTACTGTTGTTTGGTGAATTTTTAAGGGGCGAAAGTCTGGAATTTTAAAATGGGGGCGAAAGATTTCCCCACGCAGATTTCACTATGGGTTCATTCGCCGCACCTTTATTCTGCAGTTTAATCGAAGGTTTTAGCACTTTATGTATGTTTACATATGCATCTGAACACATAATGGATTCTATCCATCCAGTTATTGATGTTAGTATGGATGATTAACGGCAAAAAACCTTTTTTGCAGAAATGTCGCTAATGTGACTTCAATTTTATGCTGCGGTTAAATGAAAGTTCTAGCACTTTACATATCTTTACATATACATCTGTTATAGAGAAACGGCCACATAATATATTAAATCTATGCCGTCATGTTTTCAGTGGCCTATATGGATGATTAACAGCCAATGATTGACAATGGAACTTTTTTTGCATGCTAAACTTCGCCGAAATTTCGCTAATGTTACTGCATTTTTATGCTGGAGTTTAACAAATGTTTTAGTACTTTACATATGTTTACGTATGCATCTGGCATAGAGAAATGGACACATATTAATTCTATCTATTGACTTTTTTTCGTCAGTGAAACTAATGTTTCAACTAATGTTTCAGCTAATGTGATCGCACCTTTATTCTGCAGTTTAATCAAAGATTTTAGCACTTTATGTATGTTTACATTTGCATCTGTCATAGATAAATGGACAAATAAAGGATTCAATCTATCCCTTCATGATTTCAGTATATGGATGATTAATGGCCAATGACTGGAAATTGACTTTTTGTCTGCGAAACTTCGCTAAAATTTCGTTAATGTGGCCGCACCTTCATGCTGCAGTTTAACGAACGTTTTAGCACTGTACGTATGTTTACGTATGCATCTGAACACATAATGGATTCTATCTATCCTATCATGATGTCAGTATGGATGATTAACGGCAAAGAACCTTTTCTGTCTGCAAATTTTTTCCGAAATGTTGCTAATGTGACCGCATTTTTATGCTGCAATAAAGGTTTTAGCACTTTACATATGTTTACATCTGTCATAGAGAAATGGTCACATATTAAATCTATTCCGTCATGATTTCATTAGCCTATATGGATGATTAACAACCAATGATTGACAACGGAACCATTTTTACACGCTAAACTTCGCCGAAATGTGACCACTTTTTTTATGCTGGAGTTTAACAAATGTTTTAGCACTTTACATATGTTTATGTATGATATCTGTCATAGAGAAGTGGACACATTCATTTTATCCCAGTACAGATGATTAATGCTAATGATGCTAATTATGCTAATGATGCTAATTATGCTAATTTTCCGTCAATGAAACTTGTGACAGCACAGTTTAATTAAGGTTTTAGCACTTTACATATCTTTATGTATGCATCTGAACACATAATGGATTTGATCTATCAAATAATATTGTCAATTTGAATAATTAGCGGCTAATATGCTAATAGGAAATTGACCCTTCTTGTCCAATTTCATTATTGTTACCGCACCTTTGTGCTGCAGATTAATTGTTTTAGCACTATGCATCTTAGAAACGCGGATGGATTTAATCTAGCTGGTCATTGTTTCAGTAGGTTATGGATGATTAATGACTAATGATTGATGCATGATGTCAGCTGTGATTAACTCTGATTGATTCAAGGACAAACTGTTCTTTTGTATATATATATAAAAAAAAAAAAAAACCGAGTGTGATGTGCTAGCAGTGAGTCAATATGGACTTCCCATGGACTTCCCAGTAACAGGACACAGATCATGTGCGTGATAATGTGCCCATTACATAATGATGATGCTTATAGTAAGCAGAGAAGTCGTTCGAAAGAAACTACAGCTCCTTTGTTGATTGCAACACACACACACACACACACACACACACAAACACACACAAACCGCGCGCGCTGTTGTCCGGCAGGCGTAGGAGCTCTTCCCTTTGCGCGCGGCGCTGGCCCCATCGGTGGCCGCATAGTTGTCTGATGAGTCAGGAATGTGGTTGCATGCCTTACACATGAGCTATTACTGAACACAGTAGAGCACAGCCAGTGCGCTCATTCAGAGACGGGGAGGGAGGGAGCGAGCGAGAGAGAGAGAGAGAGAGAGGGAGGGAGGAGGCGCAACATTAGAGAGGCAGGAGCGCTCGGAGCCAAAGTCAGAAGTGAAAAGGCGCACGAGAGGAAAGAGTGCGGCTGCGGTAGCAGCTGAAACACAAAGGCCTTTTCATCCCCTTCTCTGCATCTGATATTAGCGCTCATCTGAGCTGCGGGTGGATTGTGTAGATTTTCTGCAGGCTTGCCTGGATGCCCGTTGACTTGGTGATCCCTCCTCCGCTGTGGACAGACATGCACGAGAGCGAGATGAGGCTGAAGATGCGCGTCAGGCGCATCAAGGAAGGACGAGATCTGAGAGGTGAGTTGGAAAGAGAGTCATTTGAAGAGTGTGTGCTTGTGGGATTTAGATATAAGCTTTTGCATGCACCTTTTGGTTATTTGTGATTCACCTGCCCTTAATTTGTACTTTGCCACTCTGTTAGTGTAGTTATGAGAGTGCATCATGTGGTTTTCAGTATGTGTGCATATGTGTATGTGCAAGTGTGTCTCCCATTCGCTTAGTGTTATTGCATCTCAGTGACCTCCTTCTGATGTTTGGACACCTGCCTTCATGAGTTTCTATCTTTGACTTAATTTAAATACATGGCCATTCATTGTGAGCAAACCGAAAGTGAATGCAAAGAGGAGGTAATATCCCTCAAAATATATATATATTAAAAAAAAAAAAAAATTGAAATAATAATAACAATAATTATATTAATAAATAAGTATATTGATATTATTCATTATAAATACATTATATATGACAAAAATAAAAATATAATTAATTTATTATTAATTATTACATATTTATAAATTATGTAATAATTATATAAATTAAAATCAAATAATTATTCACTATAAATGATTAGAATATTACTTTAAATATAAAGAAAACCATAACACATGATTTGAGTATTTTAAGAGGAGACACTTTGTCTTTTTTGTAAGGTCTCCGTCACTGATATTTCATGCATCTTAATATTGGCTAGTATTTTTAATAAAAAAAAAAAAAAAGAAAAAGAAAATTGTGGGTATTACATATGTTTTATGTGATGAACTGTCATCTGTTTTAATGCAACACCTCTCACGTTTCATATTTAGAGTTTGCCAATACAAAAGTTCAGGTGAAGATTTGCAAAACTATTTCAGCAGATTGTAATTGCCTTCAATCTATCATGCACTGACATCAACAGCAGAAGTATGGAAACCTGACGACTGTGAGATTTGAAATATGACATTGTACCATACCATCAATCTGAATGTGTCTGAACTTGCTGGAGTATCATGTCCCCCTGAACAAATTAAGCATGCTTTTTGTAAGCTCCTGCTAAGCAAGGCCCTAAATACTACAGATCTGTATTTAGCCCTCACACACTCACACACACAGACATTCTGGCAGATAATGCACTTGTGATTTCATTTCAAACCGCTGTGGTTTGAATATACCTTTTGTTTTGTTTTTTTATTACTAAATAATACAATCTGCACAAAAAGGAACAAATCAATCACCTCAGTATATACTCTGCAAGTGAAGGGTTTGTACAGGCGTGTTTTACTCAACCATTGAGTTTTCCAGCCTGTTAGTGTAACTCCTGCTTACCATGTGAGGATATTTTGGGAGACTGATATCATTGAGATCTCCAGAGGGGGGGTCTGTGCTGCTTTTTCCTAAATCCAAATTCAGAAGCTGTAATATTTGTGGACACTGAACTGACTTGAGCTGAATAATGACAGTATTGTCCCTGTAGAGCAGCTTTACTCCTGAATTTATTTCAGAATTGATGATTTCTGCATTGCTGACACTGTTATTTTCCGGCTTTGACAGAATCTGCATTATACACTAAAAAGGCTGGGTTAAAAGCAACCCAAACTGGGTTGAAAATGGACAAAACCAGCAACTGGGTTTGTTTTAACCCAGCGGTTGGGTTAAATGTTTGCCCAACCTGCTGGGTAGTTTTATTTAACCAAACTATTGTTTAAAAATATGTTAGAAATGAGCATGTATTAATATGTTTAATGAATAAAAATTAAACAATAACATTTATTGAATTGCTTATTAATAAATGTTCACCTTTTGATTATTATTGTTGCCTCTAGTAATTATGTGTCAGATTTTTAATTTCCAACCTATTTTGGGTTCATTTTAAGTCAGCTATATAGTCATTTGTAAAAAAACTCCCAGGACATTGGCAAACATTTAACCCAACAGCTGGGTTAAAATGACCCAATCACTGGTTTTGTCCATCTTCAACCCAATTTGGGTTGCTTTTAACTCAGCATTTTCTAGAGTGTATAAATGTGACTTGACTTTGCTATTCCAAACCAGATGTTCAGGAAAACCAAAACAAATTTTTGTGGACGTCGCCACTAAGTAGAAATAGAAAGATTGAAATTGTATTTTCATGTAAAACATAGTCCAGTAATCTTTCACAGTGTAATGTAATTACAGCCAAAATTTTCCTATGCAAACACTTTTTGCACTTTATGCAAAACAAAATGTGTAATTTGTTAATCCTACACTAAAATCAATAATGAAGTCATTTTTATCTCAGTGAGCTGCATGTCATGCAACCCTTGAGCGGATTTGCTCCGCCCGTCTGTCCGACAGCCTCAGGACACGCTGACATCATGCATATGGAATGTTAGCCGTCAGGACGGCCAACCAGGTCTGCAGCAATTCAATTTATGTCTATTTTTCATGCTTTTTTTCCGCATGGGCTGTGAGACTGGAAACTGGCTTTCCTTTTGGGCTGTGATGTCATAAAGCAGGCCAATCAGTCCTGGGATGTTAAAACCTCATGTCAGAGCATGTTCGCCTCGTCTGGTGCCGGTGCACCGGGTGCTAGTCAAAACTTCTGTGGTACATGTGTGTGTGTGTGTGTGCGAGAAGAGACGGCCTGTTGGCCACCCGCGTGTTGAGCAATGATGTCATCCTTCTTGGCGGTTGCTTTTAATAGCTGGAAACAGGCAGGCCTTGAGCTGGGCCTTAAAGGAACAGGCGCCCTGCTTTTAAACAAAGCACTTACTTTGCTGATTTGAATATTCAGTTTGCTCTTTTATGTAATCAAAAGTAACTTTCGCCCCGAGTGGGTATTTTAAAATAACTTCCTGGTAGCTTGTTAAACTCTTAGCACGAAGTCAATGGCCTGAGGTTACACTGGTGTAATTTGAGTAACACTGGCACTTTTTTTCCATGACAAGAGCGGGTCATGATGTCATTTGTGACTCATGTGAAAAGGTCTTTTAAACAGGTCTGTTTGGTTTGACTCACACAACATATCTAATGGCCTTGCTGAATGATGTCATGTGAACGTTACGTTGAAAAGTCCAGAACTCTTTATCTGCTGTTGAATGAGAGAGTGAACTGGGTTAGTGAATGTATGTATTGGATGGATGGATGGATGGATAAACAAATGAGAGATATGCCTTTGTGTCAACCTTCACATACATCAGACTCTTACTTCATGCCTATGAGCTCATCTGCTTTTTACCCTTCATATTTAAACATTTCACTTCTTTTGTCGTTATTTATTCTCTCTTTCTCTTCCTGTTTCATAATGCAGTCATTCTCCCATCTTGATTTGCATGTGCCTGTATGTCTCAGACAAACGATCCAGGCAAACTCAAACACTAATTCAAAGTGATATCATCTGTTGGCTTTTCTCAGAGCCCGGGGTAAAATGTCCAAGATTAGACGAGTGAGTATTTACGAGAATTGGCATTTACAGCTAAACAGGCTTTCTTTTTTGTCTTTATGTTCATTTGAATAATTACACAATCCCATTGTGTATTTGAGGTCATCGGTGGCTAAACCATTATGTGGAATAAAATAAAATGTTTATCCTATATTATAATACCTATATTATTTTCTAGATGACATTTGTTTATTAATTGTAGCACAAAGACATATAACATCCGAAAGTGTGTAATATTGGGGGTCCTTGGCATTAAAGCGTGCTCTAAGGCTTAGAAACTGGAATTATTTCACAGTGAAAGCGTATGTGTGTGTATGTGCTTCCTCTGAGTTCTGGTTGGGTGTCAGTGATACTGTGGCCTGCCTCATTCCCACTGTGTGCTGCTGGGAGAGGAGATGAGGTCATACAGGAAGCAGGAGACCGGAGAACCAGACACTGACACCCTATCTGCCTTGTAAAGTGGCATGGCTCGGCTTTCACCACTGCATTGGTTTTCTCATTTCCTTTTCAAAGAGGGGGTTCGCTGCTTTCACAGCCCAGCAGTAGTGTAGACCGATATTTGTTGGTTACAAAATGGTTTGCTTAAATGAAAAAGTAAACATTGGTTCAGAGAGTGTAAAAATCTACCATGGTATTCCGTGGAGGGTCATCTACTGTATACCGAGTGTACTGGATATGCTTGTGCGTCTTAAGCAGAATTTAAATGGCAGGATGTTTCTGCTTTGGCGGAAAGGCTTTTTGGCCCCTGTGGAGTTTGTGTTTGGGGTTCATGTGTAATTCGGTCAGTTAGGATGTTTGGAAACCCCCTTCATTGTACTATTATTCCATTCTTACTGTAAGTGATTGAGTTTGCAGCAAACTGTGCGTGTGTGTGTGTTTAAGAACAATGGGTCTCATTGACTAACCGCTCAAATTCACAAACAAATCATGATTCATCAATAGCTTTCATTCTAAATTTTATTCTAAACTTATGAAAAAATGTAGGAACAACTGAAACCACACGCACACAAAAATCACACACTCTGAATGGTCGGATAAACGTGTTAAGATGAAATTTTATAAGTACATATTTCATCATTATATATATATATATATATATATATATATAAGAGTAAGAAGAGGTGTGTTATAGCTCAAGCTGCAAGTTGCCTCTACATAAAGATGCATATGTTCAGCTGGCTAATCAGAGGTCTGTAATCTGGGTCTGTATTGAAGGTGTTTATTGTGTTTGAACTTGTTTTGAGGTTGGCACACTTGGCATTGCTGAAGGATCTTGCTGTGTGTCCTAGAGAGCGTCATGTTTGCTGAGAGCAACGGAAGGACAGGGTGTGCAGAAAGCCCTTACATGGTGATGGTTTGGGCGTGTTTTCTGCAAATTTCTAACCTTGCTCTTTTAGAATACTCCAAATTCATTCAATCCACACAATTATTAGTGAATGAGACCCAATGTATGTACACTCAAAAAATGATGGGTTAAAAACAACCCAAGTTGGGTTAAAATGGTTATTACACCTTTTGATTATTATTGTTGCCTCTAGTAATTATGTGTCTGATTTTTAATTTTCAACCTATTTTGGGTTCATTTTAAGACAGCCATACAGTCATTTTTAAACAATAGTTGGGTTAAATAAAACTACCCAGCACATTGGGCAAACATTTGACCCAACCGCTGGGTTAAACTATCCCAATCGCTTGGTTAAAACAACCCATTCGCTGGGTTAAAACAACCCATTTGCTGCATTTGTCCATTTTCAACCCAACTTGGGTTGCTTCTAACCCAGCATTATTTAGAGTGAACATACAAGAAGGATTAATACATTTTATGGTTGCTGCAATGTGTTTGTATACGTGTGGTGCTGAATCAAATAAGATTATAGTTCTCTTTTTCTCTGTACCCTTTCAGGTGGCTTTGCAGCTTTCTCTTCCTGCTTTCCTGACCTGTGTGAGAGTAAACCAGCCACTATTCTACCTCTCAGCCTGTCCCAACCCTGCTTACCTGTAGCCAACATCGGTCCGACCCGCATCCTGCCCCACCTGTACTTGGGATCTCAAAGAGATGTCCTCAATAAGGTTGGTAGACCTAAAAAAAATGGACCATTTCTGGGGTTATCAGAAGGGGAAGTCATCATAGTTGGGTAAATCTCTAGAGTGGTGAATTTTTGCGTTCTCATTTGCCCCAATAGCAAAAGGGAAAATCAATGATATGTTTTTATGACTTTAGAAAAGTGGGAAAAAAATTGCGAAAGATTGATTTAGTAGGTCAGAAGAGAGAAAATTTATAGTCAGGAAATGTTTTCATTGTGTAACACAAAATAATTCCTGTTGTGAAGACATAACAAATTCATGAGGCTTCATCAGATAACCAGGAATAGTTTTCTTTTACCTGGAGGGTGTTTGCGCATACCTTGGAACGATTGAATTGTAGCATATCTCATCACTTACTTAGATAACAGGCAACTCAATGCATTCCAGAAAAAAACTTTCAATGATGTTGGGTTGACTTAAATGTTAGCCCTGTCAAGTTGACATGAAACTCACCACCAAAACATTTTCTCTTGACATTTTATCTTTCTGCATATTTCTCATTTACAAAAGCTTTAGCGTGCATGACAAACAGACCAGATATAGCTGGAATCTGCTCAAGGAAGATGTCGGAATTCTTTGGAATTAGTTTATCGGCATGAATTTATGCAAAACTTCCATCTTTTAACAGGAACTGATGACTCAGAATGGAATCACATATGTCTTGAATGCCAGCAACACCTGTCCCAAACCTGACTTCATCAGCGACAACCACTTCATGCGCATTCCCGTCAATGACAGCTACTGTGAGAAGCTGCTTCCTTGGTTGGACAAAACCAATGAGTTCATTGGTAAGAATGTCAGACTCTGTGGTTTGCTGAATGGGTATTCTAAAAGGCAAGTTAGGAGTTAGCACCTCAAAGGTTTGAGGTTTGGTTAACACCAGTCATCTGTGCATCAGCATTTGAGGGAGGTATGAGTGATGTCAGCATGTGAGGTGGGCGAATGAGATTACCTCATGCTTTGTGTGCAGTTTAACAGTGGAACTGCTTTTGACCAGTTTGCTGTTTCTCTCTATCCACAGACAAAGCCAAGGTGTCAAACTGCAGAGTCATCGTCCATTGCTTGGCTGGCATATCCCGCTCTGCAACCATTGCCATTGCCTATATCATGAAAACCATGGGCCTGTCTTCAGATGATGCCTACAGGTAACCGCGGCTCTTTGGATGTTCAGATACTCTATGGACTGCCGAAAAGACCAGCATAGTTCAAGACCCAAGGTTGTTCCTGGTCTAGCTGGTGGAACTGGTATTGTTTACTAACCAAAAATGCAGGTTAAGTAGCCTGTGAAGAACACCAGCATCCCATGATGGGGACCAACATCCAAACCCTTAGATTGTTTGCATCAAATGGAATAAGGCATCTAGCATATGTTGTGTTTGGATCATGGTCCCCATTAGCAGATGCTGGAAACTGGCTTAATCAGCAAGCCTTCATTGGTCAACCATGCTGTTTACCGATCTATGTTGGTCCACCAGCTAGACCAAGACCAGACCAGCAATTGAATTAATGATTCTAGTAGGGCTGTTAAAATTACCCCCCAAAAGATCATTTAAAGTCATTATTGTGTTAAATGAACAAAAAGGAACAAATAGATGTCACATAAAGTAGAATTAGAAAGAAATATTATATTTGATTCAACATAGAATTTATTATACATAAACCTTTAGGCTACAACAGCTATGAGGGTGAATTAAATCTCTAAATAAAAAAAAAGTAAAACTGCCAGTAGGTGGCGGTAAATGTCTAAATTAGTAAGACATTGAGTCATTTATTTATTCGATTCGTTTAAACGGCTGATTCACTCAGGAATGAAGTAAATGTCTCTCTTTATGAATGGGCTATTGAATCATTGGTTCACCCTTTTGATTCGTTCAAAACGCAAATTTATTGTGCTGCTCAAAGATGCATAATCATTCTGCTGTGGCTTTATATGTAATATTTTCATTGACAAAATTGACAATATTTTGTCTAAAATATGACACAATATCCACTTATTTATTGAAATGCTGTATAATTTCAGTATCACATTTGCACTCATGCTATTGGGAACAAAAACAGCACTTGTGTAATATTAACTATATCATATGATATAAATATGAGACAAAAACTCATACAGGGGCTTTTTTTGCGCTAATATCTTGAATTTTAGGATTATTCTAACTGCATTCTATAGGCTCACGTAACTTCATGTTCGTCACCAATCAACTGTATAAAATGTCAGATGACCAAATGACCTACATAGGTCTGGGGCAGGGCGTTAAATGCATTAATAATTTTAACGCATTACTTTTTCCATAAGTAATTAATTAAATTAATGCATTAAATCAACAGCCCTGGTTTCCAGACATGACTTGAGTCTTATAAGAATAGGAAACCAGTTGTATTCGGGCATAAATTAAATTTTTTCATATCTGACATTCCTGTAGGTTTGTGAAGGACCGTCGCCCATCAATATCTCCAAATTTCAACTTCTTGGGTCAGCTGCTAGAGTTCGAGAGAGGCTTGCAGATGAAGAAGAGTCTACCTTGCGACCCCATAAGGTTAGCAGGGAAAGCGACTGAAGAGGTGGCAGAGGTCCGAAAGATGGAGAGCGATCACTATGACCAGAGGACTCCACACACTACAGAGATCACCGTAAAGCCTCCATCGCCTACCTCATTGCAGAAAGACCTAAGCTCCCTTCACCTGTCCACCGAACAAATCCTTCAAAACAAACGGCTCAAGTGCTCCTTCTCCCTTGACATCAAGTCTGTCTACTCCTCGAGGCAAAACCAGCAATCTTCTCCAAACTTCTCATCGTCAGACTCTGAAAACATACCCAAACTCTGCAGACTCGACAGCCTAAAAACCAGTCAGTACCCTTCGACGGAGTCACATTGTACTGCTGTGACTAACAAGTCCAGAACGAGGTGGGAAAACGGTGGCTTGGAGAGGTTATCCGCCACCACTCTTTCCCTCAATCTGAAGCAGGGTAACTGTGGGACAAAACCCCAGGATCCCATTTGTGAGACCAACTTGAAGGCGCCTTCTTTCCTCAGCTTGCCGCTGGGTACATCTGCTACTTGGACCACGCACAGAGGCTCGAATCAAGCCACCACCCCTATCACACCCACGGGTGACTGCCCTTGGTTCTTAGGCGCTAATTTGGCACCATCTGGAACCGCTACTGGGAGCTCCGTGCACTTTGGCAGCGGTCCTGCCTACGCGGCTTACAGTTGCAGTGGCCAAGCTGGCACCTCCAAGCCCAGCGTACACCGGAGGGACGAGACACAGGAGACACGGGACTTTCAGAACAGCTGGCTCGAGGAGGGGAAAGCGGTAGTTTGCAGTGTATCGCAAGTGGACACTAAGTACAAGCGCCGCAGCTGCCAGATGGAGTTTGAAGAGGGTATTAACACAACACAAAGCAGCGAGGAATTTGGGAAGCTGGGCAAGCAGTCCAGTTTCTCTGGTAGCATGGAGGTCATCGAGGTATCATGACAAAGATGACAATCTAACACGAAGGCAATAACTCTGTTGTTAAAGAGCTTTGCATATAAGAGGGACTCATATCTGCCCCCTTTTTCAAGCTAAGGTTGGAAGGGGGGAGTTGAGGAAATGTATTCGGTATGAAAAAATACACATTGGTTTTGCAAAAAGCCAAGTTTCTGGTATGATACCAGTGTTTTTTAAAGGAGCTTATAGACTGCATTATATGCACTCACACCAAAGAACTCACAGAGTGACCGTTTTCTGGCATGTCACCCTAAGGTACACTCAAAATGAAAGAGAACGGGTGGAGTATATCCTTCTACCATGACCATACAAAGACACTAAACATGGAAGAATGAAATGAGTGTGTGTGTGTGTGTGTGTGTGTTTATGCTGGTTTTTATGCAAATTAGGGCAGCCGCACTTAACGGTGACTGGGGGAACTGTATGTATGCCCAACTTTGAGAAGATGCTGTGCGACATTTATTTTTTGTCATTGCCCAATTTCTATTTAGCTATAAATTGAGTAAAGAAGGGCAGATGCATTCAATAATGTCACTATTCAGTATTATACATTTTATCCACGATGTAATAAAAGAGTGAAAATATGAAGTGTATGTTTAAACTGAGATACTCTCAGACCTACTACTGTGCACTGAGCATGCTCAGAATGGCTGGCTACCTACAAACAGACAAGCTGCTTCCGGCGGCACTATGTACTAAGCTGTAAATCTAGACAATTTGCATATATGTGTAAAGGAATATTTCGATTTTAATGGTCTATTTAAAGTTTCATGCATTTGTTGCTTTAATTTATTGTATTGGTTTCATTCTGGCAATGAGCAATAATATATTATTTGAAAGCTTTTCATTCTTTGTCTGAGTCTCTGATGCAAATACATCACAAAGAAGCACATTTATAATGGCTTTAAATTGAAGAACTACAATACACATACACATTTATTTGCATGTACTATCATATTACTTCAAAAAGTAAGCAAGTTTGCTTACACACGCACACATACTACACAAATATATATATATATATATGTAGTATGTGTGCGTGTATAAAGACTTCAGATGCAAAAAGCCTCTAAGTCCATCTGACAGATTTCTTTAAAATTAGCATTTTAAAGAACACACACACGATAGATAGATACATAGACTGTAAAAAGTAATATGCTATAACTACATAACATTTTGGCAACAGATTACAAGCAATATCATTAATTAAATTCAACAAGTTAGAGTTAGAATTAATCAAATTAATTGTCAACCATTTAAAACAAGTAAAAAACAGACAGACGTCAAAGATGAATTAAGAACTCTTTATTTATTGCATTGAAGACAGCTGATGAAAACAAGCAGAAACACTGAAGGAAAGAGAAACACAAGAATTAACAGAGGTTTAGATGTCGATTTTATTGGAAATAACATCGTTATGGTGATCAGTGTTTCATTTAGTTGGGCAGTTTGACTCTGCTTTTTGTGTTAGTTTGTGGTTCTTGTAATGGTGTTTGCTAATTTTACACATTTTAAATGGTTGACTTTTAAGGAATTAATCTGATTAATTCTTACTCAATTCTAATAAGTTGAATTTAATTAATAATATTGCTTGTAATCTGTTGCTACAATTGTATTGAGTAGATAGAGCGTATTACTTTTTACAGTGTAGATAGATAGATAGATAGATAGATAGATAGATAGTTTAAGAGCATTGAAGACCAAACAAGCACAACACAATGGACTCTCGCCACATGTAAATATGATGCGCACAAATTATTTGCAATGAATCATTACCCCTTCATTACACTAATGCTGAATATGACTGACAAAAGGCTGAGAAGGGCCTCTTTGCAGACTGAGACAACAATAACCTACAACGGATTACAGCGCTGAGATTAATTTCCAAATATTAAAGTTGCAATCAACATCTAAATCTAATTGTGTGTAAGTGACGTTCATTACTAAGTGTTAGAGTCTGTTGTGGAAGGTGTTGTTTGGAGGAGACAGATTTGTGATGCTTTGTTATAGACTTTCCATTAAGGCGCTTGACACTGTAAGATTTGTGGTCTGTTTTCTATATGGTCAGGATCTATTTTTGGTCGTGTTTCTGTAGGAAACCATGTAAGTGTGTGTGTGCGAATGTGCAATCGATGAATCGATGCTGTTCACATCAGTTACAGCAAATGCATTTCAGACAGCTCAGCGGTAATGAAGGTAACCATTCACTTGATAATAATCTGCACCTTACTGAAGCCACACACACACACACACCAAAGGCGCTTAAATTTACAACTGTACTTGACTGACTGAGTGGTTTAAAATCTATGAGCCCTAATTGTCTTTTGCATGCCAGATTCCTTGTTCAAGTGTAATTAGGAGAAGGACATAATGATGAGTGTATGAGAAATATAACTCACCCGAGTAGAGCATCTTCCTCTGGCTTCAATAACCTACGAAAAAGAAGTATTCTTCAAGTTCATTTTATGAAGTATACTTATGTTCAAGTATATTTTATACTAATATCAATGTACTAGTAGTAAACTTGCTTGGGACCAAATTGGCCCACTTTTTTGTATATAAAATTATACATTTACAGTTTTTTTTTTTACGATTGCTTACACACTAAAATTAAAAATAAAACACAGTTAGGTGTGCAGATACTTAGGTGCTTAACTGTAAACTCAACAATCAGGTGTAAGCACTATTAAAAGGCAACAGGTGAGTTTACCTGTCTTCAACAAAAATGGTAGGCAATGTCGCAGTAAGAGGAAGAGTTAGGATGAGAGGGGCAGCCATGGAGGTAGAGAGAGGAAGAGGGAGAGAAAGAAGTAGAGCTGGAGGATGTGGACAAAGAATTTTTGCACTTTAATTACTACTATGTTCCCATTTAGGTTCCTCATTTTTTATACTTGAAATATACCCATCTCTTTCACAATTTATTCTAGCTTCATGTATCTTTTTTTATCAACACTTGAATGTGGGTAAGTTTCATGTATAAAAAGCAAAGTTTTTAAACAAAATCGCATTTTTGTCAAAGATTACGTCAGAATCCGATGATTAAAACACAGATGGAGTAGATCGAGTCCATAAACACCGTCAAAGATTCACAGTCCTATAGCTCGCCCTGGGTCGACATTTCATTTAGTGATGTTAAGCAGTTTTGATTTATATGCTGTTTAATGTTGATGATCGCATTATTTTACATTTGCGTGAGCAATCATCTATCACTTGTTTCAGATTCTTCTTCTCCTGTGTTTTGATCAGAGATTCTGTACTCTTTCAGAAGATGTGTAACAGCGCCCCCTACCGTATAACAGTGAAAACATGGATAACCGGAAAATTCAGTCACTGGCTGGGAAAGAGTAGAGTAGATTTGAAGTGAATTCCTTATTCAGATACACAGAATTAGGAACATATCTGTTTTCCTGTTTTCAAACAATGTAAGTTTAGAAGATAGTATGTACAACTATATGAAAAAAAGTATTTAATAGGCTACTCAATCAAAAAACTAGCCAAGTATACTTAGAATACTTAAAGCTGCAGTCCGCAAGTTTTGCCTCTTTGTCGCCATCTCTGTTTGAAACCTGCAATTGCAGTTATTTGTGGAATTATCATCTTTATGTGTGTTGTGCATCAGCACGGCTCCTCGGCGCGGATCAATCTAATGTTTCCTGTAAGACATCACATCGGTGTGGATACTGTACTTAAAAATCACAGATGGTGGTCTTGGATGTATGAACAAAATAAGAATTTTAATCGGAAAATGTCATCTGCACAAGTAACATGTCTGCCACTTTTGTTCTGACCAACTGAGAAAAAGCATTACAATAAATTGCGCTGCCATTGGTGATTAAATCTAACTATCGCTTAGCTCAGATAACATCAAACCGTGCAAATTATTATTACTGTTATACTTTTTTTCTCAAATCGTTAATGTTAAAGGTGCCCTAGAACACTATTTCACAAGATGTAATATAAGTCTCTGGTGTCTCCAGAATGTGTCTGTGAAGTTTCAGCTCAAAATACCCCACAGATGTTTTATTATTCCATGTTTTAACTGCCTATTTTGGGGTGATCTGATTTGGTGTGTGTACACCTTTAAATGCTCGTGCTCCCCGCCCCCAAGCTCGCGACTGCATTAAACACTGCATTAACACTGAATAATTAATATTGAAGTTCACAATATAACTCTCAAAATGGATCTTTACAAAACTGTTCGTGATGCAGCAAATCAGATCACGTAAGTATGGCATATTGTGGATGTTTACATTTGAGTTTGATAACGCTGCGTGGCTAAAGCTACACTGTTGGAGAGATTTATAAAGAATGCAGATCATGCGTTTATGAATTATACCGACTTGCAAGCGTTTTTGGGTTAAAAATGAAAATATCTCTGATCTCCGTGAACACAGTAAGAAACAATGGTAACTTTAACCACATTTATAGCAACGTGCTAACGAAACATTTTACAAATTTACAAATATCACTAAATATGTCATGTATCATGAACAGTTATTATCGATCCATCTGCCATTTTTGCTATTGTCATTGCATGCATGCCTCACAATACCTGCATAACTTCTGATGATTCGGCTGTGCAGCTCCAGACGTTAGAACATGGGCTATGCAAATGTTGGGGGCGTACATATTAATGATCCCGACTGTTGCGTCACAGTCGGTGTTATGTTGAGATTCGCCTGTTTTTCCGTGGTGTTTTTCACGCACGAGATTTACATATGAAGGAGGAAACAATGTGTTTGAGACTCACTGTATGTCATTTCCTTGTACAGAACTCTAATTATTCAACTATGCCAAGGTAAATTCAATTTTAAATTCTAGGGCACCTTTAACATCAGCATGCCCGAATTTCCCGTGGAAACCTACCAGTACCGATTTTATTGTAAAACATTATTACAAGCTTTCCGCTGTGAATCAGGCTAAGGCGAGGAGATAGTTTTGAACACTGGCTGGTTATGTACTTGCTCAAAAACTGATTTTGGATAATGTTTTACCAAAAAAAGTTACGGACTGCAGCTTTAAGTGCAATTTTAAATATATTTCTGAGAAGTACATAAAAAGTAAACTTATTTTTAGTTTAAAAGAAGTATTTGAACACTTGAATGAACGTCTTTTTCGTAAGGGCCGGCAAGGATATACTGAGTAACACAGCTAGCGCAGGAAACGTTCTCAGAAGGTTCTCTCAAAGTTATGAACAAAGTATGGGAATCTGCGAATTGTTTTTTGAACATCTCAGTGATTCTTTTTACAAAGCTGAATAAGACTTTCAGGTGCTTTGAATCAATGAAATGTTTTTGAACCAAATAAAGTGATTCGTAGGAGAGTTCATATATGATCAGCAGCAAAAAACAGTGAAAAAACCTCATCACACTTCTGAAAAAGGTAAAGCGTTAGACATAAATATCTTCATTTGTGTTTCTAAGATGTGTTTTGCAACAACATGAGGGTCAATGACAGAATTCTCATTTTTTGGGTGAACTAACACTTTATTTTGGTACTTCTCAACACTGCACAGAATTTCAGCAGATCAAGGAAGGGGTTTGCTGTCGTCTTGCACTTTAATACTGACACCTAGTGGTGTGGATTCAGTGTGGATTACCACTGCAATTGATGTAGACACACTCTATGAAGCCATGGTTAGTAAGCCGTGATTCATTTATTCCATGAGGAAAAGCATGTGATCCCAACATGGTGTCCTCCACTGCTCTAAAAGAACTTTTTGTATGTGTAAAATGAAATGAAAAAAATAATCAGAGTTTTCACCTTAAATCTGAGAAAAGGGAGCGTAAGATGACGTGTGTTTGAAGGCCTGTGCGTGAGAGAGCGTGTGAAGAACCGATAAAGAGAACGTTTGATTGTATCCAGACGTGACACTGTGATGTGGAGCGCTGGCGTGCAGATCCCGACCCTCTATATGGAAACTGTTAAAGGATGATTATGTCATCAGGACATTTTTCCCTTTCCATGATCTAGAGCAAGTGACTAATGCTGCTTTAAAAATACACAACACTTCCCATCCCGCTTCTCTCCGCTGCCCCTCCTCTAGACTTACATAAGCATCATGCACTGAACTACTTTTGTTTCGATGAATAGAGGCTGATTATTATAAATCAATAAAAGCCTTGTAAATGTCCGAATAGAGCAGTTTAGGAGGTGTTTACTTTTGCAATGGCTCATGATGCTCTCAGGATATGTTAAACCTTAACTCAAATTAAAATGAAAACGCAAAAAGTAAAATCTAATACAAAATATTAAACAACACTGGCTCGGTTTCTAAAATCTAAATCTGTTTTTAGAATAACGTACAGCGATGAATCGCGCACCAGAAACATGCATTAAGAAAGTAAATAAGATTGGATAGCCTGTCAGTCATTTTTTGCTCCCACCTTCAGATGCTGACTGTGTCCCGAATCGTTCACCGCAGCACTTTAACGCTTCTAAAGTGCATCTATTTTTGCAGTTCCAGCAGAGAGTGATCGTCCTTTGTTGCATTCATAATATATGAGCAGGTAATGCAATGCTATCTCAAGTCTCGTGTCCTTTTATGGCCCCCTGCACAACAACCACTGTTCATGAATAAGTGATAGTGTTGCAGCTTCAGCTGGACGACTCGCAGCTTCCAGTGGACAGTTATCAGTGCCGGTCACTGAGATAACAGAGTCCTCTTTAACTGGACTGAACCCAGTTACTGTAACTGAAAACACCACCGCATGAAGTTTTCATAAATGGAAAATGATTAACTGAGCTAAGCAGTTTTGAAATGTCAGATGGGATCTTGCCTTTGCTTTGCTTATTGTGCTTATATTGACAGTGAGCGCATACTGAATTGTGAGAATATGTGTTTTGGCTTTTCATTCAAGCATGCACCGGTATATAGATATGTATTGTTATGTCTTTTCATTTAATAGTGTCCAACATTGTATACAGTACACATGCATCCAGGGTTATTATAGTTTACTAAAAACATTGTATGTTCCTTGTATTTGACTAAGGGATCAACAAATACATCTGAAGATTTGCATCCTGTCTCCTGTTTGGGTCTGGCCACAAAACCTCATCAACATCACAAGCAATGTTCTCTCTGGCTAAACAGTAGTGTCCGGAGTTGCGTATCCATCCCTGGCATCCCCCCCTCATCAATATGACCATTGGTGCGGCTGGCGATCGTATACCTTCCAATGCCACGTCGAAAATAACTCTTCTATTGGGTTTAAACATGGAGAAGTGGCAGGTTGAACACCAAAAGCTACAGATGGTCATTGAACCAATTTTTGTCCCAATTTTGTTGTCCCAGATGACAACAAACCTCGACTGCTCTGGTCCGTTCCTCTGGTCACTGGGAATGAGGATATTATGCAAGAAAAGTGGTAATGTGGGCAGTATTGTAAGGACCAAGAGCAGCATGATGATGAAGGACACCAGCAAATCAGCTATAAGTGTTTTCACACATAAGCAATCAGTAATCAGTAAATGAGTGAGCCATTTTGAATGGCAGTGTTTTCCCAATGAAACACAAGAGCCGTTCGTTTTGAATGATGTGTCTAATGTAGAGAACTGTGTTTAGCAAAAAGTTCGTTTCGAGTGTAAAGCATATAATGTGCATTTTGCAGACTTGGTCTGAAGATTTGGTACGTGAGTGAATGGTTTCACTGAGTGAGCCTCAAGTATCACTTTTAGTCTGAAAAAACTGTAATGTGACCTTCATTTAACAAAAGAATAAAGTTTCAGCTTTTGGGGCAAAACTCCCACAGTTGAAGGAACGTGTGTGTGTGTGTGTGTTTATGAATGACAGAAAGGGACAGATCGGATGCAGAGCCGAGCCGAGGTCATCATCTGAATGAGCTCTGCTGAACTCTCATCCTCATCTGCTGGCTCAGATGTTTTTCTATCGATCTGAACTGAGATGGCTCTCTGGAACGACCTTGTCTGCCCTGTAGGTGTTATATTCAGCCCTGCAGCTCCAAACACGGCCTGTGTGCACCGATCTGGCACCAGGAGCGTGGTGTCATCATACCTCAGGAGGAAATCTTCACAGTCTCCACTGAGTGTTATGAAACCCCAAAGAACGAGGGAGGTCAAACTGAGGTGTGTGTAACTGAGAGATTTAATGCCTCTGTTCTGTTAAGATTCCCATCAAAATGGGTATTCTGTAGCTTTTAGTCCATGTCTGAGGTGATACATATGCTCAATGTTCAAAAAATATTACTGAATCAAGTTTTTAAGAGTGTCTCCAAAAGCTAAAGCTTTTTTTAGTTTTTTAAGTCTCCCATGTTCTGTAGTCTATTATCTTGGAGTGCTTTCATAACCAACGGTGAGAGAAATGGAACAAACCTGTACTGAGAAAGAGCGAGAAGAAAGAAGACTGAAAAAGCAGAGCACGAGTTTCTTTTGATGATAAACGACGCCCTCTGGTGGCTCTGATCAAATGTTGAACAGGAAACAGCATCTTGTCTTTTTGTGTACCATTAACTTCTTTAACAAAAGCTGTTTTACAATGTATAGCAATTTGTAAAAAAAAAAAAAAAAACTCAGAAAAGCACAGAAAAAGGCTATGAATTCTGTAACTTTTAAAATGAATTATTTCTATAAAAGGCAATACTACATTTTAAAAATGCTCTTGTCAATCTCAGTCACTTAAACGGCATTATAGCTTGACTGTTTATGAAGGCTATAACAGAACTAAAGTTCAATGCAAAGCCCTTCGAAATCCAAATATATATATATATATATATATATATATATATATATATATATAATAGGGTAGTGTAGCCTATCCGAGGGCCAAACATAACCAAAGTAATGAAATTATTTATAAAATCACTCATATATTCACTAAAGTGTCATATTGTGATAAAGAATTGAACTTAGATATGTTTCTTTATTAAAATTGTGATATTTTATGCAATATATTAAGGCATATATGATTTACAAATCATATATGACTTTAAACCATAAATCAAAAATAAATAAATAAATATATATATACACACACACACACACACACACATGTTGGGTGTAATCTTATTACTGTAATTTAATTTCTTTAAATATTTAGTATAATTACTAAATAAAGTAAGGGATTACTCTTAATTTTTCTGTAATTTAATTACAGAAAACTTCTGATGTAATTGTATTAAATATTGTATAGACGATGGAGCAATTCTATACAAAACAATAGTGGATTTACGTAAGCCTTTCCTTTTACACACTTTGATCAGTTCAAAAATAATGTATGCAATTGTATATTTGAAAGAATTAAAAGAGCAGTTTCATGTCTATCAAAGTTAAAATGGGATTTAGAAAGTAATTAGTAATAAGTAATTTTATCTATAAACTGAATACATAAATAAATAAATAAACTAACGTTTTTAGAGTTTTCGTTTTTTTTTTGAGAGTTTTTGAATATTTTTTTTTACACAACACTGTGTGTGTTTGTGTGTGTGTGTGTGTGTGTGTGTGTGTGTGTGTATGTGTGTGTGTATTACAGTTAAATGAAATAAAAAGGCCATGTTTGTGATGCCATTCAAAGCGGATCCATATTGTTTAATTCCGTTTATAAACTGATTAAAATATGACCGAGCTTTCGTTCGACTAATAATTGAAACAAATAATTGTTTAACCAGATAAATTATATGTGATATTTCTGAATTTATTGCAGTACAAAGTAGGCCTAAAGAATTTGTATTTGTTTGGTATTGTCCAGAACACTTTACATTTAATATTTCCGAAAAAATAAACTTAAATAAAAGATAATAAAAACACTGCTGAAGTAGTAAGGTCAGTTCGCTAGCAGTCTTGCGCGGAACGCACCACGTCACGTCTGCGTGTAGTCCTCAGCTTTCAGGCAAAACTACATATCCCAGCATGCCTCGGTAACCCGACCACATCCCGGGAGAGAGGGGGTCGGCAATCGAACCTGTGTTTACTTCCGGATTTCCTGTATATGGCAGAGCTTGAAAACAGCCACTCCAGTTGCCCTACAAGCTCAGCGCGAGCCCCGTGCCCCGATCCGAGACCGTCTCCGGTGAAGCACGATGCTTTGGTGACCGGAGAGCCGCCCTACACCGGCACAGCAGCAGAGAGATTAGCGCAGCTTTACACGACCATTCAAGGCAGAAAGTATCCTTCTGCCACCCTTCGCCAAACGTCAAAGTCAATGCGGTCCTTGATCAGAGCGCTGGAGCTCATCCACCTCTCATGCGCGTGTCATTAACGCACTTTCGGTCGGAAAACACCAGTGCCGGAGATTAAAACCCGCCGAGAGCAGATCCAGACTGTTAGCTCGGGCTACCCGGATAAAAGAGGGGGACGGCAGCTCTAGCTGGATTTATCCCTTTCAGTCATTATGGAGTGGTTAATGGGGTGAGTATGTTTTGAGATCATTGTCCTAATTGACCTGATGTTCCTGTATCCCAGCTAGACATATATTCTACGAATGTTTTGCTAACGTTCCCATTAACGTCATTTCTGAATGTTCTCTGAACGTTATTGAAACATTCATTTAATCATCCTTCAAACATTACCTGGAATGTTACTTTAGAATGTTCTCTGAACGTCCAACAAAAACGTCTTCGAGAATGATGTTTTTTTTTGTGCTGAATGTTTTGAGAACACAATAACTTTGAACGAATGTACTGTTAACGTTACAGGAAGAACGTTTGCTCATAACTTTGAGATATGAGAACGTTTCCTGTTAGCTGGGATGGCGACTAACTTTAAAGTCAAATGTTTTGTGCAAACTGTCGCCAAAAATGTCATGCTCCGACCGAGCTCTTCATAGAGAGGTTTGTCAAGGTGCAGTCGTGTGTTTCCCGGACGCTGTCTAGTGCTTTTACATTCAATCCATGTAGCATTTACAGTAACTGTGACGCAATCCTGTTACAAGCGCATTTGAACTGATCGCGTGCATGAATCTGTCATATGACGCACTTGCTATCATCATCATCATCATCATCATCAGGGGTTTTATAATCTTTTAGATGCCCCGGACCCCCAAATATGATCATCATAGTGTGAGGGACCGCCTTACTAAATCTATCTTTTATAAACACCCAATTTAAACACTTTTCATTTATTTATAATAATCAAACTTTATTTATTTTATTTATCTAACTTTATCTTTAACCTAACTTCATTTAAGTGATTAATAACTTATATTTTATTTTAATCATTCATTTACTTTAATCTAATTTATTTGTTTGCTTTTTTATTTTAATCTTATTTAAAACTTACTAGTATCTGTTATATAATATACACACTGACATGATAAGGTATCTTTACATTGTTTGTACTTATTTTTAATTGCTAGTAAACAATTCAATAGTTATTAGTACTTTTCGATTTCACTTGTCGTTACATATTAGTTAACCGATAGTTGTTTTTACCGATAACTAGGTTGGACCTAAGTTGCCGATAACCGATTAATCAACCTTTTTCAAAATGGACACTGGATAAACAACAAATCAAAAAACGAACGCATAAAACAGCGCTAAACTTTTTTACAAAAAAAAAAAAAATATATTAAAGTAAATACAAGACATGCATTCAAACACTCTAAAAATGTATTAGAAAATGTTAACAAACTAACAATGATCAATACTTCTACTGCATTTATTAACCTTTAATTAATGTTACAAATTGAATCTTACTATAAAGTGTTGCCATTTCATATAAATCCAAACAGTTAAGCTTAAAGATGGCCATCTTTAAATATCTCAAAGGCTTTAACAGCTCGCGCTTCGGTCGCTCAACAACAACAAAGCTGGAGAATCTCACGCAGCCAAAATGACGACGGTGTTCAGCCTTACATTGTTCAAACACTGATGGAGAGACTCAGGAAGAAGTTACAACTTTTAGACGTTTCTGAATGGTTAGTGGATAAATTTATGTAGTTGCTGTGGAGTTGATTCAACTCATCGACGACTAGCACGTGCCATCATGTTACTCTTTTGTGCAAATTTTATATATAAAACCATACTTTATAATGATATTATTATGAAGTAATTTTTATAGGATATAAAAATATGACATCTACTGTAGTGTATTCATGCTGTTTCGCTGTCGGTGTTTTAAATGCGTATCTCCGCGCAGCGCTCAGCCTCACATGCTAAAATAAACCGTACGAGGCATCAGTGATCCGCCTCTAGAGGTCACTCGCGTACTGTATGATGACAGCGGACGCTTCTCAGCAACCCAGAACAACTATTGGCATGGATTTTTGCTGATAAGCGATTGTTCCACCAGTCAGCTATCAATGCCGATCATTCGGCAAAACCGATGATCTAATTGCATATAAAGTAAGACTATTGCTTTTTATCATATCTAGTGATTAGGTAGAGTGGCTACTTTGTATTGAATAATAAATAGCTGCTACCATCTAAGCAATAGCTACTTTGAAAACTGGAATATATACTAGTAACTGTTTGAGTATTTATTTGGGACTGTAGAATGAGTACTAGTACTTGGTCATTAGCAAGTGTAATTGTTGATATCTTGCAGCTCTTTAGATTTATCCCTAAAGCACTTGATGGGGTGAGTATGCATGATGATGATGTTCAGATTTGTTTGCGCCAGTTAGCTTGACAAATTTGTAGTTTGTGACCAATCACTGATCCTGACATTAAACCTGATTGGCAACTAACCTGATGCAAGTCAAATTTGCGTACGGGTATTTGTCATACAAATTGTTGGCAAAAAATTGCATGGTCTGAATGCTATTAATAAAAGTGGTTGAGTTCTGATGTCTGCTTCCTGGATAGAGGCGACTCTACATGCCTTTAACACGTTCAGACTGTCTAGAATACGACATGATAATGCCAAGCATGAACTGGTCGCATGTCCGATTCTGCTACATGACACGCGTGCTGTCTTCATCCTCATCGTCATTAAGCATCCATAGCGATCAATGGAATATGGATGTTCACCATTGATGATAGTATGAGAATGTTGCATTAATGCTTGTGCTTGTTTTTGACCTTTAAACTCTTCCTGTGAGGATCCTAACCTTCACCTGCAGAGAGACATCTGTGGAGGTGTCAGATGGCTTGTTTTCATTTCGGTGCCGACCTTACAACACCAAAAAAAAGAGCTTGCAGTTGATTTGAGCAGTTTTGTAGTACATTAGTCTTTGATCATCATTGAATTATATCATTGAAATGATGCTGTGGTCCAAAGGAAAACAGTCCGCAATGGGTTTTCACAATAGTTCTTGATTTGGCTTTGTGGTTCCAACTTCTAGCGCTTGAATGGGTTTAGATTGCTCAAATGTTTAAATTGACAAGATTGCGCAACAAAACCATAGTTTGATTTGACACACCTCTTCAGCAACAGAAGATATGGGAAGAATATAGATCTTTTTTTTTTGAGACAAGGAAGCACCAGTAGGCTTTTGTGCATATCAAAGCCAGGATTGGGAGTTGCATGAATAGTAGGAAGGATATTCTCATTGTAGAGCAGTCCTCTTTCCTGAAGATTAGGGCTGCCTGATTAATCGAAATTAAACCGAACGCGATTTGGCAAAGGATGCAAAAAATCTTGTCGGTGAAGCAAGGCTCTGTGATCAGTAGTAAATGCTCCACCTGAAAGCCAGAGGGCGCTCTCGTGCAGAAACTCTGAATATGCCCCGCAGAAGTAAGATAACGCATCGTTCCAGGAAATCCCTATCGCTGTAGCTGAATAAATAGAAGATTCAAACGCTTTGTTGGATTAAACATGAATTATAAACACACGACTACGACAATATGTGGTTTATCGAAGTTCTGCAAGCCTTCTTGGGTTTTTTCATGATGATAAAGTTTTTATAATGCAATTCTAATCAACATAGTCTAGAATACTATGCAATAATATGTTGTGTGCCAATTTCAGCATTTACTACTGATCACAGAGCCGTGCTTCACTGACAAGCTGCGCATAATAAAAAGCCTTTGCGATTTCATAATCGCGCTAAGCCAAATCTGTTTCGGGAGATCAGTTCCTTCCTTCAAAGTTCAGCTCCAACCCTGATCAAACACAACTGAACCAGCTAATCAAGATCTTCAGGAGCAGTTGAGGATTACAGACTGGTGTGTTGGTTGTGAACTCTGCAGGTAGGTAGATCTCCAGGAACGGGATTGGACAGCCCTGATCTAAGGAGATTTTGATTGGACAAAAATCTTTACAGTGCTGTTTTCCTATAAATAAGAAGCTTTAAATAAATCTGCTAAGAGTTAATTGTGGCAACTTATAGGAGTATACTAACCTCAAAGCTAAGAGGAATGCACTAAAACAAGCGTTTAGGTTTGATGCCATGTTTTTGTGCATTGCACCGATGTGTTCGCTTGGCTTTTGCCGGCAGTACCTATAGGCTGAGGTGATATTATATTTCAAAATCTTCTCAAGCGCTTCCTGTCTTGTAGTGCTGAGCACGTTGTATTAGAAAGCGCAGTACTTTTTTTTTTTTTTTTTTTTTGAGCCTATCTGGTATGCAACCCTGTGGCAGGTTTACATTCCTGCGTCAGCCTGCATCATCATTTAAAAGGTGACCGATAATGTCTGTTATGTGTCTTGTGGCGTTGCATTCACTGTCTCCAGACAGCGATGAGGGATACATCCACCTGTGAATACCTTTTCCTCTGTGTTTATAGTGGTCAGCCATCAAATGGTGACAGTAAAGCATTACTAATTCTCTTTTTATGGAGCAAATTAGCTCAAATTAAAACAATTTATTTTCACTTACAGCATTCAGCATGCAGATCTATAAACTGTCCTTTGTCAACACTGTTTTTTTTTTTGTTGTTTTTTTGTTCTTTTTCTAAAACCTTGCAAATAGCATTATGGCAACAGCTTTCCCAGCTGTAATACATAAATAACTCCAAAGTTCATGTTTCCTGGCTTGGCATGGAGGCATATTCAGGATCATAATGTGAGCTTGCCGTGCCCCAATATGTCTCCACTGCTGCTGGAGGTTGAGGTGCAGAACAATTGCACATTTCAGAGCTCCTGGTGCAGGTTATTGACGGTCTGTCAGTAGTTGGCTCTAATGTAAGGGTGTGACTCCTCGAACACAGGTTTGGGCAGTTCAGCACTCCTCAGGAAGAACGTGTGTAGGATATGTAAAGTCATTCTGATGCTTGACTGAGACCTGCAGCATTGACACCACATTTTTAATGATGATAGCATTTATAAAGATGAACAAACTGAGCCAGCTCTTTACAATTCTCATAAGTTGTGTCTGTGATTCTCAACTGGTTTGGTTTCAGGATTGAACAGTAGTGACCCAACACGGTACTAAAATTGTTCAGCACACAAAAAATGTCCTTAAAATCAAACATAGAAATATATACAGGGCTCAACATTAAGGGTTTTTACTTGCCCTGCCACAAAAAAGTTATTGTTTTCATCGTTTTTGTAACCTTGTATTCCAAAATAATAAGGTTGTTACGACACCAACATTTTAGATAGCAGTGATTCAGTGAAATTTCACAAGTCTCAATTCCAATTTAGAGAGCACAGCAAAAACTACTAATATAAAGTTCAAAAGTTAGATAGTTCACCCTAAAATGAAAATTAAATCATTTACTCACACTGGTGTTCTTCTAATGCATTATTCCGTTTGTTCTTTTTCAGACCAAAAAAGGGGATTTAAAAAAAAAAAAAAAAAAAATTCTCAATTCCCACTCGCCCTTGTCCAAATAATGGCAGTGAATAGCAACCAGCATCAAGCTTTTTTTTAAAAAAAGAAGCAACAGTTTCACAGTTCATTCTACATAAGGGTGCAGACATATAATTTGGCTGCTGTCACTTTAAGACCTAATGCGCGGATACAGTTTATTGACACACATTTGATTTTCTTCCAGCTGTTTACTAGGGGTGTGACGAGATGGTTAGCTCACGAGACGAGACTTCGCCATGTCGCCATCTTGTCACTTGCTCTCGTCAACTCTGATTCCTGCTGCACTACGTACAACTCTGTTGCTCATGTTGGATGAGATTGAAGCGAACGTTGTCCAACTGAATTAAATGGTTTTTATTTCTATAAAAAGCAAAATGACAGTGGAGGTGTAATGTGAACGTAGCGGTGGCATATTCTATCCTAATTTCACCCTCACACTTTGTCATGGCAATATCAGCTTTTCACCTCGACGAGAAATCTTGTCACACCCTTACTGTTTACATTAACTTATGTACTTAGGTAAAAATGACAGTCTTTATGAGGACACTCTCCAAGGCGGCCATTTTGACAATTTTGTGTATTTGTCCATAAGATCTAAAAGAGAGTTAAATTCGGTACTCGTGCTCTGAAAGAGAGCTTTCTGTGTGCATGGTTTGGGCATGTGAATGGAGTTCTTCTCCATGGATGTCTTCTTGCATTTGGATGTTTAAATTGGCAAGACCTAAAACACATAAAAATGATAAACTTTCATGCCGATTCAGGCAGCCCTTATTGTCGACCCCTGATATTGATATTGCTGCATAGGCTTAACAATATGCAAAATGCATTAGCTGAATAAGAAAATTGACAAATTTGTAAAGGGGTGACTGACAGCAGAAGGGTGATTTACCAGTCCAGCACACGGAACAAACGCTGGGCCTAATATTTGTCATTTTAACCAAGCAACAGATAATTTTGTGCAAAAATTTGATTGAATGTGCGGCCGTAACAAAAGGTATGGGAAGAATTTTCTCTGTCTTTTAAAGTTGATTAGCCCATTTATATTTTTGAAATAAACAGATTTGTGATTTCGTGTTATGGCTAGTTTTCAGACATACAGCCTATTTTTGAGTCACGACTCACCAGTTTAGAACCTGATTATTTGTTACCGGAGACGCAAATTGGGGGCTCGTCCGGGATATAATACTGAAGACTTGTACCTCTAAACCAAAGCACTTTCACGTTTTTCACTTGCTTTTTAAGATTCAAACCTGAATTGGATGATCTTAAATGTGATTGCTAGAAATGGAAGCAAAACATCAGGCAGGCTGTTCGTTTGGCATTCCTCGCAGTTAAGGTCAGAAGCCCCTTCCATTGCAAGACCAGTTATGTATGAAGACGTGCTTCCAGTTGACCCTGATAGAAACTAGGCTTGATATTCTGCAGTTTGGGAACGTTCAATTCCCAGCGCAGCACTCAGCAGCTGAACGCCAGCGGTAGAGCTTGTCTCCTGTCCCACACCTTTTAGAGCTTGAATAATTGGTCTTGTGGAGGTAGTATTAGTTGAGAGCGAGAGAGACTGAAGGAATACCCTTGCCACATATGTGTGTGTTCATGTGGATCAGATCTGTTGTCTGTTCTGCTCTAATGCTAGTCTGTGTAAGTGTGATGGGTATTAGTTGACAGTTTCTTCCACTAGCTGGAAAACAAAGAGCCGTGTAGCACCCTTGTGCTTTGCCAAAGAAGGGAAAAGAGGCTCTGGAGCAGTCAGCCGGACATGACGGACCTCAAGAGTCTGTGCAGCTTTAAACATACTTGGCGTGAATGTATCTTTTGTTTTCTGAGTTTACTTTATCTTTACCTTTTGCAGTAGTAGATAGTGATGCATTACCAAAAACACCGAAATTCAAGTTGTCATTTAGCCAAAGACTGAGACTGATGCTGTTCAGGGTGTCGTATTCTTAGGTAATAAATTAAACCAGTTAGGTCTGTAATGAAAACTACTTTTTGTTGGGTGATATATTTTCCCAGAAATAATTGCGATATGCGATATTATTGTTATTTTAAGACCATTTTATGCCATGATCATGATATAACCGCATAATGCAAGTAGGCCTACATACTTTCAAATGACAATGATCTTAACTCTTAAGAATATTTAGTTCAGGCACAAATAGACGTGGAAGAGATCGCATGCATCTGCGTGGCTCTGGGTGTGCGTGCAGAAACCAGCTGCATGTTCAGAGTTCTCTTTTGCATCTTTGTGCGCTCAAATGGTTTAAAAACACTTTAATGTTTAAACTGACAGGACCTAAAACAAGTTCAAATGATAAACTTTCATTGTATGATGGTCGTCATTTTTTTATTTTTTTTTCGTGCCTTCTCGGCCAAATATTTTTGGTTTCTAAATTCACTAGTTGAGACTGAGCTACATTATTGAAGCCCTTACATATTTTTAAATGAAATAAACATTACTTTACTTTATTTTTTATGTAGTTATGTAAATGAACAGGAAGTACACTGCAATTGCATAAAATGCCTGTGACCAAGTTGGAGTTTTGAAGCACGTTTCTCTGAACTGAGCCGAGATGTTTATGGGTGCAAAGGTCTCTGCTAATAGAGATTGGCTATGTGAATGAACTGGTTTAAGAGACAGAATGGCTAAGACCAGTCTGTTTTATCATCTAACTGATAAACCAGGTAGTAAGTTACATCAGCACTCACTTAAGTAATGGCTTTATGAAGTGTTTATAGTTCTGTTTCAGATTAATTGAAAGTGAAAGTAAACATGTAAAACTGCTGTGTTTCCTTGTATATCCTCCAAAATGTGTTTGCCATATATGAAGAAAAATAACGTGCTTTATACTGCTTCACTTCCTATTTCTGCTGTAGAAAATATATGTAACCTTGTGCTTCCTTGTCTCAAAAATAGAAAAAAAAAAACAACCCTCTGGTTATCTGAGGTTGTGGTGAAGACAAACATCCTCAGTCAGGTGTGGGTAGAGTCTATTTTTCCTCTCTGGCTTTCAGCATGTTTATTTTCAGAGAAAGTTTTGATGCAGTTGGTCTTTTTAATTTTTGGGTGAACTATCACTTCAAGAACCAAATGCATCACTGTACATTTAGTCCAGACCCTGGTGTTATAAATCCAACGCAGTGTGTTTATTATGGAGTCATGCTGGATGAAGAAACGTGCCTCTCATCTCTCTCATGTGAGCTGGTGGCTCCCAGGCCTGTGAGTCACACATCTCTCCTCTCTCTGTTCTTGCATCTCTTGCCTCCCAGGTCCAAGTGACGTCACTGTCGTAGCCTGCGGCCGTTGGTTGGGAACATGTGTCCCCTCTGCCGGGGAACGGAGGATGAGGAGATGAACGCGGCTCGGGCCTCCCTGCAGGCCCCGGCGCTTTTTATAGATCCCAGCCAGTTAAGCAGAGACTGAGAGAGTTTAAAGAAGGATGTTGGGTTCGTTTTTATTATTCTTCTCAAAATCACATACTGCACGCTAAGAGCTTGTTGTTGTCCTTTAGACAGGAAGCTTCTGTCTTTAGATCAGGCCTCATGCGATTCAATTAGGCCGTTGTCACACTTGGTTTGATTGCCTGCTCTGAAGCTGAGTCAGACCTGCGTGATTAATCGAAATCAAACTGAAATCACAATATGGCTTAGTGCCGTTATCAAAATGCAAAGGATTTTGCATCTATTCTATATTTCATCTGTATATTTCGTCTATACCCCGTTGTTAGCCCCTCTTGTCTCTTTATACAATGAAGTTTTCGGGTCCAAACTCTGGTATATTTGTGTCAACAATGTGAGCATAGCAGCAGCCCTTGAGCTCTGTAACTAGGTAGCGACTCTGGATTAGAAGACGCCAGCTTCACTGTGTGTTTTTGTTTTTCCATATTTTTGTCCCGTTGGGTTTACCAACCTATTCCAGTCCATCTTCAAAAGCAAATTTTGTTCAGAAAACCGCTTTCAAAACCAAAAAAGGAGATGAAATGTTGTGACAAACAGGTCCATACCGAAAGCGCTGGCGTAGAAGTGATATCTCTGTATTTGTCTTCTCGCTGTTCTTCCTCTCACGTGTTTTTCAGTTCCTACTCTTTCTGATGACCTACATTGCATCCTCAAACACAGCATGTGCAAGGGTGTTGCTTTCTTGCTTTTATCTTTTCCTCTTCCCCCATTTGTTTCTTTTGCTTTTCTCATCCTCGCATTGAAGTTTGCAAAACGGTTGGAATGGCTTGCATCACATTTTTAGGGTTTGCATACTTAAATGCAGTGAAGAAAATGCAAATGAGAGAGAGGGATTCCTATTGACACTTGTCTTTTCCTTGTATGGAGCAAGAATGGGTTTTAGTTGGATTATGTTACGTCCTGCAGGCTTTACCTACACCTCACAGATCAACGGCGAACGTGTGATCTGAATCTACATCACTGAAGTATTTGAAGTGCTGCAGCTCCTGTTCTGCAACATTGTTCATGTTAGATAAAATTTGGCTCTGTGAACCGGCAGGTCATAAACCTACAAAGTAGAGCAGCACCATTCTGGATAAATGGAAAATCACACATTTGTTTTTGCTTTAAAACCAAGATCACAATTCTACCACGATTCTGAACAGACAACTAAACACAATAACCTAATTTACTAGAGATTCTGACAAAATGCCAATTGCTGCAGTCTATTTTTTTTTTTTTTAAAATTCATTAATTTGAATTAGATTAAAAAAAAAAAAACACTTTGAATGAATGATTCAATGACTCCCTCATAAAGACTTGTTTCATTACTAGATGAGTCTGCGTTTGTGAACGAATCTCTTGAATGAATGATTCAATGACAAATACAAGTTGCTTGTCACCACCTAGTGGCGTAACAGTGTATTACAATCACAATACAATTGTAATCTGAAGTTAAGTCAAGTTAAGGCCAAAGTATACTTTCCTTTTTACGCGTACGCAAGTGTCAGTGTACAGTGCGCGTGACGTATTTACATGGGTTGTAACTCATGGCGAGAGATTGCTCAAAACTGTGCATGCGTCGAATGCCAGTGTACGTGTACGAGTCAAAGGAAGTATACTTCGCAAGGCTGTGTGTTCGACTGTGTGTGTATGCGTAAAAAAATGAAGTATACTGTACTTTGGACTTGACTTTCATAAGGTTATTTTACTGTATTTTGATCAGTACCGTAGACATCAGTGTTTATATCTGAGCTATAAACTTTTATTCTAGTACTATCGCGGTCAGCGGCAGCACCAACACTGAATGTTCATGCTTGTCCAAAGTTTAATAGACCTAGCTGAATTATTGTATTAGAACTGCATGACTGATCGATTCAAATAGCCGTGTGATCTTATTCGTAAATGACAAAGTGGGATTTGTTCCTGTAGTTGGTGTTGAAGTCTCATTTAGGCTTGCTGCGATAGTCGGTGTTACCAGTGTTCAGTTGCAACACCGGTTACATCACATGCCCACCGTTTTTTTATTATAATAAAAATCATTTAGTTCACTACAATTAAAAACTGAACGTGTCTGCTCAATTCAGCATGAGCAGAACAAGAGTAGCAGCACAGATCAGCAGCAGCGTCAGATTTCATTAATCAAGAGGTTGAGGAGCTAACTGACAAGACTATGGCAGAAGATTTGGTTTCAAAGCTGAATGTAAACGCGCCTATTTGGCAATATTTTGGATTTAAACCTAATGCTAATAGGGAACCTGCAAAGGATTAGTTGTGTTTTTCTAATTGTTGTTAAGAATAATAATGAACCCACCATTTAAGCAATTGCCGCCCCCTGAATTGGCGCTAAGTAGAAATCACTGGTGCTCAGCGTTTTCAGTTCATTCCTGTGAAAGCTCAACTTCCATAGGAATGAATTAATTGAAAACGCTAGTTCTGCTCCGCACCGTTATGCATTTTACTTTCGCTTTCAATTTAGTGCACCCCCTTCTGGTGATACCGGTATTACCGGTGTTGTCACAAGTTGATTAACCAGTGGGAAAATTCTCACCGTCACATCCCTTAGTCTCTTTGGATAAAAGTGTCCTCTTCATGACGGAGTACCTGAACAGATCAATCCAGGTGTACTTTATGTAATTCTTACCAAATGACCTTGCAGGTCAAGAATTAACTTTGTTGGAATGGATTGATATCATCTGTGTACACCAACACATTCTCTTCTGTGAGTAAGCCGTACTCGCACGCTCATGTCCAGGACTGTCTGCAATAAGATTACAGTTGCTGTGTGTAAAGGGCAGGGAAGGTTGTGCAAGTTGTTGACCTGTAGTAGCCTTCTCACAGTCAGAACGGATAAGATCGAACAAAATAATCTCTTGTAAAATCACTTCTGAGCTGTTTAGGGATCAGCCGCTTCTCAGGGCAAGAGGATGCGTTTTTTCTAGCACTTCTTTCACAAGTCGTGTCGTTTTTGTTCTCGATTTAAATATTTACCCCCGGTTTCACAGACGAGGCTTAACCCTCGCACTAGGCTCAAATGCATGTTTGAGCTGTTTTAACTAAAAAGCAATTTGCACTGACATATCTTAAAATCTATCAGTGCCATTGTTTTGTCTCAAGATGCACATCAGTAATGTTTTTCTCTAAGGCATGTTTGCAAAAGCTACTTAAATGCCCTGATTGAACGAAGGCCTAATCCTGGCTTAATCTAAACCCTGTCTGTGAAACTGGGCGTTAAATGCACATACAAAGTTTTTGTTAGGACACAAAGCTGGTCAGTTATTGGTAAGGTGTTTGGATTTAACCATTTGATTCACATGAATTATTTTTTTGATCTCTTGGTGAACATTTTGACGCAACAAAGTTTTGGTGTAATGGACTTTCAATGGAGAGACTGAAATCACTCAGGTGGGGATAGACAATAAACCGCATTTGAGTATGAATTTGAATTTAAAGCTCACTTGGCTTTGTTCTAGATCATTGAACATCACATTGTGGTGTCTTGATCTGTCTGAAACCAGTTTCATTAGGTTGTACCTTTATGCAAAAATGCATTCGATCATCTTTCTTTCAGACGCAGCTGTAGTTGCTGGAGGCTGGGAGGTTTTTGATTTCTCAGCAGGTGCTAGTTGCAGCGTTGCATAATGGCTGTCCTTTGCCATTCATGTAGATTTTAAATGCCTTGTCCTTAGTCACCGTCTACATGTCTGTGGCGTTGGCACCCAATAATAGTGTTACATATGCTGTACTTGACCTGGCTTGGATTTGCAGCTCTTCTGAACTTGACTCGCCTTGCGTTGCACATATATGCTCTTCATATCTCTGTGCATGTTGACCGAGGGCCCCTGGAGTGAGCGCAGCATCATCATCTGAGCGTTATGTAAGTGTTAGCCAGCTGTGGATGGAATGCACTTCAGTTAATGCCTGTGTAATCCAGCACTGCCTCTGCCGATGGTCATGTAGAGACGGAGCTCCTCTCTCTTCAGTCTCCAGCTCCCATCATAACCCTTTTCCTGAAGGATTAGTGGATAGATCCGTCCTCAGCACTACAATGCTGGAAATACAGCAGCGACCCCTTGATAATTTCTAAGTCTGTTCTCCTTACGTTGCATTGCTTTTAGTGATTTCACATATCATGGAATTTGTCCATGCTTTTTGATTTTTAAAGAGTTTAATGTACTATACAGTTATAATGGAACATTCATAACACAGATCTCCCTACCCAGTCTGCCCAGACCATACTGAAACTAATCTGCTAAAATGGGTCACCCAGAAACTGCCGTTCTGTGACATCACAACCATGAGGACATTAACATATGACCACCTGCAATTATATATCAGTTATTTGGCCTGAACAAAAAAAAAGCCTGATTACTTTGAATGATTGTGTGGAAATGGTCATGTCAACTGAAATTTTGTTTATTTATGCATTTATTGATGCATGCATTTATTTACGTAATACGTATGCATTTATGCATTTATTTACTAATGCATTTATGCATTTGTTTTTATTGATGCATTTATTAATGTGTGCACTTATTTACATATTTATGCATTTATTTATTGATGCTTTGATGCATTTATTGATGCATGTGTTTATTTACGTAATACGTATGCGTTTATGCAATTATTTACGTATGCATTTATGCATTGTTTTTTTGATGCATGCATTTATTTACGTATTTATTGATGCTTTGATGCATTTATTGATGCATGCATTCATTTACGTAATGTATGCGTTTATGCATTTATTTACGTGTTTATTTACTTATTGATTCATTTATTGATGCATGCATTTATTTACGTATATGCATTTATTAATGCGTGCATTTATTTACGTATTTATGCATGCATTTATTTACGTGATATGCATGCGTTTATACATTCATATATGAATGCAGTTATTTATGCATGTATGTATTGTTTTTGATGCATTTATGCATTCATTGATGTGTTTATTGATGCATGCATTTATTAACATATGCATTTACACATCTATTTATGCATTTTTGCATGCATGGATTTTACTGGGTTGTTAGGGTGTCCTGGGTGGTTTCTAGGTGGTGGTTTACTAGCCCACATCAAAAGTTCCTTCTAAGCCCAGCCTTACATGTTACCAACCAATAAGCTTTTGCACTTCTCTAATGTAAGATCTGTAAGTTTGGATAGTGTTGAATTAGATTGTATGTAAGTTATCCAAAATGCTTGTAAACTGTTGTTTCCGGGTCACTTATATCACTGAGGTAAAGTTTGCAGAGGATACAAGCTGTAGTCCAAATCTTTAAAATAGAAGTTGATTCCGTGAATGTGTCACCCTCGTTCTCAGATGAACATGTAGAACATCATTAAGAACATCTATTTGCTCCAGGGTCAATTTAATGTTATTAATTTTTTATTTACATATTGATTCAGGTCTTTGCAGTGTGTTTCTGGAACAGTTCTGTTCACTTTCATTGATGCTGTCACTTTCAGATGAGTCTTATCTCTTTTACTCTCTTCTAGAGACTGTTTTTAACCATTTTGCTGCTTAATTTAACAATTTCTTTCAATAAAAACAGATTCAAATGCTTTATAATATCCATAATATATAGGAACAACTAACGAACACAAGTAGATGCATGTAGATGAAAAGTAGAAACGAGTAGATGAAAACATGCATTGCTACAGAAGTGTAGAGCGTGGCTCCTTAATTGCTTTTGGTTTGTTCTGTGATCTGGCCTCACAAACACACACCCTGCTCCTGCCCGGGCTTGCTAAAACACACAGGGTTTCCTCGCCCTGTTCAGGCTCAGCTTGTTTTGCTATTTAGGGGTATATTCACACAGCCTCTTGTGCTTTTGTCTCAGCAACGTTCTCTCAGGCACCTGCCAGAAAGGAACATGGAGGTGCTGGTTGATTGGCTGTTAATGGGGCATGGAAGGTCATTAGCTTTCGCTCTTTCACAACATGCTTTTCACAACCGGCTCGGTTTGTACAGCTTCAAAGGCCTTTCAAACTGGTGCGCATTACCGGCTCGCTGCTTCGCTTTCGACAAATTACCATCAGCTGTACAGTACAGAAGAGAGGACGGCATCACATCAATGCCACTGATTACTCCAGTGATATAACTCACATACACATGCTGGCTCTCTCAGATATGCTGTCGTGGATCACCCAGGACTGGCATTGCGCTTCAGTTTTCTTGTATTAAAATGACTGTCAAAGTGAAATTTGACCCAAGTGCCAGGCTCGAGCCAACAGGTGTGCGAGCCGACTTTGAGACACTTGGCCATGTTTGGACAGAAATACTGGTGTACCGCATACTGTCTACTGGCCTCTGTTCACATAAAAATAAAAAAATAAAAATATTTAATGTGTGTAAATGTTATATTCTATTCTATTATTTTAATATATAATATATTTGAATATATTATAAGTAAGTAAAAATTAAAAAAATAATAATGCTGTTTAATTCAGTAAGTGCTGTATTTTGGCTTTCATTAAAAATAATAAAAATATAGATTTATAAACATGTTTTGTATATAATGAAATGTGTGTAAATGTAATGAATTACTATGTTAATAGATAATATAATGTATTAATAATATTACAGTAACAAATATAATAAGGTTGCTTGCCTAAATAAGTACTGTGCATTTCTCATTTTTGAAAAGAAAAATAATTTTTTTTTTTTTTTTTTTTTTTTTGATTAGTTAATGAGTCAAGAAAGATCATCTTGTCATTCGTTTGTCAGTGTGGAAAGGGAAGGTCGAGTTATGTGCATTGCATTATGGGATTGCCGGCTGTATAATACAGAAATGGCAAATGTGTTGAATCTGTAAAAGCTGCATTTCTGTGCCGATCCAGCAGATGGAGCCGAAACACTGATGTTTGCTCTCTCTGGGTGGAGAAACTGGAGTTCACCCACGTTCTTCCTCTGTGTGTTTGTCGTGGGTGCGTCCGCGATCTTGAGTTGGAGACAGGAAGTGGGATTTACACCTTCCTCCCTGTGAGGTGCAACGAGAGCATTTGAAAGACATTTCCTGCTTGTTTTAGTGTGCATTACTCTTCTGTTTAGATGAAATAAAAGGCTTCATTAATATTTAATGGCTAATGAAGCTTAGTCGGGGTCATCTGAGGCTGAGTCGGCCTCGTTCTCAAAACCTCTTCATACTCCGATGAAATGCTCAGCATATAGCCATCACGATCCAGATCTTAGATTCATGGTCGAGACCTTTTTCTGCTTGGATTTTCAGATTTGTTCCAACAGGTTTATATATTGATCATGGATTCTTAAGCTCTAAATAAAAAACACACTTTGAAAGCAGCACTGTGTGTGAGGAACAGACTAACATTTAATAATCAAATAAGCTGCAGATTGGATGACGGTAGATGTGATCAGGATCATATTTGATTTGAGAGTCGCATGACTTGGAATATAGGTCACCAGTCATATGAATCTTGAATCCTATTTATTTAGTCTGATTGTATGAGATTATTCTCATGAAAATAGGGCGAAATAAGTGGCTGTAAATATAAATATTAATATACATTTTTATTATTCTTGTTATTGATCATGATGATATTTTATAAACATTCTTTTAAGCTTTCTAAATGCTTGATTATAAGAGATTATGCTCATGAAATTACTAATTGTTGTTCTAAAACTTGTTTCTGCCCGTGTGCGAGTTTGTGTGTGTGTTCTTGTATACATGGTTTATGAGGACACAAATGTGTCCTTGTAAACCGAATGGCTTAAAAAACATACTAAACTGGGGGGTTGGAGTAGTGTAGGGGGATCGAATATACAGTTTGTACAGTATAAAAACCATTATGTCTATGGAGAGTCCCCGTAAACCACATGTACAAGTGTGTGTGTGTGTTTGCCCGTGTGTGTATGTTTTTCTATCCCAGTGGGGACTTCAACCCTAATTGAGGTTCCCATGAGAAAACAAGCTTATAAATCATACAGAATGAGGTTTGTTTTTTTGAAAACATAAAAATGTAGGAAGTTCTCAGTGATGGGTAGGTTTAGGGGAGAGAATGTACAGTTTGTACAGAATAAAAATCATTATGCCTATGTAGGGCTGGACGATTAATCGAAACTGAAATTCAGAACCTCTAACCAATGTAATTTTCCCATGTTGGTTATTTCGTTTTTTTTTTTTTTTTTTTTAATCCTGTTAATACTTTCCCCTTGAAAGTCACGTGACTCCGCCCCGTCCAGTCAGCGGCATGGAAGCAACACGGAGGCGAACTCAAACGCCGAGTCAGTGTTGCCAAGTCTGCGGTTTTCCCGCAGAATTGAGCTACTTTAATACTGTTGCGGCGGGTTGTTTTTCATGTCCACGGGTTGAAGCGACCTCAAATAACATGATATTTAGCCTCTGGAAGGCAAATTTTACCAGGGACCCCCACCAAAACTGCGTATTTTACCCCCCAGAACACGATTTTTACCAGGGGGACCCCTCTGAAACGCAGTTTGGCTAGTTTTGAGTAGCAATTGGGTGGGTTTTGTTGTGAAAACCACACGTCACAGACAAAGGTGTAAATCCCACTTCCTGTCTCCAACACAAGAGGAAGAACGTGGGTGAACTCCAGTTTCTCCACCCAGAGAGAGCAAACATCAGTGTTTCGGCTCCATCTGCTGGATCGGCACAGAAATGCAGCTTTTACAGATTCAACACATTTGCCATTTCTGTATTATACAGCCGGCAATCCCATAATGCAATGCACATAACTCGACCTTCCCTTTCCACACTGACAAACGAATGGCAAAGCAGCGAGCCCCGAAGTGAGATCACTTTCATTTGTGTCTTCACTAAACTTTGTTAATTGTATGTTTTAAGGCTTGCCAGTTTGGACATTCAAGCGATTTTTAGACCAACGTATGTGTATTATTATGTTGAGCTACTAGCTGCACATCATGTGAATATCGCGCGCACACACGCAGAGGAGCGCGGAAACTCGTCAGCGCTGCCCTGTGATTTATCACTAGTATCTTAGAAACTCAAAAGTTACAGCTTCACAATTAATAGAGAGACGGTATGACTAATTCACACACGCAATCGCTCTCATTATTGCATTCAAATAAATGTGCTAATTTATCTGTGTCTGATTTACAACAAGCAGAAATCTGTAGGAAATGTTACGACCCGTAGATAAAATGACTGCTGAAAGTGAGCTGTCGTGTCAGAGGAAAAAAAATATCCCGCCTTTTAATAGTCAAGCGTATTTACAGTACAAACCTCGTCGGTGAACTACGAGGGCAAAAAAATCGTTCATTAATCGTAATTGAGGTAAAATGTTCAATTAATCAAGATTTTGATTTTAGGTCATATCATCCAGCCATATGCCTATGGAAAGTCCCCATAAGACATGAAAAACCAACGTGTGTGTGTGTGTGCTCTACCCAAATCCTCTTGTTGTTTTCCAGGGTGTGGAATTCATTAGCATGGATCTATTTTTGTAATCTGTGTCATGGTAAACTGAGAACGAGATGGATGTGTTAGCTGTAGAGATGAGTTCTGTGTTGATCACTCACGCCACTGCTTCGATTTATAGTCATGATGTGCCTGAGATTTTCTGCCTCAAAAGCTGAGCTAAACTAGCTATTCCTATAGCTTTAATATTCTGTTCATGTTCTGATAACCAGGACTCAAGAGTTTCTTACCCACCGTCCTAAAGTCTAGCACGTTCTCGCATTCCCGCTTCAGTGGGTGTTTGGGATGAACTGATGCTAAAATTTGCAGTGTTTAGTTTTATAGCACACGCTGGTCTGGGTGGAGCCGCTTTGGAGCCCACACCTCTAAACCAAACCTCATCCTGTCCCTTCCCGAACAAAGTCAGCAGTGTGTCCCAAATCCAGCTCTGCTTTACTATATAAACCAGCAATACCTTTTATACTTTCATTCAGACCTGTAAAGGAAAATTTACAATAAAATGGTTGTTGTTGTTGTGTGCAATCAAGGGCACACAGTAAAACCTCCAGTGTTAAATGAACATTGCCAGTGTTTATATAATCCACACCGGGTTATATAAACACCGGGTGACACTGGAAGTGTTCATTTAACACTGGATGTTTTGCTGTGCAGCGAAGGGTTAAGAGATGGCCTAGTCTATTTCTGTCTCGGATCAGTCAGCCTGCTCACAATTCGTGGCTAATGAAATGCTAATGAAAGTGAAATGGAAATCAGAAGCACCAAACCATGATTTTTAAGAGGGATTTTTTTGGTACGCCGCTTTCCATAAAGATCTGAACGTGAAATACAGCTAGTAACCACATCACCACTGTATGCAGCTATACCCTTGTGACAAAGTGCGCTTTAGTATGCACTTATTACAAGAATTATATACTTTAAAGTCCCCCTGTAGTGAAAATCAGGTTTTTAATGTTGTCCATATGTCTGTTTTTAACATGCTTTAAGACAAACCATGTGCAAATTCATAAGTCAACACCATTGCTAAGTATTTTCTCTTTAAAACTGCAGTAAACCAAAGACCTGACGTCACAAACGACCTCGTAACCAATCACGTCAATGTGCCGGCGGGCTTCAGCATATCATTAACTGACTGCACAAGGGGGTTATTTTTCTGTTGAGATAATTTGTGTAGATTTAGCAATATGGCAGGTGTATGATGCATATTATGATGAACTATATGTTCTGAGTTGTTCAAAGCGCTACTGATTTTTAGCTTTCTGACTCGCGAATGTGAACATGGTTTGTGTATCGTTAGCAACACATTATTAGCTGTTTGATAACCTAGTCAATCAAAACACTAATCGTATTAATTACCGTTGTGTCAGTCGTTGTAAAAAGCAACAGCATTGTGTAGCGTTCACCACAGTAAGTTGACCGAGTGGATCTCTGAGCTTGTGCGAGTGAGTGGAGGCGGGGCTAATTATCGTATTCATAGATCCACGTATATTAAATGAGGTAAGGGTGTAGAGTTACATTCAAGCTATTTTAAGACATTAAGAATGTTTTTTTTTTTCAAAGGAAAAAACGTTTAAATATGTAATTTTGGTGTTTTAAGGGATAAAATAATTGACTACAGGGGGACTTGAGATATACTTAAGTGTGAACTGGACACTTAATTAGCAAATGACAGTTTAAATTTAAAGTTGACCTTAAGAGTGTTTTTGACTCCCTTGAGTAGGTATAATCACGTCTTGGTATGCCAAATGTACTGACAAGCATTTGTGGTAAACTTAAGATATGCTTTAATGTCATTTCTATTGAAATGTGAATGTCATGTATTTCAATGTATTTGTAATTACACATTTCTAATAATGAAGTTGCAATTGGCGCCATTTAAAATATATTAAGTTTAAATGTAATATCAAGTAAAATACAGTTCAGATTATAATCAAGTACTTTTCATGTGCTTCAGTATGTTAGTAAACATCAAAATAAGTGTACTACTTTTAAGCACGACAATTATTAAACTTACTTGACTTTGTTACAAAGTGCACTTAAAAAAAAAAAAAATCTACTTAAATGTGTTACATAGTCCTTGAAAGGGCATTTTCTTCAAGTGCACTTAAGTTTCCTTTTATTTAATATATTATATTTTTTAAATATACTTTTAAGTACTTTTAAAGTACACTACAAGAGCACATTGAGTACAGTTAAACACACTTATTCTTCCCAAGGGTGAACGGTGAGATTAATGATCTTAATTGGATTGTTTTTGTCAACCATGTTGGAGTGAGTTTAACACATTAGACTGAAGGATGTAAAGGAAACCACTGCTTTGTTGAAATGATATTCTGTACTACACATTTTTGTTTTTGTCTTTTTGGTTGTTATAACTTGAATATCTGTGCTACACCTACAAGAGTGGAAATAACCTTAACTATGTTTTATTGAAACATCATTGTTATTTGATGGACAGCGTTAATCGGGATTGTGTTACCAGACAAGTTTTTGGCGAAATGACGTTTAGAAGGTCGAGATCTTACTCTCTGATCACACTCTCATTTTCAGCCATCTCAAAAACTCACTTAATACAGTGAACTCTCAATTGTTTTACATTAGGCTGCTGTAAAGTATGTTAGGATTGCACAGCAAGAGGCCTTCCACATGTACCTCCTGCTTTGCATTGTTGCCGCTGTGCTGATGGACATTACAAGTACCAGACGGTTGCATAACTTCCCGTTGAGATCCCTGTGATGGACTGCCAATTGACAGTGAAAGCTCTCTGCTGGAAACTTTCTCTTTATACACTGACACTTTCTCAGACATGGTTTTAACCTATACCTCTGCTCAAGAGGCACATGCCATATTCTTCCTTTACATAGTTGAAGTCTTTTCGTTTTATTAGACTTCAGTGTGATGTTTTAGAGAGCTTTGGTGTCGGTTACCCACGCAGAAGGAGAGATGTGAGACTGATCTTGTGGCTTGGGAAACGTGATGTGCTTGTAGGCGGTTCTGCTCGGGGTGATAAACTGATAAGAGTCACTTTCTGTAAGAATCAGCACAGCTCCATTCTCTCATTCATTCATTCAGGTCTCGCCTCTCGAGTGACTTAAGCGTGTTCTTTTGTTTCTTAAACTGTCTATCAAATAATGTGCACTGCCATTCAAAAGTTTGGAGTTTGGAGTTTTAATGTGATTGAAAGTTTCTAATGCACACCAAGGTTATTTTGTCAATAATTACAGTAAAATCAGATATATTGTAAAATATTATTACAATGTAAAATAGCTGTTTTCTATGTGAATATATCATCTCAAATAGAATGCTAATGTTATTGATATGGAAAAGTTTTAAAGGAGACAAATCATGAAAATCTAACTTTTTCTGTGCTATAATCGGGTCCCCAGTGAATCTATCAACCCAAAACATGAGAAAGGACAACCCAATAACTTTATTTTGGCAAGCCTTTCTCTGCAAGCATGTGAAAAAAGTAGCCACTCAGGAATATTATAATATAACCGCCCCTTAATTTGCACTTTTCCACCTACGACGCCGCCATTTTGTTTTCGCAAGCGACAATGGTGTACCAGTTTCCACTTCTTTAGAGAAGAGGAAGAGTTGTTGTAGTCGAGTGTTGTTGTCATGCCGTCATTTTACGCCGGACTGCTTCACAAACGAGGGTCAATTCAACGAAAAAAGATTAACATGACGGCACATGCTAGTCGACGAACTACATAAATTTATCCACTAACCATTCAGAAACGTCTAAAAGTTGTAACTTCTTCCTGAGTCTCTCCATCAGTGTCGACTCCGGTTTGAACAATGTAAGGATGAACACCGTCGTCATTTTGGCTGCGTGAGATTCTCCAGCTTTGTTGGTGTTGAGCGACCGAAGTCTGAGCTGTTAAAGCTCCGCCCTCTTCTGGAAAGGGGGCCGGGAGCAGCAGCTCATTTGCATTTAAAGGGACACACACAAAAACGGTGTGTTTTTGCTCACACCTAAATTTAACAAGCTATAATAAATGATCTGTGGGGTATTTTGAGCTGAAACTTCACAGACACATTCTGGAGACACCAGAGACTTATATTACATCTTGTAAAGGGGGCATAGTAGGTCCCCTTTAAAGTCCAAATTAGATAAAAGTGTTAAAAAAAGCTTTTTTGCATCCTATGCAATTATTGAAACGTTAATCACACAACATTAGGTGATGGTAAAGCATTCATCTCACATTTGTAAGGTCTATAGAAGTATGAATCTTAATTTGTACGCTATCCATCCCATATGAAATACCATTTAGTAGTGCAGGAAACACTGACATAAGTATGTCCGTTTTGGTCAAGTAGGTTTCGTTTTTTTAGTACAGGTGAATTTGATCTGTTGAATGAGGTTTCAGCTCATTTACTGAAGTGAAATAGACTCTTGATGCACAGGTGCACCGGCTTCATCTCCTCCAGAGATCTATTCTTTTCCCAGGCAGCACAATATTTGAGGAAAAGAAACAGAAAGGCTTGGCTGCTTTTTACTGAGGAAGCACATAAACACAGGAAAACCGTTTGTGTATATGCGAGCGTCTCGGAAATGGCTCCAAACAATGTATCGGCACATTCCTGCCTTTCTTTTTCATAAGGAGCCGGAAGTAGTGAAAGTACAAACCCCTAAAAGACTAACTTTAACCTCGAATATTCCCACAGCACTCTGGACAAGTTATATAACGCACAAAGCTTACTCTAGTTGTGCTTTCAGAACAATGTTACACAAACATCATCGCAAGTCAAACATCAGGTTAAAACAAACAAACAAAAAAAAAAAAAGGAGCTCCTTATTGTTCCCACAGTATTAATAATAAAGGTTCTTTATTGGCACCAATTGTTTCATGAAGAGCCTTTAACATCCATGGAACCATTTCAATGCACAGAAGGTTCTTCAGATTATTAAAATGTTCTTCACAAATGATTCTTTTAACTGAAAGGTTCTTAGTTGAACCAAAAATGTATGTTCTATGAAAAAAAAAAAAAAAAAACCTTTTGAAAGCATTATTTTGACGAGTGCGCAGGGTTCATATTGCTGTCCATCAATGGTTGCATATTTAGTCCTTTCGACGCCCTTATCAGAGACAACAGACAAGAGAGGAACTTATCCAGAGACCACAGCCGCAAACTTCAGCTCTTTAACCCTACGGCTGAGTTTGCCTACCGAGCCATACATGCAAGAAATACAGTGTTGGTGTTCTTTATTTCTGCCAAAGTTTTTGCAAAAGTAGGGCGAGGGACCTGTTGTTCATTTTGCGAGGAACGCTCTGAGTGGATTCCAAATGGCGAAATCCGAGGAAGATCCCCCGGTTGATTTTGACAACCCTCATGGTCTTCTCTGGACCCTCTTCCACAGGTACTCGGTTCTTCTCAGGCAATCAAACAGTGATTGTATTCAGTGAGCCTTCTATTAAAGAGTGGTGAGGTTTAGCAAAACCTGATATAGAGCTGTACGTTGGCATGTTTGCAAAGGAGAACTTGACCCATTTGAAAAATGTTGTCTTTTTGTGATTGGCTCAAATAGACTAAACAATTTCAAGTATTTCTAACTTCATTCCATGGGTGTATTTTCACAATCCCCCTTGCATCTTTGAGGGAGTTGTTTACCCAAAAATGAGTCATTTATGTGGTTCAAGACAAGTTCCACATTGTATTTTCTCCTTTAAAACACAAAATAAGTGTGTCGTAGCAGCTCTTTTTTTTCCATACAACAAAAATGGATGCAGATTATTACTGTCAAGCTCCATGAAAAAAGCGGCATAAGAGTAGTCAATATGATAGCTTTGTGTGAGGAACAGACTGAAGTTGCCTTCTGTTGTAGCTTTCAAATCTCATTTACACTTGTCAGTGTTTAAACTTGCTGTTTGAAGATGCGTTACCGCAAGTTTGACATCAGTGATGGCAACACCATTGGTTCTTGAATGTTCTTGAGGTTCGTACAAGGTGCTTGAATATGACTTTTTGAAATTTAATTCCTGGAAAACAGCGATACTCATGAAGAGTGCTTGAATTTTTGAAATAAAATGTATAAGAATGAATGATATAGAGCTATTTCCCATGGCCAGGAGCGTGATATTAAGTATATGATACAGCGTTTATTCTTCAGGTCAGTCATATATTCATTGGATAAATGCAAGATTTCGTTGCTTAATTCCAGTCGTTTTATTTCAAATGGGGGCGAAAAATAGCAAATTTCGCTCAAGTTCAAGTTGGTCACGCAGATTTGCTGTGCTTTCCAACAGAAAGATGCGTGGTTTGAAAGTGACTTCATGTTTGTCCTCAAAATTTCACCTGAATTATGACCCCACCTTTAGATGTAAAGATCCTTTGTAACTAAATATATATCCCAGATATTTTGGTCCTCTGAGGTAAAAAGCAGGTGCCTATCTTACATTCCTAAAGCACTGAAGTTACTAAGAAAACATTCAAGGCACTCGGCATCTACACGTTTGCGTCACTGCTTTCGTAAGCTAGCCTTTCATTTTCTCTCACCTGTAGAGGCAATGAAAGAATCTTCTGTTCTGCCTCCGTCTGCTTCCCTGCCCCTGGATTTTTTTGCCCCCCTGGACAAACGCAGCCTGTGAAGGCTTTTAGTCCACGTCAGGCCCCTCTCCTGTCTGCTCACACAAGCCCTCATTATTTTCACCGCTCCCACGTACAACCTGACGTCCGTGCCTCATTTTAGTAAGCGCTTTTTCCAGTCTTTTTTTCCAGCATTTATTTCAGGCTGACCTTTTAAGGCTCTTCCAGTAATAATTGAAGTCTTTAGATTGAAGAACCAGCCAGTATATTAACAGGGTTGAAGGTAATGCCAACAAACACTTTTAGCATTAATGTGTTTCAGCTAAAAATAAGCTGTCGTGTATGGTGACTTCTATGTATATTCTGTATATGTATAGCGCATGTATGCTTATTTTTATTTTATATATTACCAGAAATGCTAAAGAGGGCCCATGCGTGGAGCCTGCGAGTCTCTATCTAACATGTGTTTGTCTGTCTTGGCATGCTGTTAGATGACTAAAATACTAGTCCTGGGGCCAGACCGGCCCTTCTAGCTTTCCAGTGTCGAGTCTGAACATGCCTTCAAGCTCTGCAGAAAAAATTCAGTCTGATGTTCCACTGTAAATTACATTGTCATAACACGAATTGCTGCACATTAGCAGCTTTCAACCTGTTTAACACTAAATACTATTATTCTCATTTGTTTCACTAGCCTATATGTACGACCACAAGAGAAATAATGGAATAAATTAAGACAGTTGTATATACCGTTATCAGCATATTATGTTGAAATTCGTGTCTGAGAGAATATGCTCCGTTAATGCAGCGTCAGACAGCTTCGTTGCTTATTACTTTCAATTTCTGTAGTGAATACTGACCGAGGTTGAGACTTTTTCACTGGCATAACTCTTGCACAAAGTTTGCAATTTAATTAGGATCGAGCTCAATCGGATCGATTAAGGTGTTGAATGTTTTTTCAATCCAATTGAGCCGTCAATCCGATTACAAATGAATTATTTGGGTGCATGTAAACGTAACCATTGATATACTATAAAATTTGTTTATTTTTTTTATATTTTCTGTTTTAATTTTAGTTGTTTTAATTATTTTTTTTTTTTGTTACTTTTATTTTATTTTATTTTTTCAAGTTTAGTTTTTAATTTTTAGTTATTTTAATACTTCAACTTATGAGAAATGTTGGCAACTAGCTAAAATAAAATAGATGTTTTATATACATTTTATATTTAATTATTTAAACAAACTTAAATGATTTATGATTTATAAATGTGACCAGTTAATGCACCATAATTATAAAACTTTGTACATCCATAACTTGAACTGTAAATAATTTTTTTGGTAAGTATCATGTTACTGATATAATGTATACAGTATACAATATATAGATTAGATTTACATAAACAAATCGGGTTGAGGTCAGTCAAGTTCCTTCACACCAAACTCACTCATCCATGTCTTTATGGACCTTGCTTTGTGCACTGGTGCGCAGTCATGTTGGAACAGGAAGGGGCCATCCCCAAACTGTTCCCACAAAGTTGGGAGCATAAAATTGTCCAAAATGTCTTGGTATGCTGAAGCATTAAGAGTTCCTTTCACTGGAACTAAGGGTCCGAGCCCAACCCCTGAAAAACAACCCTACACCATAATCCCTCTCCACCAAACTTTACACTTGGCACAATGCAGTCCGGTAAGTACCGTTCTCCTGGAAACCACCAAACCCAGACTCGTCCATCGGATTGCCAGAGAGATAAACGTGATTCATCACTCCAGAGAACATGTCTGCACTGCTCTAGAGTCCAGTGACGGTGTGCTTTACACCACTGCATCCGACGCTTTGCATTGCACTTGGTGATGTAAGGCTTGGATGCAGCTGCTCGGCCATGGAAACCCATTCCATGAAGCTCTCTACGCACTGTTCTTGAGCTAATCTGAAGGCCACACGAAGTTTGGAGGTCTGTAGCTATTGACTCTGCAGAAAGTTGGTGACTTCTGCGCACTGTGTGCCTCAGCATGCGCTGACACCGCTCTGTGATTTAACCTAGCACTTTGTGGCTGAGTTGCTGTTGTTCACAATTGCTTCCACTTTGTTATGATACCACTAACAGTTGACCGTGGAATATTTAGTAGTGGGGAAATTTCACGAATGGACTTACTGCACAGATGGCAACCTATCACTGTACCACGCTTGAATTCACTGAGCTCCTGAGAGCGACCCATTCTTTCACAAATGTTTGTAGAAGCAGTCTGCATGCCTAGTGATTTATTTATACACCTGTGGCCATGGAAGTGATTAGAACACCTGAATTCAGTGATTTAGAGGGGTGTCCCAATACTTCTGGCTATACTGTGTGTGCGTGTGTGTGGGGTATGTTTTTATATATATATATATATAATGGTTGATAAATGAATGAGGAGAAAGTAAATAAAAATCACTCAAAATACTTTTGCATTATATTATTCCAACTATTGGAATCATATGTTTGTTTTATTGCTGTGGCAGTTTTTGGGGAAAATCCAGTTTTACTGTACCCAAGAACGAAGCACATTGTTTTCTACATCCAGTGTGTGTTGAGTCACATGGATGGTTTTTTTTTTTTTTTTTTTTTTTTTTTATAAACATTCCAACTATTGGACCTTGGCCCCTCCCATCTGTTCTGTGATTGGCTAGAAGTTTAGCTGAAGGAGAAGCACAGCAGAGCGACTGTTTTGCTTGAAACGCTTCTGCAAACTCTGGACTGACTTTATCAGAATCTATGATCGCGTTGAGAGGCACGTCCGTCATCACCGTTAAAACCGGGCATTTGGCAACATGGTCGGGGATCACACCATAACCGGAGACAGCGCGCTCGCTCAGAGGTCTCCTAAAAACGGATTAAGCTGTAAAATGGTCCTTCAGGCGGTTGGCAAAGTGCTGAGGTAACTCTCCCCGCGCTCTTTCACTGATTTAAATGATTTTTCACTCAACTTCTTCACAGTGCGCTGATATGCGCGCGTGCGCCAGAGGAATGTGCGCGCGTCTGTTGACGGAATGGAACTTTCCACTAACATAAAATTGTTACCATTGCAGCTTTAATGTGCGTGTAATCTGCAGGTTTGCCAGGTTTCTTTAAGCAGTAATGATATATTATGTTTCCACGTGATGCTCGTATAGATCAGTTATTATTAGATTGAATTACAGCTTGCCCAGTGCAGTATTTTTAGGTATGCATATGTTTGCACCGGTATTTTTAGGCACCATATAGCAGCTTTATATATAAATTAACCCCAAAAGTGCTCGTGTGTGTGTGTGTGTGTGTGTGTGTGTGTGTGTGTATATATATATATATATATATATATATATATATATATATATATATATATATATATTATATATAAGCATTGAGTTGACCTGTAGATGTCAGATACCTGTACTTATGGTGTTGTTGAATGTTGCATGGTCTGTTTATCCAAAACAACTTACAGTATACATTGTATTAGCAAAAATGATGCTTAAAAAAACAGCACAATGTTTAAAAAAAGTCTAACGGGCAACATGCTGTTTGTGTAGAATTAATGCCACAAAATAATATAAAAGATGCCACTTTTTTTTTTTTTTTTTTTTTTTTTTTTTTTTAAATGAATTTGAAAGTCCATTGTCCCAATTTTAATCAGTGTATATTGATTATTGTTGATATTAGTGTTTTCTTTCTGTCATGGCTGTCTTATGTTTCTGTTATTTATAAGCTGTATATGAATGTTGTACCATCTGTGGCGTTAAAGACAAATTTCAATGAGAATGGATCATTAAAAAGAGTTAAATTATTTTCTGGGACTCCTTAATAAGTCTCGGAAACTTTGAACCTTACTATATAATATGCTTACAGTACACAGAATGCTGTCTAGGTAGACAGCACAGTATGTTTCAACACATCCGTTATCTTGATTTGCTATTTAGTTGGCGCTCTTTTTATCCAGAGCATGGCTTTGGCTATCAATCTTTACTGCTTTCCAGATTACAATGATGGCTATTTACTTGTTTAAAGATATTCAGGTACAGTGTTTTAGTGAATAAGTAATTGAGTGCAGTCTGGCTGGGCCGATAGGATTGTTTTGTGGCCTCAGGTGAGCTGGAAAGTGACCTACTGAAAGAAGAGAGCTCTTCCTGTCTGTCAGTTAATCATTTACCAAACCACAGTGACCAGTGAACTTATACAGTGGTGATTATCATCTATAATGCTTCTGAGAACCATGATATAAGAAACCATCTTCATGTTAGTTGCTTGATAATTCCAGGGATTATCACATACTTGATGAATACTAATAATTCCTCTCCAGCTCTTGAGGTTTGTGCGGTTATAATTGAATAAGTGTGATGTTTGCATTGGAATTGTGACTCACCGTTTCAGCAACCGATTCTAAACATAGAGTGTTTATGAAGTTATAGATAATATGAATGTTATTGACTTGCGTGTCCTAATCGTAAATACGTCATAAATGCCACACCTTTGCCTGAACTTGAAACATCTGGAATTGAATTCTGTTTGCATTCTTGATCACTCTTTTCCAGTTAAAACTGCTTTAAATCAATCTGTATTGTGTGAAGCACTATTAAAATAAAGGTGATTTTGACTTGGATTTGTGGAAGATTTTAATGCAATAAGCTGCTGCTTACTATAGCATAAGTCTCAAGCTGACATCCATCTAATTTTAGTCTCATAAAAACAGTCTTGGCGTTCCCACAGACTGTGGCTTTTCAGAGAAAGGACTAATTTGATGTTTCTATAATAGTCTTTTAAATGGCACTTTTAAGGCCCTGGAGCATTGGTGGCTGGTCAAGTCAGCCAGTCTGGAGTCTGGAGTCAAAATGGTGTTTCGTCAGCTTTGTACATATTGGCCGTGGCTGAACTTAATCTTGCAGATTTGCTAATGTGTTTTAGATGGGATCAGCGTCTGAAGAAATATGTGGAGACTCCCTAATTTGAAGTGACTTTGCCTTTTAAGTCATCCAATAGAGCGAAAGGATTAACCCAAATATCAGGTTTTCTCACCAAACCCTCTGAGCAAAAACCCTAATAAGTAAGTAAGCAAACTAACCTAGTTCTTAAACCACATTGCCTTCTTCTTCTCTGCCCATTAATTTGCCTAAAATACAAATAATATATTTAAAACATTTTTCCACCCCTTCAGTCAGGTTATTACTAACGTGCTTGGCATTTTTCTAAACCCGAAGGTCAGTTTATGCATAGGATTGTCATGTTTCTGAATAGTTTAAATAGTTAACATTGTGTTTGAGATGATGGTTCAGATTGTTGCAACTTGGTGTATTTAATAACTTTTTTTTCAATTGATCAAGATGGCCAATCTATACAATTAAATACTTTTGATTTAAAGGACTAGTTAACTTCAGAATTAAAATGTCCTGATAATTTACTCACCCCCATGTCATCCAAGATGTTTATTAAGGTTATTTTTCTCCATATAGTGGACTTCACTGGGGTTCAACGGGTCCAAATGTCAGTTTCAGTGCAGCTTCACGATCCCAGACGAGGAATAAGAGTCTTATCTAGAGAAACCATTGGCCATTTTCTAAAAAAATAAAAATGATATACTTTTTAACCACAGATGCTCATCTTGCACTGCTTTGCGCCACGCATTACATAATCGTATTGGAAAGGTCACGCGTGACGTAGGTGGATGTACCGCGGTAGGGCGTTTTCATTTTCTCCTCCAACTTCAAAAATGTCCGACATCGTTGTTTTACCTTTTTGTTGTAAAGAACGTTTGACTTAGTCTTTGCACATTTGCTTTGTAAACACTGGATCGGTACTTCCACCTACGTCACGCGTGATCTTTCCTACGTGATTACGTAATGCGTATATAAAAGTATATAATTTTTATAGAAAACGACAGATCATTTTGCTAGATAAGACTCTTATTCCTCGTCTGGGATCGTGAAGCTGCACTGAAACTGACATTTGGACCTTCAACCCGTTGAACCCCAGTGAATGTTTTCCTTCAATTCTTTTCGACTGAAGAAAGAAAGACATAAACATCTTGGATGATATGGGTTGAGTGAATTATCATGACATTTTAATTCTAAAGTCAACTAATCCTTTAAATAGCGTATTTCGCACAATGCATCAATAAAGTAAAGAAAGTATTTTATCTCCATCTTAACTTCGAAAGCACAAAAATGCGTCAGTAAGTCAGTGGAATGTTTTTCAGCGCGTCTCGCCCATAATGGACTAGGCATGTAGCTTCTGAGTATTTGCCAAAGAACATGCCCTGAGAATAAAAATAGGCTCGATTCAGCAAGACAAATACTCCTAACTCTGTTTTTAGCACAAACTTTTCACATTTCACAGTCTGAGAATGACACCGATCTCTTACATGACCATTCAGAATAACTGAGCATGTCTCTGTCCCAACAAAGACCATCAAAAAATGAAGCCAGTGTCTTCTCAGACATAATGTCTGCAAAGGAGCAAGCTGCAATCTACATGTCAGTGTCTCCTTCTGGGAGTTTGTTAGATTATGATTCCAGGAAGGAAGTTGGGTTCAGCTATTAAGCATGTCCATTGCATCATTTGACTTTCCTGAAAACCACAGGCACGGCAAAGTTTTCTGAGGACAATAAGTCAGAGTCTAACGTCCTCCTCCCTCTTTTATTAACCATAAACTGAGTCAAACACAGACATGTTGGTAATCAGACCAGATCCTAATCTGTTTGGGGTCAGCGGACTGATGGATAATCGGCAATAACTGCTTCTTGAATCATGACTAAAGCCTCTTCATATCTGTTTAGCACTTTCAATGGCTGTGAGGCAATCATCCCTTGGATGGATGATCGCATTTGTTTTTTGTGTGCTTGTAGCAAGTCCACAGTGACGAGCAGCAGATATATCATGGTTTTTCTGTGCTTTTTTTTTTTTTTTTTTTGTACTTTTGGTAGTTTGCAAGTTAAAAGTCACCAGATGTTCAGTGCTTCTTCTTCCATGAGGAATAGGAACAGTTTTAAGATATTTATCTTTGTAAGAGCAGAGCCGGAAAATAATCTCTTATAATCTCGAAAGAATGAAGGAAACCTTTGATCTGTACAGTAGAATAGTAAAACTTGTATATTACTGTAAATTGGTGTTTTTGGAGTGAATAAAAATTGTTTAAAGAGGACCTATTATGCCATTTTACAAAGTCTTTTGTGCTCTACTAGAGCAGGTTTTCCTGCTTGAACGTTCATTATTTTCCTCATATTCTCCATTGTTGCAGCTCCTCTCTTCCCAGTCTGTCAGTAACGCTCTGTCTCTATGAAGCCCCTCCTTCTGAAAAGCACAATGTGCTCTGATTGGTCGGCTGGAGCAGTGTGTTGTGATTGGTGTTTGGGAAATGTCCCGCCCCTTACCATAACCGCCAGTTTTAAATGAGGAATATTGTGAAGAAAACTCAAGATGGAGGCGTTTCAGAGAGTTCAGAAACACTGACACTGATATAGAGAAGAACTCCTGCCTTTTTCTTGCTCAAACAGTGAACATTTGATGTTCTGTGAATGAGTGTGAAGTGAATCTGTGGTTCTAGAATGAAACTTCACATTGGAAAGCAGCTGGCCTGTGAAATGCTGCTCTATTAATGCGAGTCATTGGCTCATAGCGCTGTGAGGCTGCAGAAGTGTCCTGTTGCTGCGTCTCTCGTGGGCCTTTGGACTTGCAGTTGTTTAACAGTTTGAATGGTCCTTTTGTTTCTGCATCTCTTCATGTAGTCTGAAGTGTAGGCTCAGGCCATCTCTGCACTTGTCACTCTTGTCATGTGTTTAGAAATTACTGCATTGAACAAAACGATATGTGCTGTAACCAATTAAGCACCATTGTGCAGTGTACAAACACATCTGTCTGCCGCTGATGCAGTGAATGAGAGCTGATCTCCGAAGGCAATTTGTCATTCAAAAAGCAGCTGTTCTGACTGGATGTGATGCGATAAGATTCCAGCAACAAGCAGTTTTTCTGTCCGCTCCAGATGCAACGCAACTACGAGACATGACAAAATCAAAAATCACAGCCAATCAGAAGAGCTTGTGGGCGGAGTCTCTCTGCAAACGCACTACACTCGCTTGCTGCCAAATTAATCAAAAATCATGGCCAATCAGAAGAGCTTGTGGGCGGAGTCTCTCTGCAAACGCACTGCACTCGCAGCCAAATTAATCAAAAATCACAGCCAATCAGAAGAGCTTGTGGGCGGAGTCTCTCTGCAAACGCACTACACTCGCTTGCAGCCAAATTAATCAAAAATCATGGCCAATCAGAAGAGCTTGTGGGCGGAGTCTCTCTGCAGACGCACTGCACTCGCTTGCAGCCAAATTAATCAAAAATCATGGCCAATCAGAAGAGCTTGTGGGCAGAGTCTCTCTGCAGACGCACTGCACTCGCTTGCAGCCAAATTAATCAAAAATCACAGCCAATCAGAAGAGCTTGTGGGCGGAGTCTCTCTGCAAACGCACTGCACTCGCAGCCAAATTAATCAAAAATCGCAGCCAATCAGAAGAGCTTGTGGGCGGAGTCTCTCTGCAGACGCACTGCACTCGCTTGCAGCCAAATTAATCAAAAATCACAGCCAATCAGAAGATTGTGTGGGCGGAGTCTCTCTGCAAGTCTCTCTGCTCTCATTTTTTTTTTTTATTTTACAGTAATTAATAACAGTAATATATTTGTCTTAATTTTTATAATTAGAAATTGTGCAGCCCTATATATTATGAAATAAATACAATCAAGATAAAACATTTACTGAAAAAAAAAAAAAAAAAAAAAAAAAGGTTACTTTTTATCTGTTTACCTGCATGTCATTTGACCAACATCAGAGAACAGTGAATATGCAAATTGTAATATATTTTATGTCTAAGGGGCTCGGTTTGGGAACCCTTAAATAATGGATCTGGACGACTCCAAGACTGTCAAGATTGTCCACAAACTCTTGTGCTTGTTTGTACTAATTCAAGATGGAACGCACCATTAAACACCCTCACACTGACTTTCCCCTAAAAGCAGTTTCCAGAGGGCACTTCCTGGCTTTAGTGCTGTGGTTTTCCAGGAATCATAAACTGTTTGCCTAAATGGACTGAAAAAGGAAGTAAAGACACAGTGATGGGGTGAATTCATGGATTGATCGACACGATCGATCTATAAATTATACCCAACTTTTCTTTTACTTCATTTGCACATCTTGGCCAGGGCGCCTAATTGATTTCCAGTTTGCGATCACTGTATGTAGTGGACTTGCACTACCACAGCAAAAGACAACTTGGCAAGAGCCAGAGGCGAGTTTTGTGAGGTTTGTGGTGGTAGTTAGTGGTCAGCGTGTGGATCAGTCCTGTGTGTGTTTGCAGCGCTGGCCTCTGGTAGAGGTTTCAGGACTGCATTAAAGCAACAAGGCCGGTCTCTGTGTGGAGAGCGTAAACTGGCCCGCGGCCCCGGAGTCAAACAACATGGCAGCAGCTGTCTAAAGACCAGGGCAGTGTGTCTTTTCAGATGGACACAGACACGGCTTTATATCGTGCTGCTGTTATTGGATGGCCGTGTGCTAGGAAAAAGCCAACAAACTAAGATACGAGGCCTCTTTCCTCTTTCTGACTATTTGACATCACATGATGGTTGATATCAGAAATCTCTCCACTAGAGGTCAACCAATATTGGTTTATAAAGATACTGGTGACTTGAGGAAGGTTAAAACCCATTTCCGATTAATAGGGAAATAGTTTTAATGTACTCCTATGTACAGATGTACTTTAATGTACAAATATGACCTGGGGGGGGGGGAGGTGAAGTAAAACTATTACATTAAAAGACATTTTTTTGACAGTAAAAGTATTTGTACAGTATTCAATAAATTAATAATTAATAAAAAAATGATAAATTAAATTTATTTAAATTTTTAAATTTTAAATTTTTTTAAACAATTTATAAATAATAATAATAATAATTGAAAATGATAAATAGTATCACATTAATATTATCAATAAACAATAACAATAATGTTTATAAATAATAATAATAATAATAATTTAAAAAATAATAAATATTATTATAAAATGTTTGTTATTAATTAAATAAATTTTAATAATCATTGTTATTTTTGAAAATGAAATTACTATTATTTTTTTAATATTAATAATATAATAATAATTGAAAACAATAAATAAAATATTACAATATTGTTTGTCAGTACATTATTAAAATAAGTGTAATTTATTATTATTATTAATGAAATTAATGAATATTTTAATATGAAACTATTTATAAATTAAAATAATAATAATAATTGAAAATAAATTATTATTCATAAATAAACTTTAACCATTGTTTTTGAAAAATGAAATTATTACTAATATTAATAATTATCATTGTGACTAATAATATAATTCACAATAATAAACATCACAATATTGTTTATCAATACATTATTAAAATAATTATTAATGAACTTAATCAAATTATTTAAAATTATTAATAATATTAATTGAAAAATTATAAAATAATATTTTTTATAAATATACCTTAATAATAATCCATTGTTGTTTTTGAAAATGAAATAATAATAATAATAATCATTATTATTATTATTATTATTATTGGAGTTTTATCTGCAGAAATTATAAATCGATCTACTCCCTACAGATGAAAAGTAACTGGCATGAACAAAAATCGACATCTGGCACATTTTTCCCGACCCACTCGCTCATCTGGACAGTAAAAGTTTGTTGAGGTCGTTCATGGTTTTGTCTGAATGCTTGGTTTACGAATCGTCGTCTGTCCAGAATGCCTCTCAGGCGTTCTCTCGGTGCTGTGAGGTCATTGTTGGCCTTTAAAGCTCCTCTTTTCCATTAAAGCAGCTCTCGTAGTTTCTGGTTGTGCGCAGCTGGAGTGTGATTACTGTATTAGTGTGTGTTTGATGTTTGAGACGGGTGCGGTGGAGGACTGGAAAGGGGCGGTGGGTCTGATGGTAATACAACCCGCCTGGGCTAAAAATAGATGTGGAAGGAAAAGCCTGGATGTCTGTGGTCTGTTACGTTAATTACAGGGCAAGGTTAACTCTGAAAACCTGCAGTGGAAAAGTGGATGTGCACAGACTGTTGCAAAGCATTCTTTTACACGAGGTGTTCGTATGTGTTACATAACACACGAGTAAAATAACTTTGACTAGGCCTCTTCTGAAATAATAAACCATATCTCTGTATAAAAGTCAATATTGAAGATTTGCCATATATATATTCAGTGCTTTAAAATTGAGCATCAAGATTTTAGATATTTTGCTTTATTCTGATTTATATTGTCATCAAATGAGTTATACATTATAATTTGTTTTACACTCACCTCACTGTTTAATGGCAGCTCTAGCAGTATGAGTGACCCCTGTTTTCCCTCGTTTCGTCCCATACAGGAAGGGCAAAGGGAAGCCCAACGGAAAGAAGCCGCCCACCGAGGAGAAGAAGCATTACCTGGACGCAGAATACACCAAAGTAAGAGTCGTGGATTTTGAACTCAAGGAGCTGGTGGTGTTGCCGAGGGAGATCGACCTGAACGAATGGCTCGCTAGCAACAGTAGGTGTCTCGCGTGAACTCGTCTGGCTTCCGTAAATAGAATTAAGACCAAATGAAATATAGATCAGCACTGTTAATCTGTGAAATAGATTCAGTAGTATGTATTACTCCTTTTTCGGCCAAAGGCACTTTGTAGAAATGATTTATGTTGTTTTTAATGCGATAAAGTCCCGACCTTTGACCCTAAGCCTGGCCGCCTCCACTGTCTGCCGTTGTGTTGTTGTGTCTAGTTTCTAGGTGTGTTTTGAAAACATCTCTTGATCAGAGGGAATGTATGATTTCATAACTGTATGATAAAACCAGCTCAAAATAACATTCCACAGCCCACGAATCACTCCATTGTTTGCATTTCCCTCGATTTTTATCTTGAAAGAAAACACATGTGGAAAAAAAACCATAAAGTATGGCTTGGTTTAGGAAACGTTAATGCACTTTCATATTCCACAAGCACTTATTAAACCAAATCACTGCCTTTTATGGTGAATTCAAGCCTTTGCTCTACAGCTGCATCTGTACAGTTTACAGTCTCGTATGGTACTCGTTGAGGGCATCGCTTCATGCATTTCACATACATAGAATATATATGTCATGTATATGTATATATTTCAAATATTCTGTCAGAGGTAATTGTTAAATTACAGATGTGCAGTTACACAGTCCTTGAGATGACCCTGTTATTTTAAATGGTAACAGTTGATTTCACTCTTTATTTATTTTAGCTGTTGCATCGGGCTCATATTTCTAGATATTTCAATAACTTGGTTTATTTTATAAAACCACATTTAAGATTGTGCCAAACGTCACACAATTGTTTGATTTTGTAGTATTTTAGTAAGGTGTAGAAACAGAGTTGATGCATAACCTGGATGCTTTTACATAAGTTATAAATGTTTACAAATGCATATAAATAGTAATAATAATTTAAAAAATATTGTAATAATTATATATGTAAATTTAATAAAATGTGCATGTTTGCATCCATTTATAAGAATCTAAGAAAAGATTTTCCATGTTTCCAAAAATGGTTATTACACAGTAAAATATAATAACTAAAAACAAAAGTTATTGTTTATGCAAATTTTAATGAGGAACACAAAAGTATTTGTTCTTTGCCAAATGATTAATTGTTGAAGTATTGCTGTAGGCCTGTCACGATTATTTATTAATCGTATGATTGAGGACATTCAATCTAATCGCAAGTATTTGAGATAATTTAGTCATTTAAATTTCAGTAGCTTAAATCAGACATAATATAATATAATATAATAATTATATTGATAAATCTTATCTATTAATAATATTAATGTGGTGATATTTATTATTTTCTATTTTCATTATTATTATTATTGATAATAACAATACCATCAACAACATTTAATTATTATTATTGCGTTTTAATATTATTTTAAACTATTAATTAATTTAATAAATACTGTACAAATACTTCTAATGTCAAAAAGGTCATATTTGTACATTAAAGTACATATGAGTACATTAAAACTATTTCCCTATTAATTGGAAATTGGCTTTACAACTAACTTTTATTAAATTTTAACAGCATTAAAGTAAATAATATGAGCTTATTTAATAATAACTTTATTATTATATTATATACGATTCCAAGTAAATAAATAACGTATTAGTTGAAGTGAAGAAAACCGAATGAATTCTTTAGTCACAATTATTTAAAAATGAATTGTGTGTATTATCATTCCTTAATCTCTGAAACGTCTCTGATTTTCTAGCCACGACATTCTTCAATCTCATCAACCTCCAGTACAGCACAATCTCTGAGTTCTGCACGGGAGACACGTGTCCGGCCATGACCGCCTGCAATACGTAAGTATCTATTATTCATCCTGGCTCTGTTATCCATTATTAAGCCTGCGGAGCGGCAACGTGACACTCTTCTGTGACAGGAGACCCTCAGGGGTCATGACCTGCGGCGGAGGTCGAGACCTGCAGTTGTGTTTGACCTCAGGGAGAGAATTGATATTAAAAGAATAGGAAGTGGAATGGTTTTTACTGGAGCTTTTAGCGAATAACTGAAACTGCTTTATGTCTTCAGTTTGGTTAATGAGCAACCATGGTGAAGAAAGTGTGTCAGACAGGCGATATGTGATGCAGGGGATGATGGGAGGAGAGTGTGCTGTATGTATAGGGTGTATATATGTATTGAGGAAAGATCTTTCTGAATCAAATGTCTCTCTCTCAGGACATACTACTGGTATGATGAAAAAGGGAAGAAGACGAAATGCACAGCGCCGCAGTACGTGGACTTCGTCATGAGTTCTGTTCAGAAGCTGGTGACGGATGAGGACATCTTTCCCACTAAATATGGTGAGTGAGTCTCTACGGACACCTAGTGGATGAATGTGGAACTGCATGACTGAAGCAAATAGGCTTGATCTGTTTTTTTTTAGTAACACGTATCTTAAAGATCACTTCTGCTTTGTTTATTTAAAAGCAGAGCATCAATTTGAGTAAACGGCTAATAAACACTCACATCTGGATGGTTGCATGCAGGTGCATGGATAAATGTTTAGGAAATGTTTATAAATATACAGAATTTCACAAACTACAGCAGTTTATTGTTATTTTTTTTAACCCTCTGGTCATTAGGGGTCACACTTGGCGCCGTTGCTGTCAAAAGTGACCGAAGCCCTTATTATTACAGATATAATATATTTTTGTTCAGTAATATTTTTTGATTATTATTTAGAATTTTGAGGGTATTTTATGATACTATGCAATATTTATACAGTTTTTATCAGCTATTTTTCCCCATTGAAATTAATACACATTTTTAATTAAGCAGTTTTCCGTGTTAAAATAGAGACGAGGCATCTAAAATCCAATTTTCTGAAGGCAGATTAGTGCCATCTGGTGGGAGTGAAAACAGAAAAACTTGTGTAACCACTAGATAAATAAAGTGGCTTATAAATTCTCTAATGGTTTTATACATAAATACTTATTTCTATTAAGTTGTGGATTTGGATTTATACTTAGACATTCTTGAAGACAACTTTCTGTCAAAGTTTGGATTATTAATTTATTTGATTGATTTATTTTTTTTTTAAATGTTGATTTCAAGTGTCAGTTTTTGCATTAATTTTACTAGTTTGTACCACCAAAAGATTCTCAGAGTTTTCATACGTTTCCATATTTAAATACTTAAATTAATTTTTGAACGTGAAGAAGCCAGATCACATCCATGAATTTTTTTTGTGTTCACATAGATAAATGCGACAAAAGTCACCAAGTGTCATTCCCTTCTGATGAAGCAAAAAATAAATACAATTTCAAAATTTCGGCCATTTTTGACTGAATAGGGCCAGAGGGTTAAGCAACAATTCAGTCTTATAACCATAATAATTTTACATATTTTAAAATTGTGATTTCCAGGTATGGATGAAAGTGTGTCTGTGTGTGTTATTTATATTTTTTATATATATATATATATATATATATATATATATATATATATATATATATATATATATATATATATATATATATATATATATATTACCAACCCCAAACTTTTGAACAGCAGTGTATATATTCAGTATTATGTTTTTAGAAAAGAAAAAATTATATATATATAATATATATGTTTTCAACATTAATAAATGTTTTTTGAGCATCAACTCATATTAGAATGATTTCTGAAGGATCATGTGACACTGAAGACTGGAGTAATGATGCTGAAAATTCAGGAATAAATTACACTTTACTGTATATTCACAGAGAAAACAGCTGATTTACATAGGAAAAATATATCACAATTTTGTACTGTATTTTTGATCAAATAAACAGTCTTGGTGAGCAGAAGAGACCTCTTTGAAACGCATTAAAAAAATGCATATAGAATAAAAGTCTTGTGAATACATTGGTGTGAATGTGAGAAATATTGCTGTTCTCGTACAAACCGCTGTTTTTCACGTGTCCTCTGCAGGTAAAGAGTTCCCCAACACCTTTGATACACTGGTGAAGAAAATCTGCAGGTATCTCTTCCACGTTCTGGCCCACATCTACTGGTCTCACTACAAGGAGACGGTGGCCATGGACCTGCACGGACACCTAAACACACTGTACACGCATTTCATAGTCTTTATAAGGGAATTCAATCTGATGGACCCCAAGGAGACGTCCATAATGGACGACCTGACGGAGGCCCTCTGCACGCCTTTGCCCCCTCAGCCACAGAACCACGTGACCGAGAGATGAGGCCGGCGCCCGCGCTCTCGCCGCACCTGCCAAGCCGGGGTTCAGAAGGTCTACAGCGCTCACAAAGCCGCTGGGACTCACAGACCTTCACCCTTCCAGAACATTGTTCTCTTTAGGACCCAGTAAGGAGCGCTCAGCCGGGCCGAATGACCTCAGAGGCGGCCCGTCTAACCCTTTAACCAAGAACAACCTGATGCTTCTTTCGTTTCCTTCCCGTATTTCGCTTCCTTTCGCATCGTCCCTCGCCCCTTTGATGCATATGAGCAGCACTTTTCCCCTCTCTTGGTTTAATAAGGGTGTTGGCCTGGTCCTCGTGTACGGTATAAAGGTTTCTTTCTCGTTTTTTATAGGGTAAAAGGGGAGTGTGTGTGTGTGCGTGTGTGCGCGTGTGTGTGTGTGTGTGTGTTCAAGGCTTTTGCACTCAGGAACTGAGAGAGCTGTCAATGCTACCTGCTCAACCATAAGCCTCTCGGTGTCACTTTACTCATCATATAGCAGTCCCATCATCCCAAACGGTCCTCTACTTAAATGGGATAGACTTCTGTTGCATATTAGCATGTTAACCACTGTAGAGGAGACCCTCTGAATGAATTCGACGGGCACGTTTGGCTCCAGGGCCTGGGTTCACGCGTTCTCTCTCGAGTGACAAAGACATTCGCGTTGTCTGCTGTTGAATCCAAACGCCTGCTATTCAGGCTCTGGAAACGTCCCGACGTTTGGAGCGTCTCGGGTGCAGTGGGACGCAGGGAGGCTTGTAATCATGTCTAGCCTCATTCTGAAAAGACGATTTGTGAATGGAAAAGAATGTACACTTAGTGTCTACGAATTGATCGCAAAGATTATTATCTTAGAGTGACTGAGCGAGCGAGAAAAAGAGCGGCAGATGTTTTAGTTCTCCCTTCGTCGCTGTTAAGAGAGTTGTGTTTCGATGACCTCTTCGTGAGAAGATCGGACCTTTTTTTTTTTTTTTTTTTTTTTTTTTTTTTTCCTTTCTTTTATTTAATTTATTTCTTTGTTTTCTGTTTCTTTTCGTTTTGGTTTTAGTTGACATTTTTCAGGGCTCCTCAGTTCTGGCTTTTGTTTTATGTATTTTAATAATACTTTAAGTTAAAAGCGATTTAATATTTTAAGCTCTGCAAATTATAACCTAATAAAATATTTAAAAGTCACAAACCGTGGTATTTAGTGTCTTTCTTGTGAACTCGAGAAGTGCTGCGATTTCATGTGTCTTGGTCATTTGAAGTGAATTTAGCTGCCATCAGTATTATTTTTAAAACAACAATAATCATGTTCAGTGGTGAAAAAACTATGATTTTGCACAGAAAACGCCACCAATCAGAGAATCGAAACAAGCAAATTGCACCAAAAGCGCTTACTTGTGGCAATATAATGTATTATAACAAATGCCTGCAGAGGGCGCCAACGGCCTAGTAGTTGTTACGCAGCAGATCAAATCCTTAATATTGGTCAAATGTTTACTTAATCTTTAATATTTGGCCACTTCTTTATGATGTAAATGCTACAGCCACTGTAATTTCTTGAACAAGAACATCAAAACATGCAAAATAATTGCAAACTAGGTTTAAACTTTTATTTTGAAATCGCGATGAACAGTTTGCATATAAATGGATTCATGATGTACTCGATTAAGTCTATAATTTAGAACAAAGTGACATAGTTTACCTTTAATTCACCCTTTGCTGGGAGTTTGACTGACAGGTGATCTGACCAATCATAACGCAGAATCCGCCATTTTGTCTGACAAATTAACCAGACAGGAGAGTTAGTAGATAAACTTCAGTGGACTTTAACTTTAAAAAATGGTGTGTATTAATGTCTTTCCTCAGTTGAAACAACATACCTTCTGATGTTCATTCATGTTTATTTTGTGCTGTAACAAGTAAAAGAGGAATCGGTTCTTGAGACACTTGAACTGAGGCGCTACAGCGATGTCATCACACATAAGGAGCCACAAAATGGCATTTATTGTTTGATTTTCTGAGATAAATTACAATTTGAAAGCTGAGACTTTTTCATACCAAAAGTAACCTGCTATAAATTAATAAAACAAATTATTAGATTAAAAATGTGCTATTATTAAAATAAATAAAATTAAATAAATACACAGTACAGTACTAGTGAGTAGAAAAAAAAAACTTTTTATAATACTTATTTTTCACAGTATAAATTGGATCTTTATACATACAAATGTTTTGCTGCCTTTTAAATTTGAGGTTGGGGGTCTGTAGCATCTAAAAGATTGAAAGCTCCTGTCCTAAAGTACATACTGAATACACGTTTCAAAAAGGGACATTTTATTTGGAAAAAATCACTTAGTGCACATTTCAATTTCTGATTCTGGTTTAGTTTAGTTCTTACAACAGAGCCTTGCTACAGATCTCCAGTATACAGATTATTGTGTAATTCGGCATTTTATTTTACAAGAAAAGAACTATACAAACCATATACAACCATAAAATTCAACATTCCTCCTCCAACCATCTTTATTTATCCGCTCGCACAAACGCGGAGAAAACGCTGTCCTTCTGCTCCAGTAGCACATCGGGTTCATCGTATTCGACGATCGCACCGTGTTTCATCACGATCACCGCATCTGAGCCCAGGATGGTGTGAACGCGATGCTGTCCGACACAAAACACATCAGCCATCAGATCACAACGAAGCCATGCTGTGACGGTTTATAGTAAGAGAGGTGTAGGTACTCACTGCTATTGTCACCACCGTTCGGTCTGCAAACGCCGTCATGACTACTTTCTGCAGAATACTCTCCTACAGGAGCAAAGGAAGATGGACATTAGGTCAAGTTTAGATTCACCAAACAAGCCAGTGAATGATGTTCTGTGGTTCTTACTGTGGCCATGTCAATAGATGCTGTGGCTTCATCCATGATGAGGATGCTGCTCTTCCTCACGAAGGCTCGAGCGAGACAGAAGAGCTGCCTCTGGCCCTGACTGAAGTTCTCTCCTCCCTCCGTCACTGTGGCGTCTGTGGAGGTTCAACGAAATCTTTTTTTCCACAAAAATCTGAAGCAGCGCAACTGTTTTCAACATTGATAATAATCATAAATGTTTCTTGAGCAGCAAATCATCATATCGGAATGATTTCTGAAGAATCATGTGACACTGAAGACTGGAGTAATGATGCTGAAAATTCAGGAATAAATTACACTTTACTAAATATTCACATAGAAAACAGCTGATTTACATTGGAATAATATTTCACAATTTTTTACTGTAGTTTTGATCAGATAAATGCAGCCTTGGTGAGCAGAAGAGACTCTTTCAAAACATTAAAAATCTGAATTATTCCAAACGTTTGACTGGTAGTGAATACTTCTCATTTTTGGTCTGCTCATCCGGTCAGTTGGTGCCACTTATGTACAGACTTGACTTTTAAAAAAATGACAACTCATTCATTCACCTAGTCCGCCAGGTAAAGCTTTAACAACTGGCATTAGCTGGGCGATTTCAAGAGCCTCCCAAAGCATTTTGTCTGTGGCCTTTCTCTCTGGATCCAGATTAAACCTGAGAAAGAGAGAAAACAAGTCAGTCAGTCAGTGAGTGAGTGAGGGAGTGAGTCAGTGAGTGAGGGAGTGAGTCAGTGAGTGAGGGAGTGAGTCAGTGAGTGAGAGACTGAGCGAGTGAGTCTGAGAGACTGAGTGAGTGAGTCTGAGAGACTGAGCGAGTGAGTGGGTGAGTGGGTGAGTCGGTGAGTGGGTGAGTCGGTGAGTCGGTGAGTGGGTGAGTCGGTGAGTGGGTGAGTCGGTGAGTGGGTGAGTCGGTGAGTGGGTGAGTCGGTGAGTGGGTGAGTCGGTGAGTGGGTGAGTCGGTGAGTGGGTGAGTCGGTGAGTGGGTGAGTCGGTGAGTGGGTGAGTCGGTGAGTGGGTGAGTCGGTGAGTGGGTGAGTCGGTGAGTGGGTGAGTCGGTGAGTGGGTGAGTCGGTGAGTGGGTGAGTCGGTGAGTGGGTGAGTCTGAGCGAGCGAGTCGGTGGGTGAGTCTGAGCGAGCGAGTCGGTGGGTGAGTCTGAGCGAGCGAGTCGGTGGGTGAGTCTGAGCGAGCGAGTCGGTGGGTGAGTCTGAGCGAGCGAGTCGGTGGGTGAGTCTGAGCGAGCGAGTCGGTGGGTGAGTCTGAGCGAGCGAGTCGGTGGGTGAGTCTGAGCGAGCGAGTCGGTGGGTGAGTCTGAGCGAGCGAGTCGGTGGGTGAGTCTGAGCGAGCGAGTCGGTGGGTGAGTCTGAGCGAGCGAGTCGGTGGGTGAGTCTGAGCGAGCGAGTCGGTGGGTGAGTCTGAGCGAGCGAGTCGGTGGGTGAGTCTGAGCGAGCGAGTCGGTGGGTGAGTCTGAGCGAGCGAGTCGGTGGGTGAGTCTGAGCGAGCGAGTCGGTGGGTGAGTCTGAGCGAGCGAGTCGGTGGGTGAGTCTGAGCGAGCGAGTCGGTGGGTGAGTCTGAGCGAGCGAGTCGGTGGGTGAGTCTGAGCTGAGCGAGTCGGTGGGTGAGTCTGAGCTGAGCGAGCGAGTCGGTGGGTGAGTCTGAGCTGAGCGAGCGAGTCGGTGGGTGAGTCTGAGCTGAGCGAGCGAGTCGGTGAGTGAGTCTGAGCTGAGCGAGCGAGTCGGTGAGTGAGTCTGAGCGAGCGAGTCGGTGAGTGAGTCTGAGCGAGCGAGTCGGTGAGTGAGTCTGAGCGAGCGAGTCGGTGAGTGAGTCTGAGCGAGCGAGTCGGTGAGTGAGTCTGAGCGAGCGAGTCGGTGAGTGAGTCTGAGCGAGCGAGTCGGTGAGTGAGTCTGAGCGAGCGAGTCTGAGCGAGCGAGTCTGAGCGAGTCGGCGAGTGAGTGAGCGAGTCGGCGAGTGAGTGAGCGAGTCGGCGAGTGACTGAGCGAGTCGGCGAGTGACTGAGCGAGTCGGCGAGTGACTGAGCGAGTCGGCGAGTGACTGAGCGAGTCGGCGAGTGACTGAGCGAGTCGGCGAGTGAGTGAGTGTGAGTGTGAGAGTGTGTGTAGGCAACCTGATGGAAAATGCAGTTTAAAAGGAATATATGCTGTGTATGGCTTGAGAAATGTGAAAAGCCTCACCGAATTGTTCCACTGAATAAAATGGGATCCTGCAGGATAATGGAAAACTTTGATCGTAGCGTCTGCAGAGGAAGCTTTGCAATGTCAATCCCATCAATGACAATTTGCCCTGTGTGAGAACAAAACGTGTGATCGCAAAGACCTTCAGATCAGAACATGAAGAGTTTGCTCATTTTAGGAAGCTCCTGTTACCCTCAAACGTGTCCACCATTCTGAAGAGAGCCAAAGAAAAGGACGATTTTCCACTTCCCGTCCGTCCACATATTCCCACCTAGCAATAAAACATTCAGTCATCCTGTGCAATTTGCTCTTTGTACATTTCTCCCAGTGAAGAGTCTGAGAGTGGTTGTGTAAAGCACCAGAATGACCTTCTGTCCTGGTTTGATGTGGGCATTGACGTGTCTCAGAACCGGTTTCAAGCTGGTGTCGTAGCGCACACTCAGATTGTTGATCTGGATCTCTCCGTATTTCGGCCATCCGGCAGGAACCTGAGCTGGAGCTGGAATCACATGCATTACGTCACACCAGCTAATGATTTGAAATATTTCATTAATAATATTACGAGATATTACATTAATGTTCTGTGGAGCATAATATTGTATATTGAAATGGTTAGGAATGCTATTAATTATATAAAATATTATTTGATTATTTGATTATATGGATTTAGATCAAATATCAATACTATAATTTGACTTATTTATATATATATATATATATATATATATATATATATATATATATATATATATAATAATAAACTTACATCAGTATTTATTTTCATTCACATATATTTAAAAATATATTTTTTTATTAAAATTAAATTCATTAAAATTATTATTATTATTATTATTTTTATTATTTTTATTTCTGTACCCAAACTACTGAACTACTGGTGTATTTACAAAAAAAAAAAAAAGATAATAATAATAATAATAATAATAATAAAATAGAACAATATATTTAATATATAGAATTCATTGGTTTTAAGATATATTTTTAAATAATATTTATTTATTTAATGACATCTGATTATAATTTGAAATTAACATTTGATTCATATATTAATATCTGTATTATTTTCAATGTTCTCAAAAGTATTATATATATATGTATATATATATATATATGTATATATGTGTGTGTATATATAATGTTTTCCGGTGTATGTGCATACATTCACCAAAAGAATGTATATAATAATATTTATCAGTATAAACTATAAACCTATATCAGCATTTATTTTCATTTACATATATTAAAAAATATATTTAATTCATAATTAAAATGTAATTATTTTTAATTTATTTATTTATTTTATTTTTTTTCTCAATGTTTATATATATATGGTACATTTATATCAGAAAAATAGATTACTTTACAAAAAAATAAAGAATAATAATACATCAGAAGTTCATATTAATTCATATACTTAAAAAAAACAACCTTTTATACTTAATCTGCTTTTACACTGATTTGAAATGAATATTTGAATCATATATTCATATTTTTTTATTATTATTATTTTAAAAAAATAACAATGTTCCCAATTATTCTTGTTACTCAGTGTTTTGTGTTGTGATGAGCCGATGTTGTCCTCACTCATGAGCCCGTCGTAGCTCTCTGGTTGAGTGTGTATCAGAGCGCTGACTCTCTTCACGCAGCCCAGCTGCACCTCCATGTCTGCCAGGTTACGCACGATCCAGTTCAGGTAGTTTGACACCTTCAGGACAGCAAGTAAAAGGCTGTTAGGCTCCTGAACCTGACAAGCAGCTGTGGACGGTTTATTTCTCTACATTACCATCAGTGCATATGTGAGTCCCAGACCCACGAGTCCTGCTGAAACCTGGCTGTATAAAGCATTCGTTATCGACGCGACCGCTGCTATCAGCACCACAAAAGCCCCGACGTATTCCTGCAGAGAATCAACAAAAATAATGAGTTGCTTTGGAACAATATGTATTATGAAAACACATAAATCATTTTGTGCAACTTCTAAAATGATTAATATGGCAAATGCATTTATAACATGCTGAAATTAATAATAAGCAAGTAAATATCCACATACAAGTGTAAGTATATATGGTATTTCATTACCATGCGAACCTCCAGCCAGCGATTGGCTGCCGACAGGAAGAGGGAGGAGATGTTATTAGCATCAGTGTGTTCCAGCAGTTTCTTCTTAAACTTCTGCTCATGCCTGAGGAAAAAAGACAGTCCAGTCAACGTCCGGTCATCGTCACAGTGCTGCTGAAGCATCAAACATCTCTGTGTGTGTGTTTGTGTGCGTCACCTGAAAGCTCTGATGGTGGTGAGCCCCTCGATGGTCTGTGAGTAATGGGACAGAAGAGGCATCTCAGTGCTGTCCTCCAACTGCTGCAGGTCTCTGACAGAAGAAGAGAAGAAGACATGAATAATGAGAAGAAAGGAAGGAATGCACCAATACAAGAATCAGTGACTACAATATATTATTTTACAATTTTGTATCATTAAAACGTTTTTAAAACGTAAAAAATTAAGTTTTGAGAACAAACTTAACCTGGAAAGGGTGACGGTAAGTAAGTAAGTTTGAGGAAAAAATTAAATATAAAATAAATAAATAAAAATGTTATATAATTCTAACGTTAATTGTTGAGAAAAAATAAATACAAAAACAACATTAAATACAATATATAAAAAATGTAAATGTAATAATAATAAAAATAAAATATAAAAGTTTTGTATGTATTATTTTGTACTGTATTAATACTTTTTACATTTTGTGAAGTAATAGGAAACATAATACAAAAACAATTAAATATGAAAAAATACAAATTCAATAAATTATAAAAAATAAATATAAACATTTTGCATCATTTTTACATTTTGGGAAATAATGGGAAATATAATACAAGAAAACAACATTAAATATAAAATAAAAAGATTAAAAATAAAATATATTATAGAAATGTATTGTTTAAACATTTTTAAATTTTAAGAAATAATAGGAAATATAATGCAAAAAACAACAACATTATATATAAAATATAAAACAAATAAAATGTAATCAATAAAATTAAATATTAAAAAAAAAAAATATATATATATATATATATATATATATATATATATATATTTTTTTTTTTTTTTTTATATATATATATATATGTATTATATTTCCTACTATTCCCAAGATTGGAATATTTTTAATGATACAAAATATTCATAAGTTATAAAAATGAAATATGAAAATGTTGTAAGCATTATTAAAACTTTTTTTTTTATTTTTTTATTTTGGGAAATAATAATAATAAAAACAACATTAAATATAAAATATACAAATTCAATAAATTAAAAAACAAAATAAGAACATTTTGTATCAAAACATTTTTTGCTAAATAATAAGAAATATAATACAAAAAAACCAACATTAAATATAAAATATAAAAAATTATAAATTATAAAAATTCAGTATGAAATATTTGTATAATTCTAACATTAATTGTTGAAAAATAATAGGAAATAAAATACAAAAACAACATTAAATATAATATATATAAAAAATTAAAATGTGATAAAATAAATTGTTATAAATAAATTATAAAAATAAAATATGAAAAACTGTTAACTTTGAACATTTTTAAATTTTGTGGAATAATAGGATATATAATACAACTACATTAAATATAAAAATGTAAAAAAAAAAAATATATATATATAGGACATGGGAAATATTAACAAATAATTAAAGCTAAAAAACAACTTTAAAGAACAAAAACCTCCTATGACACTATATTATACTAGTTAACCTGACAGTTCTACCAGACATTTTACTCTGACCTCGATGGTGAAACTTTATAAATCACAGGCACAGTTTCTCTCACGTGTATTGAGTAAGTTTTATCCTCCGATACGAACCTCGATGCCACTCTGAAATACTTCTGGATGAAGTAACAGGCGATGGCCAGCGGCAGCAGAGCGATGAGAAAGACGGGCGTGACGTAAGAGATGACGCCCACCGCAGACACACACAGCAGAGTCGAGCGACTCAAACACTCCATTGTGGCCGGAATATGCTGGAATTACACCAAAGCATCAGATTTATCCATCCATCCCGAACGGTCCAAGCCGTTAGCTTCCCACATCAGACATACAGGGCATAATAAATGTAATATGCCTCTTTAACCTGCCGTACCTGATCGATTGTGTTGGTGTCGGTCGAGAATCGGTTTAGGATGTTCCCCAGTGGAGTCGTCTCGAATAACCTGTGGGGAAACATAAATCTGTTGGGTCTCATTTAAATCTGTTGGGTCAACATGAGCTGTCATTAACGCACTGAACCGACACAGACCTCATGGGTGCGAGGACTATGATGCGCAGGAGGCTGCAGTGAAGCTCTTTGGCCACCCGTAGACCCGTCCACTCCACCGCCAGAGACGTGACGAGACACAGCACGATCCCCAGACCGCACAACACACAGAACACCTGCAGGTACGACGAGTGGCTGAACTCGCAGTCCTGACATCACAGACAAGATTAATTAAACACAAATCTTACCCAAACTTTTGAACGACGGTGCATGTTTTTTCGACATTTAAATCACACTGGCATTGTATCCTGAGAATTACCCTATTATGAAACTGTTCCTATGAAAATATAAATACACTTTTATTAAAAGGAAAACAATATTCGTGAGAATAGTGTTTGTAGAGTCTACTGGGACTCTGAGCGAGACTCAAACAGCTGTGTTCAGACCCTTGAGGCTAAAGAGTGTGTGTGTGTGTGTGTGTGTGTGTTTCAGACGACAGCTTTTCACTTAAAAAGTTTCAAAGAATTCATCAGCTTTGTTCAAGTTGCTGTTGACGTCACTAGCAGTATCAAGCGTAACTTGTGTCGCGGTCCAGTTCTCTCACCCTCGTGATGGTGCAGTTCCTCTCGGCACTTTCCACCTGCGCTGCGATGACATGTGATGTCCAGTGAGCGAGCCAGAAGTCTATGGCGACCATCAGGGAGTGTTTGGTGAGCTGAGAGAGGACGAGCAGAGGAAGCAATAACAGGCCTGCAGCTCTCAGGTATGTTGCAAACGAGCTCCAGGGAATAGTGGTCCTGTGACGCAGCTCCGCCCTGAGGCTGTCCTCATCTGTGCTGGTTGAGCTGTCTGCAAACACAATACAAAGCCATTCAATCTAATTCAGGAAGAGGTTAAGCAAAGTTCAGCCTGTTCATTCCACAGATCATGCTCAGATCAGCCGGAATGAAATATATGAAGGTGCAATTTCGGAATTACATTCTGTCCATATATATATATATATATATATATATATTCTGGTTGTTACTAGTGCCACAGAAATAACTCACTTCACCTTTAAGAATTACAATTTCCGTGACAAGCAATGATCAGAGATTAACACTGTCACAGGCTGAACTGGAAGCGATGATTTAATTCAGACAAGAGTCATTTGAATCACCAGTAAACATGCTGAATAATCGCAGTAGTGAACTCATCTCAAAGTGCTCATGCATGGCAGAGGAAGGAACAGCTATTTCTCCAAACGCCTCATGCATTTCATGCCTCAAACGGGATTGTGCAGAACAATGAAGCATATCATGACCATGAAAATAATGCAGGATGGGTCTACGTTCGGGAAGTTAATTAGTTATCACTAATGCGATAACAGTAGCGTATCCTTGGATTTCTTGTGGATGTAAAGCACTTTGAATTACTTACCACCTACATACTGAATACCTGATTTTATAATGAAAGCTCACAGCGGCGTAGTAAACGTTTTGTGTATTGTATTGTTGTCGATGCATTATGTAACTCTGCGAACGGCACTCAGATTGCGAGGAGCGCTCGCTGCATCATAATGGCTTCACTGTAAACACTGTGTTTTTAACATCCCCAGGCTGCATGCTCTATTCCTCTGACTGAGAAGAAGCTCAAAGGATTCATGCCATTGAGTCCAGACCTTTCACTTCACTGACTGTGACATCAGCAGCTGGTCAATCCCATGAGTCCACCATAGACATGAAGACAAGAACATGAAGAGTCACATGAAGACAAACGCACAGATGATGCAATGACACATACATTGCTGCATGTGAGGTGAAATATCACAACTGTTGCTGATGTAACATGTCAAATGGCGAGCAAGTGTTATAGAGAGCATTTCAAATTCAAACACCTAAAATTGCATTAATAATACAGTTTGAATACAAGTTTCTCTCTATCTTCTCAGATTTACTAATGATAATAACAGGAGTACAGCATGATCTTGTTGGCTAAAGGAGATGTTTTACCTTCATCCTCGTCCTCTGTGGCCAGACTCATAGTATCTCTAGAGTACATGGCCCGTCTGAAGCTCTTCCTCTTCAGTTCTGTACTGTTCTCCTGTGGAAATGACAAAGCAATACGGCATCGGTCAAATATAATCAAATGCATGATGTAAATAAATCAAATAAATGATATATTATTTTAGAAGAACATCATATCAAAGAAGTATTTTTATAATTTAATTATTAATTAATTAAAAATTAAAATATTTCTATTTTATTTTTAGAAAAAAAACATAATATCAAAGAAGCATTTCAATAAATAAATACATTAATTTACTGTATTTAATAAATAACTTAAAAGCACTGATGGATTTATTTTAGAAGAACATCATATCAAAAATGATTTTTATAAATACATTCATTAATTTAAAAAAATAATAATTTATTTATTTATTTTAGTTTTTTTAATAAGTAAATTAAATAATAAAATATACAAAATATGTATTTTATTTTAGAAGAACATCATATCAAAGAACCATTTTAATAAATAAATAAATATATTTACCCTATTTAATAAAAAAATTAAGTATTGATGTATTTATTTTTTTTTAGTATTTTTTATAAATATATTAATTAATTAAAAAAATTAAAAAAATTCCTTTATTTTATTTTAGAAGAACATCATATCAAAAAAACATGTTTTAATTAAATAAAAATAAAACAGACATATTTTTAAAAAGCATTAATTTACTGTATTTGATAAAAAAAAAAGGTATGTATTTTTGTAAGAAGAACATCATATGAAAGGAAATTTTAGAAATAAATTAATTCATATATATATATATATATATATACTAATAATATAAATTATATACATACATAAATATTATTATTATTAATCTTATTTTAGAAGAACATTCAAAGAAGTTTTCTTTACTTTGTTCTGTCTGTGCATTAGTGTTCTCCACTGTTCAAACAGTTCAGGTTCGGCACACTGGATGTCCTTTAAGGTCCCTTGCGTCTGCACCGTCCCATCCCGCATGGCAATAATCTATGGCATCGATATAATGGAAGCACATTTTACAAAGCTGGCCAACAAATCAAGTCAACAGCACAATGCTTAAAAAAAAAAAAAAAAGTCCTTACCCAGTCTGCATGAGGTAAATACTGCAGTTTGTGGGTAACCAAGACAACGGTCCTCTTTTCCTGTCGGAGGAACTTGAGAATCCCTTCATGCATGAGGTGATCACTGAGATGAATGTCGAGAGCTGAAAACGGGTCGTCCTGAAAGTGGAAATGATGCTGCTTATATTTACTGTGCTGGAAGGACAAACACTGCCTGTGCTGAATGAGCCTTTGAGAGTGTGAACTGACCAAGAAAACCACATTAGTCTGCTGATAAAGGGCTCGAGCCACACTGATCCGCTGACGCTGGCCTCCAGAGAGAATGATGCCCTGGACCAGGGAAATACAGACTATAGTTCAGACAGGTACAACAGAGAAGTGGAATTTGCATTGATAATATATTTAAAGACGTGAGACACTCACAAGATCACGTACCCGCTCTCCAATCACTGTCTGGTCTCCTTGTGGAAGTGTGTCGATATCTGGCTGAAGCTGACAGACCTCAATCACCTCCTTATATCTGAGGAACAACAGCAAGATCATGCTTTACTCAACCCTGAGAAGCCTGATGAGGGAAATATGACATTTTAATATCAATAAACATATCTAAAACAGTTTTAAAAGGTTTTTAAATACAACTGTCAATTGAACCTTTAATAGTAATATCATATTTGATACCAGATTTATTGATCATAACATTCTTTTTTAATACCACTTACTGTACATTCTTTTAAGCATTTATGTCATTTTTATTGTTTTTGGTTCATAAAGAATTTTTTAAGTTAGTTTTAAGGTAAATAAATATCGAAGTTGCAATTAAAACAAAGATTATTGGGGTATGTTTTACAAGAAAATACCATTTTAGTCTTTCTATACTTAAGCATTTCAAGTTTCATTCTGTCACAGTCTGTGTGTTTAGTTTTATTTTCATGGACTTTTAGTTGGTTTGTCTTCAGTCACGTTTCCTTTGTTCTTGTTTCCCGCCATTAATCTCTTACCATGGACACTCATTTACCAATCACACCTGCTTGACATTTTGTTTATCTTGTGTATAAATGCTCTCTGTTTTCAATTTCTTGTCCGGTACTGTTTGTGTCTTGCTACACTTTACCTATGTCTTTGTTTTGTAAATAAACACTTTGTTTCGGAACCTTTTTCATCCTTTTCTTCATCATCTGAACCTACACATGACAATACCAGACCAGAAAATAAAAATGGAGATTGCATCCATTAACATTCCCCCTATGGGGAGCTTGCCCAAGCCCAATGGGTTTGGGATTTTTATATTTCAAGGCGGAAGGACCTTAGAGAAGTATGTGGAGGCGTTCATCAGCACCAGCCACCTCGCCACCTGTGACGATATCATGCTCATGATGGAGGAGTTTTGGATTGGACTCGACAGCGAGTCCAAGAGCCAGAGCCAGCACCCACCGCGGATATGGAGCCAGAGCCCACTGCAAACCGAGAGACCCAGCCATTACCCACCATGGACACTGAGCCTGAGCTAAAGCTGACAACAGAGCCAGAGCCAGCTGCCAACTCTGTCCCGGAAACTAAGCCTATGGTCCCGGCTGACCAGGTGTGTGAGCCTGCAGCAAAATCCATCCCTGTGGGAGCCCCTCACCATCAGCCCTGCCATGCAGCCCTGATGCTCCTTGGAGCTTGTGGTCCCCACCTCTGCCCTGGCGTGAGGAGTCCTGGGCTCCGCCTCATCCCTTGGAGCCCTCAGTTCCACCTCGGCTCCACCAGGCTCCCTCGTCCCACTGGCTCCTCCCTGGTCAGTCGTCGCCCCACCATCGCCACAGACTTCCGGTCTGTCACCTGCGCTACATCCCACCACCCCTACGTCTCCGTTGGGCTCCTCCATCCCTCAGACTCTACCGGGGTCCTCACTCACACCAGCATCACCTTGGTCCTTCTGCCCCTTGGTTCCACCTCGGCCACTTGTCACCTGGACTCTGCCTTGGTCTCCCTGTCAGTCAGTGTCACCAGGTCTCTCAGTCCATTGGACGTCGCCTGGGCCTCACCATCTCCCCGCGTCACCTCAATTGGTCAAGCTCAAAGGACGTGGGTCTCCTCCATTGCGGCCATCTCCTGAGTTGCTCTGGGATCTTGTCAGCCGTCTCTTCCCTTGATCCTACCACCATCCACTCCTCCATGGGCCCTTCCACCGTCATCTCCTTCATGGCTCTTCCCACCGTCATCTCCTCCATGGTCTCTCCCATCAGCTCCATTGCTTTTGCCACCATCTGCTCCACCCTGGTTCCTCCTATCTACCACCCTATGGTTTTCTAGTGCTTCGCAAGTCCCTCGTCCACCTTCTGAACCTCCACCCATCTTCCATCGAACTATCCATCACGGCACGAGGACGCGCCTTCCCGGGAGGGGGCGTTCTGTCACAGTCTGTGTGTTTAGTTTCATTTTCATGGACTTTTAGTTGGTTTGTTCTTGTTTCCCACCATTAATCTGTTACACACATTTAACGATCACACCTGCTTGACATTTAGTTTGTTATCTTGCGTATAAATGCTCTGTTTTCAGTTCCTTACTGTCCGGTACTGTTTGTGTCTTGCTACACGTTACCTACTTCTCGTATTGGATTATTTGAGTTTGTTTTGGAACCTTATTCATCCTTCTTTTTATCGTCTGAACCTACACGTGAAATAAAACAAATATTTCATTCATACTAAAGTAGCACTGCACAAAACCAGAACTCTCTTGCACAAACCAGTCTGGACCAGTGTGTAACTTCAGGTTTGTAAATGGAGAACTTTAAGCAAAAGGTTCTGCCGGAACTGAAATCTGCACACTAGGCAGCACAGATACTCTTAGATAATAACCTCGTGCACAAGCTCTAATTACTGTTTCCCCCTGACAACACTGCCTTTTGGAAATCCCATTGAAATCCCACTGTTTTTTTCCTGGTTGTTTATCTGTAAGGCAGATAAAACCATTTTACTTTCGCCTTTGGACTGAGAGTAAAACCAGCAGCGGGAGTCATTGTGTTTGTGCAGAGCTGTGTGAGCGTTCGTTTTCATCCACACGCAACTCTCACATGACTGAACAAGCAGGAATCCAGGACACATTAAGGAATAACAGGGCTGTGCGGGATACCTCTTCTCATTGGGGGCCATGTCAAACAAAATGTTCTCCTCAACAGTGGCGTTTAAGAGCCAAGGCCTCTGGGAAGCGTAGGCTACAGAACCTCTCTTCCTGAAAAACACAAACACAGCATGTGGGTCTATTGTAAAGTAAAAAATGCACGATCAGGACAGAATGCAATAAAAATAATAATTTAATTACGGGTGCGACTGTCTTCCACTCATATAATGTGCTCTGTAAGACAAAGATAAATAAGATTAATAATTCAAATAAATAATATATATCAAACAAAAACAAATAAAGAAATCACATATATTGATAAATTAAATCAATAATATATTATACCTCACATTTTCTTCTGAATCACTCTTGGGTAAACTGTGAGAAAATTGAGCAGTATTAATATGAGATCTGACTGCAATCCAGTATCTAAAAATCCAAAAATTAAGCACAAAATGAATCATTAAAGCAAACGCACATCTTATGGAGGTGCGAGTCAGAGAAAAACACTTATAACTGCACTCTCACTTCAGTACAAACGTCCTTTAATGCCATTACTACATTTACAATATAGAATTGCCTCTCGCCATTTTATGTTCTAATGCAGCATTAATGTTAGATTTAATGTTAATGTTAAATTTACCTGTTCCATGTGATGTTCCCAGAAATCTTTTGCATCTCTCCCAGTGCAGCCAGTAAAAGAGAGGATTTCCCACATCCCACCTGTCCTACGATCATCGTCAGCTGCCCTAATAGATGTGGAGTGAGAGAAAAACAGTTGCTCTCCCATTAAACATGTGAGTACAGCATTACAGCAACAGTAAGATCCTCACCAAAGGGAACCTTTATGTCAATATTGTTCAGAGTCGGGCATCCCTGTGTCCATGTAAAGAAGCCGTTTATAATCTATAAAACGGAAACACAAAAACGTTCTTGTAAAATCTAATATGCAGAATGTAGTTTGAAATGTTTAACACTGGTGGAGCATTAAAACATCAACAAAGAAACGATCAATATTATTGACATTCAATATTCAAAACATTCAGTATTCAATAAAATATGTATGATATGAATCTAACCTTAATACACACTTCGTCCTCCTGGGCCGCTGATGCTGTCAGTTCCTGGTCTTGCTGCTCAAAGTTTCTGTTCACGTCCTGTTTGGTTTTATTCTTACGATTCACTAGTTTGGCCTGAAGCTGTAATGCGTACTGAGGGCAGAGAGCAAAAACTGTGCATTCATGCACTGCAGAAAGGATTCATTCACAATAAAGGGTTGAGTAGAGCTGGGGGAACAAATTGTGATTTTTCTGATAGGAAAATGTAATTTCTGATTTAAAATGCAATTTAATTATTTAAAAATATATATATATTTTATTTAATTAACTATTATTATTATTAAATAAAAAAAATACAAAATAAAAAAAGAATAAGAAATAATATTATAGTATTCAAGAAAAATAATATAATAATTATTTCATTTTATATTACAACTCTAAATACAATACTAATATTTATAACTTTTTAACGGAGCTCCGCACATGACATGCAGGAAAAAAATGTAAATTGTGCGCACAATTTACTAATTCGTTCCCTCAATTTACTTATACAATCCCTTGATTTATGATTTGTGAACATAATTTACTAATTTGTTCCTTTGATTTATAAATTGTGCGCATAATTTACTAATTTGTTCCTTTGATTTATAAATCGTGTGCATAATTTACTAATTTGTTCCTTTGATTTACTAATTAGTTACTCAATTTATAAATTGTGCACATGATTTACTAATTTGTTCTTTGATTTGTAAATCATGCGCATAATTTACTAATTTGTTCCTTTGATTTATAAATCGTGTGCATAATTTACTAATTCGTTCCCTCGATTTATAAATTGTGCGCATAATTTACTAATTTGTTCCTTTGATTTATGAATTGCGCGCATAATTTACTAATTCGTTCCCTCGATTTATAAATTGCGCGCATAATTTACTAATTCGTTCCCTCGATTTATAAATTGTGCGCATAATTTACTAATTTGTTCCTTTGATTTATAAATCGTGTGCATAATTTACTAATTCGTTCCCTCGATTTATAAATTGTGCGCATAATTTACTAATTTGTTCCTTTGATTTATGAATTGCGCGCATAATTTACTAATTCGTTCCCTCGATTTATAAATTGCGCGCATAATTTACTAATTCGTTCCCTCGATTTATAAATTGTGCGCATAATTTACTAATTTGTTCCTTTGATTTATAAATTGTGCGCATAATTTACTAATTTGTTCCTTTGATTTATAAATCGTGTGCATAATTTACTAATTTGTTCCTTTGATTTACTAATTAGTTACTCAATTTATAAATTGTGCACATGATTTACTAATTTGTTCTTTGATTTGTAAATCATGCGCATAATTTACTAATTTGTTCCTTTGATTTATAAATCGTGTGCATAATTTACTAATTCGTTCCCTCGATTTATAAATTGTGCGCATAATTTACTAATTTGTTCCTTTGATTTATGAATTGCGCGCATAATTTACTAATTCGTTCCCTCGATTTATAAATTGCGCGCATAATTTACTAATTCGTTCCCTCGATTTATAAATTGTGCGCATAATTTACTAATTTGTTCCTTTGATTTATAAATCGTGTGCATAATTTACTAATTTGTTCCTTTGATTTACTAATTAGTTACTCAATTTATAAATTGTGCACATGATTTACTAATTTGTTCTTTGATTTATAAATCATGCGCATAATTTACTAATTTGTTCCTTTGATTTATAAATCGTGTGCATAATTTACTAATTCGTTCCCTCAATTTATAAATTGTGCGCATAATTTATTAATTCGTTCCCTCGATTTATAAATTGCGCGCATAATTTACTAATTCGTTCCCTCGATTTATAAATTGTGCGCATAATTTACTAATTCGTTCCCTCGATTTATAAATTGTGCGCATAATTTACTAATTCGTTCCCTCGATTTATAAATTGTGCGCATAATTTACTAATTTGTTCCTTTGATTTATAAATCGTGTGCATAATTTACTAATTTGTTCCTTTGATTTACTAATTAGTTACTCAATTTATAAATTGTGCACGATTTACTAATTCGTTCCCTCGATTTAGTAATTCATTTCCTCGATTTATAAATTGTGCATATAATTTACTAATTTGTTCCCTTGATTTACTAATTCGTTACTTGATTTATAAATCGTGTGCATGATTTAGCCTACTATTTTTTTCCTGCATTTCATGTGCGGGGTTCCATACTTTCTTCATTTTTTCATAAAAATAAAAAAAAGGTGTTTCTTTAAAATGTATGCTTTTGTGTGCATGGGTCGGGAGCGACATTAGGATGAACTCACGACAGACTTAATGTTGCCATTGTTGTTCGCTGGAGTTTGGACGATGGGATCCTGATCGGTTTCAATCTCTGTACTGCCAAGAAATTCACTCAGTTTCTGCACGCTGAGAAGAGGTAAAAAAGTGAGACATTTTTGAGGTTAAATGTGCATAAAAAAAATAATAACAGGAAGCATCAGTTATTCAAGTGCATGATTGGCAGACACATTGAGGAGGAGATCAGGATGAAGGCTGTCAATCACCTGACAAGAGCCTTGACCGTGGAGTGCAGAACACTAGAGAGCAGGAAGAGGGGCGTCACCAGGATGTGGAAGAGCGACAGGGAGCCGAAGGCCACAGCGGGAGACAGATCAAAGTCTGTGGCACTGTGCACGTGCACATGAACCACAAAGATCTGCCAAGAAAACGCATGTGTTCAACTAGAATCTGTTCTCACATTGTCAAGTGCATCTACAGAACACCATTACTGAATGAACTGAGCTGTGAGAGAGCTTTACATAAGAGAGAGAGAGTGGATAAATGGATGAATATAAAGAAGCGCAGTCAAACACTCACTGTGAGAACGGCAGCGATTGGGATGGCAGCATTCATGAAGACTGAAGAGAAAAATTAAAAATGCATTTTTAATAGCTGAATGTGTAATTTACATACAAAATATTTATAATATTTATATATAATCTAAGTTTGCATTTATATGATAATATATTTGCATATTTGCATTTTACACCATAATATTTATCTTTATATTAATTATTGTCATTGTCTTTACATGCACATGCCCTGCAGAAACACTATATCCAGTGTGATTTGAGACAGGCTCACTGGAGAGGGATGTGTAAAGCGCAAACGTCCGGAGGTTGGTCAGTTCTTGTCGGCGCGTTTCCTCCACGCTGGATCTGAAGATGTGCTCCCATGCGTAGAGCTTCAGCAGCTTGATTCCCCTCAGCAGCTCGTTGGTTTTCTTTAGTCTCTCACTAGTGTATTCCTGTAACACACATGCGATGACATCATTGCGTACAGTCAGCCTGTGCTTCAGCCATACTGGAGATCTGCTGCTAACTGGACTAATTCCATTACATTCCCACACATATTGCTCACCAGTCACTGTGGCTAGTGGATTTACAAAGTTACTAGCCACTCAGCATTTTCACTGGCCACAATTTTGACATCGATACCATGGGGAAAAACTGCCATATAGATATTTTTAACATTATCTCATAATTTGGCAGCAAGTATATTAGGCTGCTGTCACTTTAAGACCTGACGCATGGATCCATTATACTGTTACACATGCGTTTTCTTTCTAAACTGTTTACGTTCACTTAAAACATAACTGACTGTGTTTGTCACAGCGGCATTTTGACATTATTTTGTGTGTATTTGACTGTTTAAGAGCAATAAGCAGTGAAAAAGAACTCAATTTAGTACAGAGAGGCGGCTTTATGTGCGCACTTTAGGTGTTAGAAAATAATCTGCGGGAATTAGTAAAATTATGTACAATACATGCAATCCCACCGCGAAATTCAAGCCCTTTAACACCAACAATATTCATCCGGAGCAAATGAAACAAGGCGGTTTTGTGTGTCGACTGGCTGTCAGAGAGATTATTTTCTGTGGAAAACGAGTATTGGAAGCGTTTAAAATATTTCAGTATCAATATGTATCGGAAAATCAATATGTGTGTGTGTGTGCGTCATAATAAGCATAGGTTAGAAACAAAGCTTCTATAAAGCCATTCAAAGACATTTACTTGATTATCCATACATCATTTTTTAGAAAAATCACAAGAATCAAATATCGAATAGAATAAAAAAGGAAAGTTTGTTTGTTCATCTCTCAATCATCATTGTATTGCGTTGCATTATATATTTTAAAGGGGTGGTTGATTATGATTTCACTTTTTTAATTTTAGTTAGTGTGTAATGTTGCTGTTTGATCATAAACAACATCTGCAAAGTTACGACGCTCAAAGTTCAATGCAAAGAGAGATATTTTCTTTTACAGAAATCACTGTTTAAGGACTACAACAAACGGCTGGTAGGAACTACAACGAGCTTCTTCCCAGGTTAGTGACATCACAAACCCTAAAATCTACATAAACCCCGCCCCTGAGAACACACAACAAAGGGGGTGTGGCCATGTTGGGCTGCTTTAGAGAAGAGGAAGAGTTGTTGTAGTAGAGTGTTGTTGACATGCCGTCATTTTACGCCGGACTGCTTCACAAACGAGGGTCAATTCAACATTGGAAAAATGACAATCCTCATTTTGGCTGCGTGAGATTCTCCAGCTTTGTTGTTGTTGAGCAACTGAAGCGTGAGCTGTTAAAGCTCCGCCCTCTTCTGGAAAAGGGGCCGGGAGCAACAGCTCATTTGCATTTAAAGGGACACACACAAAAACGGCGTGTTTTTGCAGCTCATTTGCATTTAAAGGGACACACACAAAAACAGTGTGTTTTTGCTCACATCCAAATAGAGGCAAATTTGAGCTATAATAAATGATCTGTGGGGTATTTTGAGCTGAAACTTCACACACACATTCTGGGGACACCAGAGACTTATATTACATCTTGTGAAAGGGGCATTATGGGTCCACTTTAAAACTACAGAGCTTCATAAAACTAAGCATTTAAATATAATCTTATTAAGACATATTGTTGGCTGATATAGAGTGATGCTATATATAAAGCTATATATAAAGATCTCAATGATTTACCAAATTGCATTTTTTTTTTTCCTCCTTCAGTTTGAGCTCCATATTCTCACTATATCATACTATATGAGCTATAAAAAGCCTGATTTACCAAATATGATACTTACTTTTTTTTAATGCAAATTATGGAAAGTTTCAAAAACTTAGCCAGGCTTTACAGGGTTAATATATTTAGTATCTAGTTGTAGACAGTATCTATCCAAATTACAAATCACTATGACTGAATTGCTCACCAGAGTGCTCTTCTGCGCCCGTGAGAGTCGAGTGGCTACGAAGTACTGCAGCGGGGCCAGAACGGCGATGACCGTCGCGCCGATCAGAGCGCTCACTCCCAGCAGAGAGTACAGCAGTAACACCCCAATCACAATCTACACATGAAAATCATACATCACAATTCACAATACATGCATGTATTCATTTAGGTGGCTGAATAATGCTAAATGAAACAATTCCTCTTAACCTGAACCGGCATGGCCCACAGGTTGGGACAGAGAAAGAAGAACCACATGAGGTGGTTGGTGTCGCGGGCCACTAGACTGCAGATCTGGGCCGTGGTCATGTCACCCATAGACATGTTAGAGGTGCACAGACGCATGATCTTATTGTAGATCTTAGTCTGTAGGCAAAATAACAATGATGAGATGTTTCAAAGTTACCAGAAAAATATCAAAGGATTGCCAATAATCTTCATCTAACCAATTGGCTAAAGCTTTAAAGTCACCATGAAAAAATCAAAACGGACAATTGTTGTGTTTTAGGGAATATTGCAGTATTTGTTATAAATGATTCATTGTTCCTGGTAATCTTGAATCAGAATATCTTCTCCTCCCTCTTGCAGCATCTCTTCTCTTCTCTGATGACGAGGGCGGGGCAACCTGTCACTCACATGAGATCCACCAATAGCGAACCACCACCATCCAATCAACTCTCCGCAGACAAAATCAAGCCCCACCCTACATTTGTTCTTGTTCGAGAAGCATTTCACTTGGATATACGGCACAATATGGTAGAAAAGACAAGTTTCATGCTAACTTTAACAGAACACTGAACATTAAAACTAGAGTTTATTGACAGGTCGTTCCATCATTCATACCTGAATGGCTCCTCTGAGTTTTATTCCGGTCTCAATGGCGACATAATAAGACGCCTGAAGGAAGGTTCTCTGCAGCAGCAGCGCCAGAAACAGCAGCACAGCCAGAACATACGCATTCGCTAAGAACGCTTCTGATGAGATGAAGTGCACTCCAAGCAGCTTCACCTGCAAAAGAGTGTGTGTGAAGAGGCCTGGTTGAGTTAGTTAGTAGTGTGTTGAAGCTGGCGGTTATGGTAAGGGGCGGGACATTTCCCAAACACCAATCACAACACACTGCTCCAGCCGGCCAATCAGAGCACATTGTGCTTTTCAGAAGGAGGGGCTTCATAGAGACAGAGCGTTACTGACAGACTGGGAAGAGAGGAGCTGCAACAATGGAGAATATGAGGAAAATAATGTGATTTGAATGCAAAACTCCCCATATTTATTAAAGCTCTAGCGCACAAATTCATCTAATAGCATGCAATATGCCTCAACCATCTCAAAGCAATATATCAAAGCCATTTTTGTGCTCTTGAAACCACTTAAGTGTGTGATAAGATTGAAAAAACAGAGGATCATGCATTTTTTGCACAATGAGAAATTGTGCACTTACAAATTAGAAACCAAATTTTTCAAAAGGAAATAATGTGATGCAGAAAAAATATGTTTTCCATAAAGCATTTGCATATCAAGTGACAAATATTATGCAGCGCCACACAATCAGATTTTACAGTTACTGAAGAGAAATGCAGAGCAATTTTCCTAAGTGTTTGTCTGCACTCAGTGTTCAGGAACATGGATATTACACATTCAAAGTGGCATCTCTCATGCTTTCATTCTAGCTGTACAAGTTTCATTTTACATAATCACAAGATCATTGTGATGTGTAATGAGAACATTTGGTTTGCAAACAATGCAAGATACATGTTTCAAATCAGCCTTGATGCTGAAATATTTACAGGTTACAGATGCAACACTTAGAAAATACACTTACATTACCTAAATAACATAACTGTTCGTAATAGTATCTATTCAGTGTGTTATCAAAAGTATGACACAGTCATGAGGTTTGCTGCCAATTCAGTAAATGTTCTCACTGTACCATATGACTGAATCTATAACTGATCTTATAGACATTACGTTGGAATATGTGGTTTACGGGGACTCTCCATAGGCGTAATTATTTTATACTGTACAAACTGTATATTCTATCCCCTACACTAACCCTCCTCCTAAACGTACCCATCCCAGAAAACTCTGCATTTTTACATTTTATAAGAATATAATTTCATATGATTTATAAGCTGTTTTCCTCATGGGGAAAAAGTACTGGTATTACCATCCTTGTTGGGACATTTGGTTCACAATGCAGTGTTGCAGGACCACACACACACTTTGAAAATTGTGGTCATCATCTAAGATAAATTGCTTTACATTTGGCTATCCATATCGGAAATATGGAAATAAGTCCTATAGAATCAATATCTATAAAAATCTATAGTTGTACCAAATGATCCATTGATTAACCTTTAAGTTCAGTTGGATTAAATAATAGACAAATGCATTACACTTAACGAAAAGAGATGCAAATCAAAAGTTTGATAGTAATAGCATTATGAAAGGCAGTTACTGTGAATGAAAAATTTATATAGATGAAACAATTGTTTGAAAAAAGTGCATTTTTGATGATCTGTTGTGAGATTAGTACTAAGAGTTTTGAAAATGTACACCTTACTTGTGAAAATAGTACCAAAGCGAATAAAAAAAAACATATCGTGGTCCAACTTTGGTTACTTTGCACATAAAATTAAGGAAATCAATGATCTCTGAAGGATCATGTGACACTGAAGACTGGAGTGATGATGCTGAAAATTCAGCTTTGCATCACAGAAATAAATTACTTTATAAAATATATTCAAACAGAAAACAGTTATTTTAAATTGTAATAATATTTCACAATATTACAGTTTTTACTGTATTTTTAATTAAATAAATGCAGCCTTGGTGAGCAGACGAAACTTCTTTTAAAAACATTAAAAATCTTACCGTTTCCAAACTTCTGAGTGGTAGTTTATATATATTATTTTTTATTTTTTTTAACTCTAAAACTGCAAGAAAATCAAAGCCATAAATCTTAACAAATCTATTCCAAATTTGAGGTTGATGTCTCAAAAAATTAGCTTTCAGTAATATTTCGTTTGGACGCAGAACCAAACGCTTCAACTAGATGAAATTCGCTTCCCATTCGTTTCCAGTGTGCTCATTTTTGATGACAGCATTGGAAACGAAGTGTGTGACTATTTTTTTCAGGACCATTTAACCGTTTCGAATCATGTCCATGATTTTTATTTGTTTGTTCGTGTGTGTGTGTGTGTGTGTGTTCACATAGAAAGTGCCAAAACCTCTTCCAAGTTTTGTACCATTCCGATGAAGTAAAAAAAACTTGGCTTGAGCTGATTGGACTCTGATTCTGCAGCTAATTATCTTGCTGCTTAACTTTTAAGCAAGTTCTCAAATCAAACATGAGTTGGACGTCAATTTAAGTGTGGTTTAAGTGTCTAAGCACCTGTTTGGGCCACTGTAAATACTGTATTATTTGCATTGGTACCGGAGGCAGAGCGCTGTGATTGTCGCTGCTGATGTGATGAACAATCCCAGAGATGCAGAGCGGCCCGGCGAAGCCCAGCAGGTCGGCCATGAAGCGGAAAGTGATGCTCAGCACCAGAGGTCTGCCGAACGCCTGACGCAGGGAACGCCAGATCCACCTCGACCCCTTCAGCGGGACGGGTCCATCCTCCTACACACACAGAGACATGACAGGTGAACCACTGAGCTCAGAGTGGAATGACAGACGAAGACTAGGAGATTGGGTGACTATATTTAATTTTAATCATCTCTAAACTGATAATTTAGTAACTAATTGTACAGATTATGTAAATTCCACACCCAAACACATTTTCTGCCAAGTTTTACATAAGGGGCTTAATCTGAAGTGTTTCTGAAGTCACTTCTGTTTTTCAGGACAAAAGGGGATAAAAGCAATTCTGCTGTATTAGGGACATACGCAGTCTGGTTATACAAGTGCATGTCTACAAAACAAAAAAACAGGAAGGATCTGCCAAAAAAAAAAAAGTTTGCATATCTCTGAATTTGGCAGAGAAGGAGATTGTACTGTTTAAACTTATGTAATGTCTGTTTACATGCAGATCTTAATCCAGATTATACATCACTGGCCTTCCATGAACCAACCATTTGCACTCATAATTTGAGTGATATCATAAATATTGTCTATATTCACTCTGTATTTTTGTTGTGATTCCCATCAACGTTCCATAATGCAATAATTTTTATCCCTCTGATTTTAACGCTCTGTTTTAAGGGGCGTGTCTACTGTGAGACTTCAGTGTAAACGCCCACTGCTGTGATCGGCTGACATCTTTCCATTTGAAATTACTCTCTCTTTTAGCACGTTTTTACTATTGCAGCTCTCAGGGTTAACTAATCGTGAAAAGTGTTGCATTACATTTAGATCTATGGCATTATATTTAGAAAGGTTGCAGTGATGACCACTGTAGCTGATCACAGACATGTTGCTGAGCGCATGAGAGCAGTGATCTCGTCATTGTAACTCAATTTCTGCACACTAACGAATGCGGCCCGCTGGACATTTGAAAAGCAAGTAATGTAAAGATTATGTTCAGATTATAATGTTAATGCTAAATCAATCCAGGAGAGGTTGCTATTTCCAGCCAATCCCCGTATTAATAACAGCGTAGGATGTGCACGCTAATGTGAAAGTTTACTAAAATTAGCAAAAATAGGCTAAAAATCATGTTTTCACCATCCAATCAGGATGGTTAAGGGATTATCTTTTTTCACCAAGTTCAAGGGTAATGAAAGATTTTATTGTAAATTGCCATCACTGCACTGCTTACAAAATCGACTTTCCACTGTCGGGCCGAACGGATGAATGGTTAGGAACGGTTCCAGTTGAATTTTCAACTGAGCCCGGTATACGGCACGATTACAAACCGTTCTCCACCCGGAATTAGCCAACCGTGCTGAACCGTGCTGCTAGAACGTGAGTAGTGATGCAACGTCGTCACTATTAAATTATATTTTGAAATTTATTCAAATAGAAAACTACGGAGCCCCCCACATGACATGCAGGAAAAAAATAGTAGGCTAAATCGAGTGAACGAATTAGTAAATTGTGCGTAAAATTTAGCAAACTGAGGAAATAAATGAGTAAATCATACTCAGAATTTAGCAAATCGAGGGAACAAATTAGTAAATCGTGCACAGAATTTAGCAAATCGAGGGAACAAATTAGTAAATCGTAGGCAGAATTTAGCAAATCGAAGGAACTAATTAGTAAATCGTGCACAGAATTTAGCAAATCGAGGGAACAAATTAGTAAATCGTAGGCAGAATTTAGCAAATCGAAGGAACTAATTAGTAAATCGTGCACAGAATTTAGCAAATCGAGGGAACAAATTAGTAAATTAGGTGTAAAATTGAGCAAATCGAGGGAACAAATTAGTAAATCGTGCACAGAATTTAGCAAATCGAGGGAACAAATTAGTAAATCGTAGGCAGAATTTAGCAAATCGAAGGAACTAATTAGTAAATCGTGCACAGAATTTAGCAAATCAAGGGAACAAATTAGTAAATCGTAGGCAGAATTTAGCAAATCAAGGGAACAAATTAGTAAATCGTAGGCAGAATTTAGCAAATCAAGGGAACAAATTAGTAAATCGTGCACAGAATTTAGCAAATCGAGGGAACAAATTAGTAAATTAGGTGTAAAATTGAGCAAATCGAGGGAACAAATTAGTAAATCGTGCACAGAATTTAGCAAATCGAGGGAACAAATTAGTAAATCGTGCACAGAATTTAGCAAATCGAGGGAACAAATTAGTAAATTAGGTGTAAAATTGAGCAAATCGAGGGAACTAATTAGTAAATCGTGCACAGAATTTAGCAAATCGAGGGAACAAATTAGTAAATCGTGCACAGAATTTAGCAAATCGAGGGAACTAATTAGTAAATCGTGCACAGAATTTAGCAAATCGAGGGAACAAATTAGTAAATCGTAGGCAGAATTTAGCAAATCGAGGGAACTAATTAGTAAATCGTGCACAGAATTTAGCAAATCGAGGGAACAAATTAGTAAATTAGGTGTAAAATTGAGCAAATCGAGGGAACTAATTAGTAAATCGTGCACAGAATTTAGCAAATCGAGGGAACAAATTAGTAAATCGTGCACAGAATTTAGCAAATCGAGGGAACTAATTAGTAAATCGTGCACAGAATTTAGCAAATCGAGGGAACAAATTAGTAAATCGTAGGCAGAATTTAGCAAATCGAGGGAACTAATTAGTAAATCGTGCACAGAATTTAGCAAATCGAGGGAACAAATTAGTAAATCGTAGGCAGAATTTAGCAAATCGAAGGAACTAATTAGTAAATCGTGCACAGAATTTAGCAAATCAAGGGAACAAATTAGTAAATCGTAGGCAGAATTTAGCAAATCAAGGGAACAAATTAGTAAATCGTAGGCAGAATTTAGCAAATCGAGGGAACAAATTAGTAAATCGTAGGCAGAATTTAGCAAATCAAGGGAACAAATTAGTAAATCGTAGGCAGAATTTAGCAAATCGAGGGAACAAATTAGTAAATCGTAGGCAGAATTTAGCAAATCGAGGGAACAAATTAGTAAATCGTAGGCAGAATTTAGCAAATCAAGGGAACAAATTAGTAAATCGTGCACAGAATTTAGCAAATCGAGGGAACAAATTAGTAAATTAGGTGTAAAATTGAGCAAATCGAGGGAACAAATTAGTAAATCGTGCACAGAATTTAGCAAATCGAGGGAACAAATTAGTAAATTAGGTGTAAAATTGAGCAAATCGAGGGAACAAATTAGTAAATCGTGCACAGAATTTAGCAAATCGAGGGAAAAAATTAGTAAATCGTAGGCAGAATTTAGCAAATCAAGGGAACAAATTAGTAAATCGTGCACAGAATTTAGCAAATCAAGGGAACAAATTAGTAAATTAGGTGTAAAATTGAGCAAATCGAGGGAACAAATTAGTAAATCGTAGGCAGAATTTAGCAAATCGAGGGAACAAATTAGTAAATCGTAGGCAGAATTTAGCAAATCAAGGGAACAAATTAGTAAATCGTGCACAGAATTTAGCAAATCGAGGGAACAAATTAGTAAATTAGGTGTAAAATTTAGCAAATCGAGGGAACAAATTAGTAAATCGTGCACAGAATTTAGCAAATCGAGGGAACAAATTAGTAAATTAGGTGTAAAATTTAGCAAATCGAGGGAACAAATTAGTAAATCGTGCACAGAATTTAGCAAATCGAGGGAACAAATTAGTAAATCGTGCACAGAATTTAGCAAATCGAAGGAACTAATTAGTAAATCGTGCACAGAATTTAGCAAATCGAGGGAACTAATTAGTAAATCGTGCACAGAATTTAGCAAATCGAAGGAACTAATTAGTAAATCGTGCACAGAATTTAGCAAATCAAGGGAACAAATTAGTAAATCGTAGGCAGAATTTAGCAAATCAAGGGAACAAATTAGTAAATTAGGTGTAAAATTGAGCAAATCGAGGGAACAAATTAGTAAATCGTGCACAGAATTTAGCAAATCGAGGGAACAAATTAGTAAATTAGGTGTAAAATTGAGCAAATCGAGGGAACAAATTAGTAAATCGTGCACAGAATTTAGCAAATCGAGGGAACAAATTAGTAAATCGTAGGCAGAATTTAGCAAATCAAGGGAACAAATTAGTAAATCGTGCACAGAATTTAGCAAATCGAGGGAACAAATTAGTAAATCGTAGGCAGAATTTAGCAAATCGAGGGAACAAATTAGTAAATCGTGCACAGAATTTAGCAAATCGAGGGAACAAATTAGTAAATCGTAGGCAGAATTTAGCAAATCAAGGGAACAAATTAGTAAATCGTGCACAGAATTTAGCAAATCGAGGGAACAAATTAGTAAATTAGGTGTAAAATTTAGCAAATCGAGGGAACAAATTAGTAAATCGTGCACAGAATTTAGCAAATCGAGGGAACAAATTAGTAAATCGTAGGCAGAATTTAGCAAATCGAAGGAACTAATTAGTAAATCGTGCACAGAATTTAGCAAATCAAGGGAACAAATTAGTAAATCGTAGGCAGAATTTAGCAAATCAAGGGAACAAATTAGTAAATCGTAGGCAGAATTTAGCAAATCGAGGGAACAAATTAGTAAATCGTAGGCAGAATTTAGCAAATCGAGGGAACAAATTAGTAAATCGTAGGCAGAATTTAGCAAATCGAAGGAACTAATTAGTAAATCGTAGGCAGAATTTAGCAAATCGAGGGAACAAATTAGTAAATCGTAGGCAGAATTTAGCAAATCAAGGGAACAAATTAGTAAATCGTAGGCAGAATTTAGCAAATCGAGGGAACAAATTAGTAAATCGTAGGCAGAATTTAGCAAATCGAGGGAACAAATTAGTAAATCGTAGGCAGAATTTAGCAAATCGAAGGAACTAATTAGTAAATCGTGCACAGAATTTAGCAAATCAAGGGAACAAATTAGTAAATCGTAGGCAGAATTTAGCAAATCAAGGGAACAAATTAGTAAATTAGGTGTAAAATTGAGCAAATCGAGGGAACAAATTAGTAAATCGTGCACAGAATTTAGCAAATCGAGGGAACAAATTAGTAAATTAGGTGTAAAATTGAGCAAATCGAGGGAACAAATTAGTAAATCGTGCACAGAATTTAGCAAATCGAGGGAACAAATTAGTAAATCGTAGGCAGAATTTAGCAAATCAAGGGAACAAATTAGTAAATCGTGCACAGAATTTAGCAAATCGAGGGAACAAATTAGTAAATCGTAGGCAGAATTTAGCAAATCGAGGGAACAAATTAGTAAATCGTGCACAGAATTTAGCAAATCGAGGGAACAAATTAGTAAATCGTAGGCAGAATTTAGCAAATCAAGGGAACAAATTAGTAAATCGTGCACAGAATTTAGCAAATCGAGGGAACAAATTAGTAAATTAGGTGTAAAATTTAGCAAATCGAGGGAACAAATTAGTAAATCGTGCACAGAATTTAGCAAATCGAGGGAACAAATTAGTAAATCGTAGGCAGAATTTAGCAAATCGAAGGAACTAATTAGTAAATCGTGCACAGAATTTAGCAAATCAAGGGAACAAATTAGTAAATCGTAGGCAGAATTTAGCAAATCAAGGGAACAAATTAGTAAATCGTAGGCAGAATTTAGCAAATCGAGGGAACAAATTAGTAAATCGTAGGCAGAATTTAGCAAATCGAGGGAACAAATTAGTAAATCGTAGGCAGAATTTAGCAAATCGAGGGAACAAATTAGTAAATCGTAGGCAGAATTTAGCAAATCGAGGGAACAAATTAGTAAATCGTAGGCAGAATTTAGCAAATCGAGGGAACTAATTAGTAAATCGTGCGTAAAATTTTGCAAATCGAGGGATCGAATTAGTAAATTGTGCACAGAATTTAGCAAATCGAGGGAACAAATTTTTTTTCTTTCGGCACGTCATGTGCGGAGCTCCGTAGAAACAACTGTTCTTTTAAATTGTAATAGTATTTAACAATATTACTGTTTTTACAGTATTTTGATCAAATAAATGCAACCTTGGTGAGACTTAGAAATTGTATCGACCTCAAACCTTTGAACACTACTGTATATAATGCATTATTAACATTCAACAAAATAAAATTAATTAACAATGAATAATATTATATTTTTTAATGAACCTTAACCTAGATTAATAATCTTTTAAAATGATATATTTAAAACTGAATTATATATATATATATATATATATATATATATATATATATATATATATGTTTTTTGTTCGTTCATGGCTACTAAATCATAAATGTCTCAAAAGAATAAAGTGAAATTGTAGAACTTCATAATTCTTCTAATGTTACACAGATTCCTCTGACGCAGTGAAGGAAATGAATGTACCATCTGTGCATCGAAGGCCTTGCGGAGCCTTTGGTAGTTGGTAAGAGCTCTCATGGATATGGGCAGCTTGCCGATGGTTTTCAGGTCGATGGGTCGTTTGTGTGCAGAAGTGATGAAGGTGTTCATCCACCAGTACGTGCTCTTGGACAGCAGGTTGACGAATGGCTGCTGGAACCGAACGCCCAGATCCTGCAGGTCATCAGGTGGCTTCACCTCCGTGGGATACGGAAACCACATGTAGCGCTGAAACCCAACCAAGAACGCAGTCATGAGCGAACCATCAACAACAATTCTGCCTTTTGCTGCTATAACAACTTCTCCTGTTTTGGAAAGCTTTCCACTTAATGTTGAATCATGGATGCAGGGATTTACGACAAATATAGAGCATCAGTGAGGTCACTGATGGGGTCCGGCTCAAATTTGTCGTTCTAATTCATCCTAAATGGGCTTAATAGATCTTAATAGATTTATGCAGACAATTTCAATTCTTACGAAGGAAAAGTTCTTAAATGGATTATTAGTACGTAGCCTGGCTGACTTTTTTTTCCATCTGGTTGTTGTCCAAAACTTTATTCTAATAGTATGAGGCTGGTTATGAGACGGGATTATTCCCAGTGATGAGTTATGCACAATAATTTTTAAGTAGTCAAGAGTTCAGGACCTGGATTGAGTCTCCTCTCTCCTCAACAGAACACAAATGGACCGATAAACAGCTTAGCAAAGCAAGTGGAAAGTGAGGGATTTGCGCAGGGAGCCAAACAGCTGTCAGACGTCAACAGAAGTTCATTGTGCATCGCGGGGCCATTTTGATTCAGCTGTAAACTATAGGTTCTCAGAATTTTAATCTCACATGGAGCCGCAGCAGTGCTATTATGCAACAGACCCAAGGGATCATGCTGTACCTAAAGCGACAATGTCCTCATGGCTAAATTTGTTGTCTGACGTAGAGGCGAATGGTTACTAGGCATTTTTCAGACAAGCTACAAGTATTTTTCAATGTATTTGGTAATACTTTACAATAAGGTTCCATTTGGTTGATAGCCGTGCAATATTCTAGTGATAACGGCACTCCTACCTTTTCACCGTTTGTATCAATCTGCTTGAAGCGACTGTCATGGCGGCCGATCAAATCCACCATATTTTTTATAAAATCCTACACTTGTTGTACCATGAACTGTAGTTTTTTTAGGCGAGAATGTAGTTCTGAAACATGTGACTCATATTTAATCATAGCGCCTATTTTACAATTTGTTTTCCAGAAATGCGAGCCCCAGGCCGTCAGCGGACATTCAGTGCTCGTGTACCCGCCGAGAACAGCTTTATTTCGGCCAGTGCTTTGGGGATCGCTGTCTCTTATAGTGGTTAAACATGAGATATAATTCATTTTGGGTACATAAAACAGGCAATCTTTGGTCTTATTAATCTATTGTTCTAGAGCAAATCGAATTGGGCTATGTTAAATTTAATAATTTAATATTAAGGCTATATTTAACGTACATCCTGTAGAGCACTGCTTTTGTACGTTTGACTGAATTGTACAATTGTGTTTATTTCCTACTGTCATTTAAAATAGCTATTGTTGTTAATTTAAATATTGTTGTTCAATAAATAATATTTTATATGAATAATATGTTGTATTTGGTATTGAGAAAGGGTCCATTAGTGCATAATATGGATTTAGTGGAAGTTACATTAATACGCCATTAGATGGCGGCAAACTTTACGAGTGAATGAGTCAGTTGCAAGAGACTTTTAAATTGAAAGGGACTTTTGTAAACAAAGGATGTTGTTTTAGCGCTGTTATGGAAAATTCCCTTAACTGTAAAAAGGACAAATACAAAGATTGTTTTTCTCAGTGGATATTCAAACAGATTTTTATAATGGATATAATATTATGGACAGCGACCTGAAGAGTGAATGTTATATCAGACACAGGTAATGCTCGCTTCAGACGATCTCTCTCTCTCTCTCTAATACTGCACGAAATACAATGAGTTTCAATGGAGAGACATTCCTTCATTATTAGTTCTAAAGTGACGTTTTTTTAAATTAGCAATGGAGGTTTGGTCAAAGAGATTTGAATCCGTGGCGGAAGAAAGTAGTTCTGCACAAAAGAGGGTTTTGAATGCATTCCGTTGTTGTTCTTATTTATTTACACACTCGTGCCGTCGAACTGCTGTATTAACACAATATAACACTCACAGCCGTGCGATATGGCTGTATATCAGCACACTGTGATTGCCTATGGCTGAAGTCAACAGCTTTTAAAAAAGGAATTAGACAGTTATTTTAAACAACAGTTCCATTAAGCAACACTGTCTTCATTAATCCTCTCTCTGCGCCCCTATAATCCCCTGACCCCACACACACTCACCCTGCGCAGAATCACGTTGACCTCGACTCCCAGCAGCAGGCCGTACAGAAGCGCCAGCAGTCCTGTGATGCAGAAGCGCAGCTGCCTCAGGCCGATGCCGTGATCGTCATACTTTACAAACTTGATGGTTTTGGTGATAAAGGCCAAAGTCCAATAGATCAGCAGTGCTGGATAGGAAGAGAAATATTTCGATAAAGAATAAGAGCTGTTCACTGCCACTATTTTGACAACATTCAGTGTTTATCTCAGGGATAATAATAACTGCACTGATCTGAATCTCCTGCTGTCGGGTCTGTTTATACCTATAAGCAGCTTGGGGAAGTTGGAGGTCTCTATGTTGTGGTAATAGACGATGGAAGTGATGGCAGCCAGTATCCCGAGCCCTGCTGGCATGTAGAGGTGAAGATGACGGGACTGATTGAACCTGGTGAAGAGTTTCATGGAGTTAGTAAGTTAGTAAGAGTTAGTGCTCACCAAGGCTGCATTTATTTGATCTAAATACAGTAAAAAATTTGAAATATTATTACAATTTGTGTGAATATACAGTAAAGTGTAATTTATTCCTGAATTTTCAGCATCATTACTCCAGTCTTCAGTGTCACATGATCCTTCAGAAATCATTCTGATATGATGATTTGCTGCTCAAGAAACATTTATGATTGCTATCAGTGTTGAAAACAATTGTGCTACTTCAGATTTTTGTATTATTTTATTATTATCGAGATTCTTTAATGGAAACAGGAAAATATAAACATTTTGTAACATTATAAATGTCTTTACTGTCACTTTTGATACATTTAATGCATCCTTGTGTAATAAAAATGTTAATTTCTTTCAAAAGAAAAAAAATCATATTTTGAACAGCAAATATAATGCTTCTGTGTTGCATTTCTTTGAATGTGAAAATAAATATATTAAACCATGGCTAAATAACTGCACAACTGACAAACACAAGTGAGCTGATCATCAGTGAAGCGAGACGATCACTGAGTGGTTGTTCTCACCCGTCCGACACGATTCCCTCAGCAATCTCACAAACCAGCACGAAGAGCAGGACGGTGGTGAGCAGCCAGCGGAGGTTATGGCCAGGGAAATGAAGCCACGTGCTGTGGTGAATGTGAACCTTCGAGCTCTGACTGCCCCAGCCTACACAACACAACCACAGTTTCTTTAGATTTAGCTGTGCAATGCACTCGACATGACATTATTATTTGTATCTTGGAGGACCATGCAGAAGTGCTTTGAAACCAAGCCCACGTTCTCCAGTGCAAACTGTGAAATATAAGAAAGCATCTCACCGATGAAGAGGATGGGGAAGGTGCTAAACAGCAAAAAGACATGAGGGACGACACCAAGAGCGTCCAAGAAGCAGCCGTTATTCAGAAGGCCATTATCAACCTTATACGCCGAGGAGTTATCCGTGCCACAGAAGGACAGAGTCGAGTTAGAGACTGGAGTCTGAGGAGAAGAAAGAGAGAAAGAGGTTTGCAGACACAGGAATAGGCATTAATGTAAGCTGACAACAGGTTATGGGATTATATGAATGCAGCCGACCAATCATTAAAAAGATGTTGTGTCTGTAACGCTGGGGTTTCCTGAGGTAAAGCTACTGTAATCCTCCGATCCACGAGTTTAATAAAAAAGCCATATTGCAATTGCAATGTGTTTGTCTTAAAGGAGTAGTTGACTTCAGAATTAAAATTTCCTGATAATTTATTCACCCCCATGTCGTCCAAGATGTTCATGTCTTTCTTTCTTCAGTGGAAAAGAAATGAAGGAAAACGTTCCAGGATTGTTCTCCATATAGTGGACTTCACTGGGGTTCAACGGGTTGAAGGTCCAAATGTCAGTTTCAGTGCAGCTTCAAACGATCCCAGACGAGGAATAAGAGTCTTATCTAGAGAAACCATCGGTTATTTTCTAAAAAACAATAAAAATGATAAACTTTTTAACCACAAAAGCTCGTCTTGTACTGCTCCGTGATGCTCCACGCATTACGTAATCACGTAGGAAAGGTCACGCGTGATGTAGGTGGAAGTACCGCGGTAGGGCTCATTTTCTCCTCCAACTTCAAAATTGTCCGACATCGTTGTTTTACCTTTTTTTTTGACTTAGTCTTTGCACATTTGCTTTGTAAACACTGGATCGGTACTTCCACCTTCCACCTTTTTTGTAGAGCTCTTTGAAGCTGCACTGAAACTGACATTTGGACCTTCGACCCGTTGAACCCCAGTGAAGTCCACTATATGGAGAACAATCCTGGAATGTTTTCCTTCATTTCGACTGAAGAAAGAAAGACATGAACATCTTGGATGACATTTTAATTCTGAAGTCAACTAATCCTTTAAATCATGCTTCTGCAACAGATGCAGCTTCCATCTTTTTACAAACATCTCATCAGTTTCATATATTGACACAAGTATGAAAAACAGCACTAAAATGAATCATCTGTTCTTGATATCACACTGTAAAAAGCGTGCAATTGTTAAAGAACCATTTCTGATCTTATTTTATTGTGGTGTCCTAATCAGGATTAAGTTATCTAAAATTATTTTTTAATAATAATTTAAAAACAGACGTGCAGAGGTTATTTGTGCAAGTAATATTTCAATCACACCTTAATCCCTATATCCCGAGATATCACAATTTAGCATGTAAGAGATTATAAAACTGTTAATGGCTTATTTTTTGCACAATATTAGCCTATTTTAAAGAAATACAAATGATATTTATTATTATTATTCTTTTTCAAATGCATGTTTGTGAACATAAATGTTACAGTTGAGAAGATAACGTTTTCAGATATTATGAAAAAAAGCAAGTTCAAATTATTCTCCAGTGGGAAAAGCATGCATAATATTCACAGAACACCCAAACTGTTAAAAGTGGGATTTTGCACAGTTGTACATCAATACAAATGCATCTACTCACCGGTCTGTATCCTCGCATCATCTTGAGAAGAGCTTATTTCATTTTCCCCACGATGACAGGGTTATTTTCCAGTACTAAAGCTGTGCTTCCCAACATTCAGACACGCACAGGAGAGCTGGCAGTGAGGTTTGCATGTGTCACATTGAGCTGCTGTCGTCTGATCTGACTGACATGAGATGCTCGAGATTATAAATGATGGCGCTCATTCCCGCTGTCATTTAATCTCCACCCTCATCGCTTCTCTCGTTTAATGCATTTTAAACATGCCCCCACATAATTAATAAGAAGAAGAAGAAGAAGAAAGTAATAAATGCCTTATATAAAACACTATATAAGGCGAATAGATCAGTTAGTTAGCCTACCTTTAAAAGTGTATTTGACTGTTTTAATTTTAGTAAAAATCGAATGTAATGCTGAAAGAATAAAGGCAGAGTAAATATTTATAAGCATGACAGCAAGATATGAAGCTATAAAGTAGCAATGGCATAATTTATAGAAACTCTGCCCCTCAGTGGTGAAACAATGCAAATGCATGAGGGAAACTCTAGATTCTCAAGAGCTTTTTACAACCATTTTTATAATTCATTGAATAATTTGATGCAACATTTACAGAAGAAAAAAAAAAAGCACGCGAAACAGAAGGCACCTCTTTTTTCAACAAGATATGCATGTATTAAGTGCACTTGTTGACTCCTGTGATTAACTTCAGAAACGTATGTAGAGAAGAACATATCGGAGAATTCATTTGTTTTCTACACTCAAATGGAAGAATTCGCAGCGAAGAACCATTTTTGGGTCCCAAAGAAACTTTTTAATGAACACTTCACTCTAAAAAAGCTTTTTTTGGGGGGGTTATTCTTCTAGTGTTTGGGTAGTTTTTGTGTTACCCAGCTGCTGGGTCAGATGTAACAACCCAGTGTTTGGGTAGTTTATCGTGGGTTTTTGCGCCCTCTTCAGGAGAAAGCAGTGCAGGTCTTCGGTAAAATACAGGTTTAAACACAATTGTGTACACTTTATTTGATCTAATAAAAAGAAATCGTTATTGTTCTGTATATCGTTTAACCTTATGCAAAGCAACACACAGGGCCGCGATGTGAGTCACCAAATGAGTGTCCAGTCGGTCTTTTCGCGTGATGGAAACGCATTCAATTTTTATACTTTTATTCAAAAAGATACAGAATATAAATACTTAGGATGTTCCTAGAATTGTACACTGATTATTTATGGACAGGTTATGGAGCCAGTCACAGCATCTTTCTGCTACGAGTGAAATGCAGGCGGCGGTCTAAAGTTAGAAGTTCACCCGCCGAACGCGAGTCATCTCCGGCATGAGATCCAGCGCCGTTACGGTGGAAACGGAGACTGGGCGATTACACTTGAATTACTTCTAAATGTTACATTTTTAGTTCTAATATTTGTTAAACAAGCTTAAATGTAGGCAATATGTATTTAAAAAAAAATAAAATAAATAATATATATATATATATATATATATATATATATATATATATATATATATATATATATATATATAAAATATGCTATACTATAAAATTAAAGGAATTGAAAACCAGTGGTTGTGTGGAGTATTTAAAAAAAAAGTTTAGAGGATTTAAATTAATCTGTAAACATTAATTAATGTATGAAGTAAAAAAAAAAGAAAAAAAATATATATAATATGCTATACTATAGAATTAAAGGAATTGAAAACCAGTGGTTGTGTGGAGTATTTAAAAAAAAAAAAAAAAGTTTAGAGGATTTAAATTAATCTGTAAACATTAATTAATGTATGAAGTAAAAAAAAAAAAATAATAAAAAAAAGCTAGTGTTAAAGTGAAAATGAATCAACCCATTATGCTGGGTTAAATAAATCCGATTTGAAAAGGCGGTGTGTTCTGTCCTATATTTATCCTTATCCAGCCCTTGGGTTGAAAACAACCCAAATTGGGTTTTTGTGTAAACAACATTTTAATCATGTGCATTGATTAAAATGTGCATTGAAAATGTTCCACTAATGTTAAAGGTTCATCATGAAACCATAGTTAAAGAACCTCTGTTTTTAGGAGCGTATGTAAAACATCACAATCACAAATGATAATCAGGTCAGTCGGGAGGTCGAAGGTCTCCTTCTTTAACACGCCCACGGCAACTTCAGCACTGCGGAGAGCAACCGCGTTTCACGGTGGTGATTGGCCGACGAGGTGGAAGGGGGCGTTCCCAGAACCTAGTGCGCCACTCCTATTGGCTAAATCCGTAAGCGTAGTCACTAGGATATGCGGCGAATGTAACTCAAAGATCATAACAAACTTCTCAAGAAACCAGCATCTCTGCTTACTTTAGCTTGTGCGTGGTGTTTAATTTAGTATGAATGAGTGTTTGAGTATGCACTAGAAAGCCATGTCATTGTGAGAGGCGCGCAGAAGGTGTGCAGGAGAAGGTAAGGCGATTATTTTCCTCTCCATTCAGTCTCTGTTAATGCCAGGCCGCTGGCTTAGCTTGAGCTGACATGATGGATGAATCTCATTTGCGCAGTGTTTGAAGTAAATGGTCGGGAAACAAACAAATGCAATACTTTGATTGTAAACACTCGTCCAAAGGTAAATGTTGCGATCCGCTTTGAGATGCGCGTTAATGCGCGTCAGTATGGGTCACTTCAGAAAACACACATATGTGTGATCCTGCCTCTTAATCCACGAGCTCTTAACACACTCCAGCCAGCAGACCTTCAGACATTACACGCTACTTTATTTATCTATTTTACCGGATGCAATGCACTGTTGAAAAGCATGTTTTATGCTGTCACACAAGTTTTTTTTGTTTGTTTCAAAACTGTCAGCAAGCAATACAGTAATTTTTTTTAAACAATAGTTGACTGCCCAGCATGTTTGCTCAAACATTTAACCCAACCGCTGGGTTTGTCCATTTTCAACCCAACTTGAGTTGTTTTTAACCCAGCATTTTTCTAGAGTGTAACATTGTGACAACTTACCCCTACACGCCCTACCGTTGGTTAATTTCCTGGACTGAAAACCTTACTGTATCTGTCCCTTATCTTGTTCTGCACTTGTAGATTGACAGCTCTGAAGAACGAATAGTCGTCGCCTGTTTCCCAATGGCTGGTAAGGACCTTGAATCAATCCATAATATGTCAAATTCATTCCATCAACAGCACATCAGTAAGAAACTGTGTTTTATATTGATGCATTGCTTTGTTTCTGTCTGTCCCGTAGAAAACAACTTTCCTCCTCTGCCTAGCTTTGTTCCTCTAAAGCCGTGCTTCCATCAGGACTTTGAGGAGATTCCCGACCAGCACCGCACCACCTGCAAGAGACTCTACTACCTGTGGATCTGTGAGTCTGGAAAAACAAACAAAACTAACCTATACACCAGTGGTTCTCAACCGGGGAGTAGGCTACAGGATGGGAGGGAAAAAAAGCTAAAAAAAAAAAAAAATGTGCATATTTTTTAACTAAACTGCTGTCATAAAAAGTATATACATAACTCCTGAATAAAAAATAAAATGTGTTTGGAAAAAACACAAATTTGATTGGTTTGGCGATAGCGAGCGCAAATGCAGGTGATAAGCGAGTCACTGAGTCGTTCATTCGCGATTCGTTCAAACGGCCGATTCATCAAGAATGAGACAGATGTTTGTGAATGGGTCATTGAATCTTTGACTCAAACGATTCGTTCAAAACATTCATTCAAAACACGACTGAGTGTTGCTATGTTGTGATCTTTGTTTGGATTCATCGGATCTATTTACGCTGCTAAAATAGACCAAACCAGTCATTATTTCGTCTAAAATGTAAGTGACTTAATATTATTAACTTGTTTGTTTTAAGTCGCGAGGTGATGGTAAATTAAGTGATGCTCAGTTGTCAGCTGTCTTGGTCGTGTGATGTATGAAACTGTATTAAAATGTTATAAATATAAAAACACCACATTTTGAAATTTAACTGCAGTATTTAGATTATTTGTGTGTGCGGCGCTCATTTGTTTGATTTCTCCTCGAGAAGCTGCGCAAGCCTCAAAAGTTTAAGGTCCGAAACTGTCGTATTCGTTTTTTCATATTCGTCATTTGGTGGCTCTCAATTGTCAAAAACACCCCTCGGTGCTACGGATGCGAAAAATGCAGAAAATCGAACCATCCGAGTTCATTTTATTTAATTTTAACAATAATAAAGCATAAATTAATATCAGAGGTCTGGTGCCAATTCCCAATTATAGCCTAGTAATGATAATAGGCCTACTGATGATAATAATAATAATAATAATAATAATAATAATAATAATAAAGCATGTAACCTCATATAATTATATAGCAATAGCCTAGTAATGATAATAGGCCTGCTGATGATAATAATAATAATAATAATAATAATAAAGCATGTAACCTCATATAATTATATAGCAATAGCCTAGTAATGATAATAGGCCTACTGATGATAATAATAATAATAATAATAATAATAAAGCATGTAACCTCATATAATTCAACTGCAATGAACCAGCTTTGGGGGGGCCCAGCTTGCAAAAGGTTGAGAACCCCTGCTATACACAGTATTTAGGTCTAGTTCACAGGTGATCACAGATATACTGATGAGTTCAGATGAAAATATCTAAAGAAGATACATGCTTGACTTGTTTGTTAGTTCTTTTAACACTGTATCGGCCCCCCTAGTGGTATGTGGTGTAACTGCAGGAGGTCTGTGGAGTCATTTTTAAAAATGTATAAAATATTAGTGTATGTCATTGAGTATTTGTACATTTTCACATATATTTTGACATATAACAAATAGCAAATATGAAATTTCCTAAGGCAGAACTGCTACAGCAGTCCCATCAGCCTGCGCCATCTAGAGTTTCATGACAGAACTATTTTTTCTTAGTATGAAGAACATTTTAAAACTGTAAAAAAAAAAAAAAAAAAAAAAAAAACATTTTCCACTATATGTGGAATGGAAAGATTCTATGGATGTTATATGTTCTTCATGGAATGCCAATAAAGAAGCTTTATTTGTAAGAGTGTAATAACATTATTGTTGATTTGGATCACCGGTCTAATACAGTTTTTATTTACAGTAATTGCTGTTACAATACAGACAAGCAAAGGACAGCGTAACGGTGTATATGCATTGATTATTGTCATCTCCTGCTGTAGATACTACCTGTAGCTGATCCCTCCGAAGGTATTCTTTACGTGTTGTTTTTGAGTGAAATGGCATGCTTTCGTTCTTTCTTTCTTTATAATATTGTGTGATTCTTTTTAATTTTGCAAGAAAAAAATATTTTGTGTTTTCAGTGAGTAGACTGCACGTCACAGTGGTGTGTTTATGGTGTCTGGCCTTCCTTCTGTCAGCCCGCTCTGGCTCAGTAATCATGTGCATTTCTAACCTGTGTGCAAATGCATCGCAACAGTTCGGCTGGTGTATTGCGGGTCTTCAGGTTACTCTGCTTGGTGAAGCATTTACTCTGTTTGTTGACAGCTGCGTGTTCTCTCTCTGAAGTGGTGTGTGACATCATGCAGAAGTGGAGCTTTATTCTCTTGTACACTCTGGGAGGAGAGGAGTTTCTGTTTGCTCTTATCTTTCACTCTCTCTCACACAAATCCATCTGTGTAAATAGCCAGGACAGTTCGTATTTGTGTTGAAAATAAGACATCTTCTCTTGTTTTCAGTGTATGGTGTGACCCTGCTGGTGAATTTCTTCGGCTGTATGGCGTGGATGTTTGGAGGTGGAGGAGTGACTAACTTTGGCATGTCAATCATATGGGTGGTTCTCTTCACTCCGTGTTCTTATGTGTGCTGGTTCCGACCCATTTACAACGCCTTCAAGTGAGCACCAGTCTACTCGTTTATTACCAAATTATTTCACTGTGCAGAGTTTATATAGTGATTATATTTTTATTCATCTTTCTTTTTTTTTTTGTTGTATTTTATGACTTTGATTCATATTTGAATGAATCAATTATTATTATTATTTAAATAAATATTAATAAATTAACAAATAATATATGACTTATGTTATTAATTGAATAATATAAATTAATTAATTACATATATAAATATTAAATAAATAAATAACAATAATAATGGATTCATTATACATTTAACAGGATGATGTTGATGATTATTATTATTATTATTAAAAATGAATTAATATCTTTATATATATATATATATATATATATATATATATATAATTAAATCATCATCATATGGTAAATGTATAATGAATCCATTATTATTATTATTATTATTATTATCAATAAATTAATAAACAATATATAATTTATTATTAAATAAAAAAATAATTATAATTATTTTTAATATGTTAAGTGAATCCATTATTTTTATTTATTTATTTTATTTAATATATTAATTATATATTATTTAATTGATAATATACAAATGATATATTATTTATTAATATTAATTTAAATAATAATAATAAAAACGGATTCATTACACATTTATCATTAAGTTTTAAATAAATATTGTTATGTATTTGTTTATTTGTATTTTGGTTTTTCAGGACTGACAGCTCGTTCTACTTCATGGCTTTCTTCTTTGTCTTCATGGCACAACTTTTCATTGCTATAATTCAGGCCATTGGTATTCCAGGATGGGGTGTTTGGTAAGTGCAAATGCATGCTCATATTATGCTAAAACAACGATAATTAATTCAAACCCAAATATCAGGATTCTGTATGCTGATACTAGAATACTGTATGTATTATTCTATTGTACTTTATACATCCTTATGGTCTCATCTCTCTGTTTCAGCGGCTGGTTGGGCACCATCTCCTTCTTTGGCACGAGTATCTTTGCCTCCATCATTATGCTAATCCCCACGATCATGTTCACTGCAGTCGCTGCCATTTCATTTATCGCGCTCACGAAGGTAGCAGGCCCTCACTGATCCTCACAGGCACATCTATTAAAGCGGGACAGGCCTCGGTCTGCCTCATTGCTCATGCAGTCGGCCTGTCTGCCAGCAGTTACAGCTCGTTTAGCTGACATGTATATAGAAAGCTTGGGGCTGGTTGGTTGTCTGTCGTGTGATGTGTCATTAAGCCTGATGCTGGAGCATGTAGTGGTTGTTAATTAGATGCGAGAGTAAATAAAATATTTACCTTAGTATTTGTGCCTGAAAAGCCAATCAGAAGCCAGTAAAAATTAGTGATAACTGACCTACATAGCTTGAAACTATGGAAGCTTGTTTCTGCCACGGAATAAAACAATAAAAAAGGTAATTGTGACTTTTTTCTCTGAATCCTGAGATCACAACTCGCAATTCAGATTTTTTTCTCAGAATTCTGACTTTTTTCTCTAATTATATTTTACACCTCACAATTCTGTTTTCATCTTGCAGTTCTGACCTTTTTTCTTGGAATTCTGACTGTTTTCTCCAAATATTTTTATACCGCACAATTCTGCCATTTCATCTTGAAATTCTGACTTTTTTTTTCTGAATTCTGACATTTTTCCTGAAATTCTGACTTTTTGTCTTAGAATTCTGACTTTTTTCATCTTGCGATTCTAATTTTTTTCTCAGAATTCTGACTTTTTTCTCTAAACATTTTTACACCTTACAGTTCTGACATTTTGTCTCGGAATTTTGATTTTTTTTTCTTCTCGGAATTCTGACTTTTTTCTCAGAATTCTGACTTTTTCCTCTAATTATTTTTTACACCTCACAATTCTGTTTTCATCTTGCGATTCTAATTTTTTTCTCAGAATTCTGACTTTTTTCTCTAAACATTTTTACACCTTACAATTCTGACATCTTGTCTCGGAATTTTGATTTTTTTTTTCTCGGAATTCTGACTTTTTTCTCTAATTATTTTTCCACCTCGCAATTCTGACTTTTTTTCCTGGGAATTCTGACTTTTTTTTCTTGGAATTGTGACTTTTTTCTCAGAGTTTTGACTTTTTTCTCTAAACATTTTTACACCTTACAGTTCTGACATTTTGTCTCGGAATTTAGATTTTTTTTTTCTCGGAATTCTGACTTTTTTCTCAGAATTCTGACTTTTTCCTCTAATTATTTTTCCACCTCGCAATTCTGACTTTTTTTTCTTGGAATTCTGACTTTTTTTTCTTGGAATTCTGACTTTTTTTCCTCGGAATTCTGACTTTTATCTCCGAATATTTTTACATGTTGAAATTGTGACTTTTTCTTTTCTTTTTTGAATTGTGAATTTACATTTTGACTTTATTTTTTACTGAATTTTTATGCCGCACAATTCTGACCTTTTTACCGAATTTATTTTTACATCTCGGAATTGTAAACTTTTTTCTTGAATTGAATTCACAATTGTCTTTTTTTCTCTGAATATTTTTACACTTCATAATTCTGACATTTTTCTCGAAATTCTAAATTTACATCATGCATTTCTGAATTCTGATCTCACATAAAGTTTATATCTCTAGAAAGAAAGTATGAAATGTGCGATATAAACTATTTGCGAGAAAAAAAGTCACAATGACCTTTCCGTGGCGTAAATAAGCTTCCGCGTAAAACTGTTACCGTTCCATATAAAACTGTTACTGATTAATATTAATGTCTTGCTTATTATTGAGATGTTCTCCGCTTAAATAACCGTGCCCTTGAATGTGTGTTGTGTGTGGCAGGTCCATAACTTCTACCGAGGCAGTGGAGGCAGCATGAGTAAAGCGCAGGAAGAGTGGGTGTCTGGCGCCTGGAAAAACCCTCACGTTCAGCAGGCAGCACAGCAGGCAGCTATGGGCGCAGCGACCGGGGCCATGCAGGGCCCGCAGACACCGCAGACACCGCAGTACTCCACACCCTCCTACGACAACACCATGTAAAACAATGAATAATCAATAGATCCAGGCCGAGCAGGAAACCTGTTGTTGATCGTGACGTGATGTAGCTGGAATATGAGGTGGAACGAACCAAGCGATGCTTCCAATTTTTTGTCTATTAATTTAATTGTGTGTCTTCGTTTTGAGTTTTGTGTATATTTTTGCTGTTATGTGACAGTATTAAATTAGAAATGAGTTTATGTAGATTTGATAAGATTTGCAATCAGGGAAAAGATCAGGAAAATTGTAAAATTTTGTATAATTTTTATAAAATATATAAAACATACAAGGGAATAATAAAAAAAAAAAAAAAAACATCCTGGAAATTGAAAAAGTAAATATTAATATTTCTAAAATATGAATTCAGCTAGAAATTGTGAACTATAATTGTGTCTATAAAATCATTTTTAAACATTTTAAAGATGCAAATTTTTATAGTGAATATATTTTTGCTAGTTATTCTACACTAATAAATGCTGGGTTAAAACAACCCAAGTTGGGTTAAAAATGGACAAACCCAGCGGTTGGGTTAAATGTTTGCTCAACCTGCTGGGTAGTTTTATTCAACGCAACTCATTTTTTGTTTAAAAATTACTATATTGCTGTCTTAAAATGAACCCAAAGTATGTTCGAAATTAACATTTCTTAATGTTTAATGAATACTAATTAAACAATAAACATTTATTAAATTGCTTATTAATAAATGTTCACCTTTTGATTATTATTATTATGTGTCTTTATTTCCAACATATTTTGGGTTCATTTTAAGCCAGATATATAGTCATTTTCAAACAATAGTTGGGTTAAATAAAACTACCCAGCATGTTGGGCAAACATTTAACCCAGCCGCTGGGTTTGTCCATTTTCAACCCAGAAGTTTGTGACCCAGACTTTTTTAGAGTGTAAATGATTTAATCTGCTAGAAACCGCTCAGGTGAGTGTAATATGAAATGACTTATACAAATATTTATTCAGTAATCGTAAATGTGTATAAAAAATTTCAGATATACTGTACTGTGTGTATAATGTGTAGAAAATATTTTGTCAGGTTACTGAAACATGGTTTGTGAGTATAAATGCGTTACATTTATTGAAGAACGTAGAGACAGATTCCTTTAATATATACATGAAAAGAGAATCGTGTAACTCTTTACTATTTTTGAAGAAATTATAGACATTTGTTTTCCATGTGATATAAAACTAGTATTACAGATTCTTGACTGTAATGAGTTTAAATAAAGCAGCAGCATCTAAATGAACCAATAAATACAAGTAAACCTCTTTGGGCTTGATGTATAAAGTGTTTTGTCCAGCAGGGCGCAGTGTCGTTCTAGGCTGAGACATTTTACACACTCCCTTCCCAAACCGGGATTTCCCCAGAGATGGCACTGACTTGCAGATTGCAATTGGACAACAGCACTACCTTGTCAGGGTAATGACTTGATCCTCAGTTAGGCACAAATTTAAGCAGGCACATTTTCAGCATGGACATCGGCCGAGCGTGTGTCTGAGCCCAGATTAGATCGTTGAAGAAGACAATGAATGGATTTTTGTCTCACGCTCTCATCATTTGTATCTCCCTGCGCAGAGTAATGATGGGATCATTCACATTCGTGAGAAGACACCAGCACTGCCATAAACATCACTGACGCCCTCCGCTTTAGACACTCAATTTGCACTAACACAGAGGCAATGTATAATAAAACTGGTAGTATGAATTATTAAGATGAGCATATTTTCCTGCTTCCAGCTTAAATCAAATTGTTTTATGGAGTATAACCAATAAAGTCAGCACCATCACAGTGAAACATATGTTCTTTATATCACTGACTACTGTCTGTTATATATCGTATCACGTCGGCTCTATATCACTGACAGCAAAGGCCCTGATGCTTTAGTGCTCCTGTAGATCAACCGGTAAATGACTCTAGCAAGGTCAAGGTCATGGATTGGATTCACAGGAAACTCATAATAATAAAACATGTAGCTTGATGGTTACAGCTCTATGACTGTACTGGAAAATGACAGAATTGTTTTGTGTTTTATAATACAGAACTTGATGTATCTGTGCAGCATTACTACAGCCGCCGACAGTGAAATACAATATTGTACATTCATATTAACTGTAGCAGTATTGCAACTCAGCAGGCAGTATGTCCTGTATAAGCTAAACTCTAAATTGTGAGGTGGAAATTCATGTTGTGCAGATGGGAAATTACAGTATGATCCGCCTTAGGGTCTATCTCTGAATTTCCTTTACTCCATGATACTCACTGCGCAAAACATCTGTTCTTCTGCAGTGCGTTAGAAGGAAATGAAGTCATTCTGAACAGGGTTCAAGTTAAGTTAGTGTACACTCGACACTGTAAAAAGAATTGTTGGTTTAACTTAAGAAAGTGAGTTACCTGGTTGCCTTAAAATTTTGAGTTTGTTGAAATTAAAAATTTGAGTTCATTCAATGAAAGTGATTGATTTGATCAGCAGAAACTCAAAATATTGTGTTATCTGAACCACATTAATTATCGAAGTTGATTTGACAAAAGAAAAAAAATTTGTGATAACAAATGATGAAAATAATGTTTTACAGTGTAAAAAAAAAAATGCTGGGTTAAAAACAACCCACGTTGGGTTGAAAATGGACAAACCCGGCAATTGGTTTGTTTTAACCCAATGATTCAGTTGTTTAACCCAATGATTCAGTTGTTTTTAACCCAGCAGTTGGGTTGTTTAACCCAAGATTCAGTTGTTTTAACCCAGCGACTAGGTTGTTTTAACCCATGGTTGGGTTGTTTTAACCCAGCGGTTGGGTTATTTTTAACCCAGTGATTCAGTTGTTTTAACCCAGTGATTGGGTTGTTTAACCCAACGATTCAGTTGTTTTAACCCAGTGATTGGGTTGTTTAACCCAACAATTCAGTTGTTTTAACCCAGTGATTGGGTTGTTTAACCCAATGATTCAGTTGTTTTTAACCCAGCAGTTGGGTTGTTTAACCCAAGATTCAGTTGTTTTAACCCAGCGACTAGGTTGTTTTAACCCATGGTTGGGTTGTTTTAACCCAGCGGTTGGGTTATTTTTAACCCAGTGATTCAGTTGTTTTAACCCAGTGATTGGGTTGTTTAACCCAACGATTCAGTTGTTTTAACCCAGTGATTGGGTTGTTTAACCCAATGATTCAGTTGTTTTTAACCCAGCAGTTGGGTTGTTTAACCCAAGATTCAGTTGTTTTAACCCAGCAACTAGGTTGTTTTAACCCATGGTTGGGTTGTTTTAACCCAGCGGTTGGGTTATTTTTAACCCAGTGATTCAGTTGTTTTAACCCAGCAGTTGGGTTAAATGTTTGCCCAACCTGCTGGGTAGTTTTATTTAACTCAACTATTGTTTAAAACTGACTATATTGCTCACTTAAAATGAACCCAAATTATGTTGGAAATTAACATTTATTAATATGTTTATTGAATAATAATTAAAGACTAAACATTTATTGAATTGCTTAATAATAAATGTTCACCTTTTGATTATTATTGTTGCCTCTAGTAATTATGTGTCTGATTTTTAATTTCCAACATATTTTGGGTTCATTTTAAGACAGCCATATAGTCATTTTTAAACAATAGTTGGGTTAAATAAAACTACCCAGCATGTTGGGCAAACATTTTTTACAGTGTATATCCAGCTAACAGGGAACGTTCTCAGAACGTTCTGGCAAGGTTCTCTCAGAGTTACAGTATGAGCAAATATTCTTCCAGTAACGTTAACAGAACGCTCGCTTAAAGTTATCTGGTCTTTTCAGTTCTCAAAACGTTAATAAAAAAGCATTATTTATGCATCATTCATGGAACTTTTTTTTTTTAAATGTTTTAGTTCTTCTACGTTCTTCTAACTTTTTTTTAATGTTACTACTTGTTTCAGAACGTTCAGAGAACATTCAAAAGTAACGTTCCCATAATGTTTGAAGAATTATTAAATGGAACAAGGGCGGGGCAACCTGTCACTCACATGAGATCCACTAATAGCAAACCACCACCATCCAATCAATTTGCCACAGACAAAATCAAGCCCCGCCCTATTTGTTCTTGTTCCAGAAACGTTTCACTTGGATATACGGCACAATAGGGAAGAAAAGAGTATAGTATACTATAGTATAGTATATATAAATGCAATGTTATGAAACATAGTTATGAAAGAATACTCTCTTTAAGTTTAAGTACACTCTTCACTTTTTTAAAAAATATTCATTTGAAGGAACACTAAAAGTGCACATTCAGCACAATGCACTTCTTCTTCACAAGGGAAGGTTCTGGGCTGATTCTGAGTCTCAGGTCCATTCCTGTCCAAGTCTTCATTCTGTGCCTGAACATCCATAATTAACAAGCACAAGGGCTTATGTGTGACATTCACTGTGGGATGTGTGCAGCACAGAGTATAGTATAAATGTTAAAAAAGAAAAATAGTAAAAGACACAACTTGTTCCTTGGGTTCTGTGGCCCTTTGAGAAAGTCTGTAGACATTCAGTGTAGTATTCTTGGCCTGCATGAAGGCATGATAAAGTAATGATGGCTGGGACGTGACTTCATCTGCCTGTTTTGGTATTCGCGTCACCATAGCAAGTGAGAGACAACAGCTGCTTTACCAGAATACTAACAAAAATATGTTCTAAAAACGTTTTGTTAAGTTCTGAAAACATTAAAAATGTCCATTTTAAAAAATTATTATTATCTTTTAAAAAGTTTTTGGTTACTTTATTTTAAGGTGTCTGTGTTACAGTGTAATTATACATTTAATTACAGAGTAATAATAATTTCCAGAAGAGGGTGGAGCTTTAACAGCTCGCGCTTCGGTCGCTCAACAACAACAAAGCTGGAGAATCTCACGCAGCCAAAATGACGACGGTGTTCAGCCTTACATTGTTCAAACACTGATGGAGAGACTCAGGAAGAAGTTACAACTTTTAGACGTTTCTGAATGGTTAGTGGATAAATTTATGTAGTTGCTGTGGAGTTGATTCAACTCATCCACTAGCATGTGCCGTCATGTTCATCTTTTTTCGTTGAATTGACCCTCGTTTGTGAAGCAGTCCGGCGTGGCAACAACATTCCATGAACGATATATAAATGTTTATGTGTTAACATTTTGAGAACAGTATTAAAGACCAGAACTTTGAATGAAGGTTCTATCGACATTACTGGAAGAACGTTTGTTCATAACCTTGTTAGAACGTTAGCCAAAGTTCTTAAAACGTTTCCTATTTGCTGCATTACCACCCCAAAATCAACAGCCATTACGCCTTAAAGGAACTGGATTTCATTCACGACCAGCCCAGCGGCCTTCTAACCTTATCAATATTGTGATAAACACTATCACGAGGAACATTCTCAATTCAAACCTAATAAATATGTCTTAGGTGGTGATGGGGTGCAGAGGGGTCAGTAGAGGAACAGATCTCCAGTGAACAGAGGAGCTCTATGTTCTCCCAGTCAAGGGTGACTGTATCCTTGTGCTTTACAAACACACACAAACTCTTTCTATCACATCCAAATGACTGTGTGCAAACACACGCCACGTATAGGAATTTCTATCTCATGATGTCTAATGCCCTCTGTCTCTTATATGGAGTTCTCCTTCACTTTATGATCAACACACTCTTGATCTGACAGTGCAAAGAAAATAAAGAAAAGTCAAAGAGGAACTCTGAGACAGCTTATTATTTGTTTTGCGATGGAATAAAGTTTCATTGCAATTTCTGGGTCATGAACTGCTTTATTTGTGCACATGAATACAAACAGAGGCCCCAAAAAGTATTTAGACACTTATTCCACTCCTAAAATGTCATTGCGTTATATATATATCTCAAACCACAAAACTTGGTTTGATTCATGCTAATGCGATTGCCATAACACTGTTTCATTATGGATGCTATCTACGTGGTGTGCTGCTCACAGTCTTTGAATAAAGACATCTGGTAGATCCATGTTTGGAGGACAAACAATCAGTTTGCCCTTTGTAATCTTACATTACATCAGCTGTTGTTTGTCTCATTTTGTCTACTTGTGTACAGCATTCATCACGTCCTTGCAAACAACTGCAAACAGATAATGTAATCCAAACTTTGTTTAAACTCTTAACCGGAGCCTCTGGCTAACTTTGAGACTTCTTCGTTTTTTTTTTTCTTTAATGATGGGACTCATTGTTTATGAATTATAATCATGCCTGTAAGCTACTGATACACTACAATGTAGTAGGCTTACTGTTTCACAACAAGCGCTATTAAGCAACATGCTATAGTTCTCTTGACCCTTTTGATTAAATTTACTATCTTTATGTTTGAGTCCCAGAGACCCCCAATGCTGTATGTGAAATCAATCAATCAATCAATCAATCAATCAATCAACCAATCCATGAACCAATCAACCAATCAATCAGGGCTGGGCGGTTTTTCTGATTAATTTGAATGTAATGTTTTGCCACAATTTTATTATTTTTAAATCGAGAAATCGCAGTTTTGAATAAAAATGTTGGCAAATGTTACAATTAGACATGTTGACAATTCAGCAATGGTAACAGTTAAGACAAGAAAAAGACTCCTGATTAACCGCTCTCGTGTGACGTAGAACATATCGCTAGTCTTACTGTTCACTCAGAAATGCATTATTGCATTGAAAAATCGCTATGTTTTTAGAAACAATAAAACATAAAAACAATAGGAATTAAAGCTGCAGGCAGTGTTGAAAGGGCCCTCGCACCCGGGGCCACCGCCACCCACTGGCCTTAAGAAAACATGCATTTAAGCAGGTAAATATAGGAGAAAAATAGCCAAGTCATTTTGATGTGCCACACTTCCTGCTGCCAGCAGGTGGCACTTTTACTATTACTGAAAATTGCCATGTAGATGTCTTCAGGTCAGGACTATTATCAAACATGTGAAGTATGGAGCAGATTGGACATTGTATGCCAAAGTTACAACAACTTCCCGTTCGTGGCGTTAATCGCATACATTATCACTTAGCCAAGTGTTGCATGATTTAACGTGTTTCTAACATGTTTGGTACTTAATGGCATATACAAATGTGTTTCAGGGAGTGAATTACAGTGCAACGCATGTCATTTCCTGTGGCCAACAGGTGGCGCTATGACTAACTGAATATTGGCATGTAGATGTCTTTAGGCCAGGACTCTAATAAAACATGTGAAGTTTGGGGAAGATCAGACATTCATGGCAAAACACTGAACTTTGTCAGGCCACCACGCACACGCCCTTCAACTCAAACTCAAGATCTTCGTAATTCAACGTTGCAAAGGCCTTTAAATTAGGCTGACCAAATTTGATGTTGATCGTATTAAAGCTCTAGGAGGAGTTCATTAAAGCACAACGTCTGGAAATGGCAAAAACTGCAAAATTTTGCAGAGAAAATTAAAAATATCTTACTTCCTGTTGGATTTTCAGATTTTGCTCCAAGAGACTTTTTTGTAGGTATTGGGCTGTTACATGCATGTACCGAATTTCATAGTTGTACGTGAAATGTAGCGCGAGGGGGCACTTCGTCGATTTGTAGGTGATGCTTTTTGAGCCATTTTGCCTCAACTAATTCTGAAACCCATATCAGATGTAAATTTTTGCCACTTCTGATGCGTATGCAAATTTGATGGGTTTTCGAGCATGTTTAGGCCCTCAAAAATGTGATTCCTTTTGGTGAAGAACAATAAGAAACGGAGCAATTCCAATAGGGTCCTCACACAACCTAAATAGCGCAATAAAATGCAAAAACCTCTAAAGAACCACTACTGTATGTTTGATCTTTAATGTTCGCATGATGGTGACATGCTGAAAGGTGCTGTTATTTTCTATTTTTACAAGCAATATGCTGCTAATAATAGCCCATTGCTGGTGTTATTTATTGCTATTCAATTTTTGGCTAAAAAATTTACACCATGTTGATCACTTCAGATGTGGTGCACTTGAATCATATTGTAGTTACGTTTTTAAGTTGACTAGTTAGACATTAAAAAAATCGAAATTGGTCAATCATTCTGAAAAATTGAGATTTTATTTTTTTTCCATATCGCCCAACCCTACAATCAATCAATCAATCGGGGTGTTCCGTTGATTTTATTGATTTATTTTGAGATACTAAGAGCTTTTTAGACATTTCATGTATTTATCATTGTCAAGTTAAGTCACTTTTATTTCTAGAGTGCTTCATGCAATGCAGCCTGTGTCAAAGCAGCTTCAAAAACAAGAAAATAACAGCATTAATGTTGCAGAATTCATCAATTATGAAACCAATTCAATTTCAGCTGTAAAACAGAAAGGCAATAGTGTCATTATTCAATTCAGTTCAATAGCATTGTCAATGTTGCATAGTCCGAACTGAACATTTATTCATAAGGCAATGGCCTCCTCACGCCTTGGTAAAGATCCTACAGATGTTTGGATCGGCTCTCTGAAGCAAACATGTCCCAAATTCATCAATGTTTTAAACCCTTGCGCCACATCAGCATCTGCGTATTGAAAGCCAAATCAGGCTACTGATGAAGAACCTGTAAAATAAGCAAGTTAGTAAACTCTCGCTCTTCCAGAGCCGTTCCCAGTCATTTGTTCCAATTGTCCGAGAGTCTATAAACAAGCGTATCCCTGCAGCAATTTTGCCCTCTGTTAGCAGCACCTCTGTAATGAGAATTTATTCCCCCATTGTTCCCTCCATATGGCCTCCTTTGTTGCCTCAGGAACGGGCCATTTGCGAGTAACTGAGAATTCAGGGTGGAAAGCAAAGGAGGACACAGAGGACAGGAACGATGTGGGACTGCCAGGCAGCGATGCGAGCCAGACTGCCAAGACAACTCACCTTCTTTATTCCAAGACCTTCAAATGTAATGGCACACATAAATAGAGATGATGAGGAGTTCATTAGCTCAGCCGAATGGCCTCCGCGCCGCACGAGACGCGTTTGCAACCAGCCGTCATTATTAAAGTAAACAAGCCGGTCGCTGAGGCTGAAGTGAAATATCTTCACGCTTGTGTTTTTCACCGTAAGTGATAGTTGAATTATTTACCGCAGCGCTCGGTCTCCCTCTTCACATCTGAACAGTTCAAGATAATCTCCCACTGAGTCCGAGTTGTTAATCATTTGATTTAATGTTGGAGAACGGCACTAGCCTGGAGATAAATCACGGCGACATCAAGACCACCGCGTCGTGACGTTGTGTTGCCACGTCTCCGAGCAGAACAGGCAAATTTGTGTTTCCACACTACACAAACATCTCACGTCGACTGCCTGCTGTTACATTTTCTCTTTACTTAATCGTCATAAGTCATGCTCGAGGAAATATTGAACAGCAGATCAAGCGCTCCATTGGATTGGGCTTCACTAGCTATAGGCCTACGTGTTACATGCACCAAAATAATCTGTTTATAATTGGATTGATGGTTCAAATGGACTGAAAAGCCTTCATGTAAACAGCTCAATCGAATGAAATTTCGATCAGACTGAAAGTGGTCGTGTAGCTCTGAAATACTCAAATTAACAGGAAAAATACAAGCATATTCTAAACTCTTGAACCTAATTATTTCAAATTCAAAACTGCGCAGTGCAATGATGATGCGTATACATTGTATGTTTACCTACATCATGGTCAGTGTACTAAATATTTGCTAACATTTTTAGCCTATGACATCAAGGCAGAAATGGCAATCATGGATGCTGTAGCTCCTGTGGCTTTCTTTAAAGGAGTAGTTGACTTCAGAATTAAGATTTCCTGATAATTTACTCACTCCCATGTCATCCAAGATGTTCATGTCTTTCTTTCTTCAGTGGAAAAGAAATGAAGGAAAACGTTCCAGGATTGTTCTCCATATAGTGGACTTCACTGGGGTTCAACGGGTTGAAGGTCCAAATGTCAGTTTCAGTGCAGCTTCAAACGATCCCAGACGAGGAATAAGAGTCTTATCTAGAGAAACCATCGGACGTTTTCTATAAAAAAGTCGTTAATAAAAAGTTTTGCTAAATGGAAATAGGGCAAATGTGGTAAAAAAAAAAAAACGAACAAGCATTTTGATTGGTAACGACAGCCATACGTCATGTCATGACGACAGACGTAACACGACACTGTCATTATTTTTACGCCAGCTAGAGGGCGCATTACTTTAAATGGTAAATATAGGTCGTAATTGGAGGACAGTTTTTGGAGGACAGTCTCTACATTTCACAGTTCATTACAAAGAAACGAAAAGTAACATATTAAAATACCTTTTTGAAGTAGAATGTCTGAAATATGCATTTTCTTCTCAAATTGAATGCAGTATTCTTTATTTACTTCTTCTTCTTCTTCTACATTGCAGTACTTAATTGTTTAAGGGAAACCAACAGAACTCAGAATCTGATATCAGATTTGATTCATTCCAAATGACAAAAGTTGAGTCATAATGAGCTTCATAACTAAATGGAAGAACCGTTACATGTTGTTGCATCACTGGAGTGTTTGAATCCATCTGCCCTCAAACAAGAAATGTGGATTGAATGTGTTTTCCATTGTCTTTGTTCTTTATTTCTACCGAAGAGACCATCTTGCTAGTCTAAACTGTTTTTCAGAAAGTCTATCTGGTCTTCATACTTGCCAGCTGATAAGGTCAAAAACTCCTCAAAACTAGAACAGCCTGAGTTTAGACCAGTCCGGTGGTCAGCTAATTCCAGAAAACAACGAGTTTGTGCTAGTTTTTAGTAAACTATAAGCTGAAATGCCAGATTTATATGTGCCCCTTCTAATCGCCTGTTCTGGCATTTATATTTCTCTCTTCACGTTGAGGTCTTGTCTTGTTCTCTCTACAGTGAAAGAAAGCTATGCAGTCCGGGCGCGCACGTGTTTACTCTAAAACTAAACCACACGTATTACTTGGAGCGCTGTTGAAAATGGCTCCTCGCTCTGTTTTTAATCTGATGTCATGATCATGGAATTCGCTAATGGCTCTTTGACTCGATCTTACCTCTCTTATTTGGCGACATTTGCTCACTGAAAACACACAAGCATGTTGTCTACAAACTACACAGTTCACACTCAGTAAAACTGTGGTATTTCAAAATAAAAAACATGATTTATGCTAAATAAGGCAGTAAAGTTATTTATTCATGTATGTACAGTAGTGGCCAAAAGTGATGTGCAGCCTTTATTCAAATATTGTTAAAAAGATCTTGTTTTATTCGTGATAATAACATGATGAAACATGCCATATTGTGCAGACATAATTTTTGGCCAGGCTGTCATACAAAGAAATTATGAACACACAAAATATTAATAACTGACTATGCATGCTTTTTCCTTTGAGCTTTTTCTCCTATGCATTTTTGTTTTTTTGCCAAATAATTTTGTCAGATAAATACCTTAAAGGATTGGTTCGCTTCAGAATTCAAATTTCCTGATAATTTACTCACCCCTCATGTCATCCAAGATGTTCATGTCTTTCTTTCTTCAGTGGAAAAGAAATGAAGGAAAACATTTACAGGATTGTTCTCCATATAGTGGACTTCACTGGGGTTCAGCGGGTCCAAATGTCAGTTTCAGTGCAGCTTCACGATCCCAGACGAGGAATAAGAGTCTTATCTAGAGAAACCATCGGCCATTTTCTAAAAGAAATAAACATTATATACTTTTTAACCACAAATGCTCGTCTCGCACTGCGATGCGCCACGCGTTACGTAATCAAGTCGGAAAGGTCATGTAGGCGGAAGTACCGATCCAGTGTTTACAAAGCAAACGTACAAAGACTAAAGGCCCGTTCACACCAAGAACGATAACTATATTTGCGTCCACACCAATGAACGATAACAGTGTTTGTTCTAAACTCACGCGCTACGGTTTCAAAATGTTTTTGTTGCATTTATAGGCTTTAACCAGCAGATGTCCTCAGCATGCTATGTTTCGAGTGAATAGCTAGTGTAATCGATCTAATCTAACAGTGAATTTAGCTAACAAAGTCAATATAGCGGAATAACAACAACACCTAGTCTTTTTCGCTGCAGCTTCAAAGGAAGCAAGATAATGTTGTCGAAACTAGCGCTGGATACCTGAGGTCATTCGCACTGTTTGCTAGCCTGGCATTCTGGCAGTTTATTCCGAGGATATGACCGATTGTTTTCCATTTTCTTTAAAGTATCTTTGCAAAGGGGGCTTGACTTGCTTTTTCTGAGCCTCGGCGATTAACTTCTCCGCAGTGTCGTCCGCCATTTTAAATGCGCGAGCTCTTATATTAGAATGGATTCTGATTGGCTGTCAGTGTTTTATCGTTCAACAGCTGAGAACGATTTGAAGAACTATATCTTTATCGTTATCTTTATAGTTATCGTTCTTGGTGTGAACGGGCCTCAAGCCAAAAAAAAAACCCAACAAAAATGGTAAAACAACGATGATTTTGAAGTTGGAGGAGAAAATGAGATGGAGTTTTGTTTTTTTCTGATATATTTTTTGAACAAATAAAACATTTTCCTTATATTTTGATGGTTTAATTGAACTTGTAGGGTCATTAAAAACAACATTCACTTTTGGCCAATACTGCATTAATGAATTCATATATATGTATATGCATACCCAAAAAGTGTCACATTGCATGCATGGATTTATTCGTATTCATATAACCAAAAAAAAAAAAAATAACAAAAGGAAACAAAATCAAAAATCTTCTGTTGCTCAGCCAGCATCTCATAAAAGAATCCCAGCGTTCTCCAGTTTACCATAAGCTCAACAAAGCCTGATTGTGTTCTGGTCTGTCCCTCTTGTAAACTTTGGCATTACTGTTTTGTTTTTTTTTCTTCTTAGAAATGACATGCTTATTGGTTTTCATATTATATAACAAAGCAGGCTGATACAAACCAAACACGTATTATCAATTTCTAATGGAAAAATGACGTGCCAAATCCTAAACTACACCCTGTAGTCGCTTGCACGTGTGTGTATTTTAGGAATTGCACTTCGTTGTTTCCTGCACTTTATTTAACTTTGAGGATTTTGACAAGTGTAGATTCGTCTTTAAAACTGACGCTGAGATGTGATTTCTGCTCTTATGAATCCGCTTCTGAGGTTACAGAGTTCTTATTACAGGACTAATTCTTAATCAAAATGTTGCTTCTGTGGACCAAAACTGCTGGCATTCAGTACAGTACATGTTCTGTGCAAACGCAGATGGCAGATGGGAAACGTTCCCTAAAACTGAGCCACTTCAGCACAGTCTGATGAGTGTGTTTATTTTCCAACCACTTTAATTGACTTTTGATTGTCTGAACTCAAAAGACTTTCTACTTCAACTAAAAAAGCTGGTATACACTTCGGTCTTTATTTAAAGATCCAGTATTTAAGGACAGATGATTCAGAGCACAAAAAATAAGAGACAACCACAACAATAATAACAACAGCTCAAAGAGATGGATGTGTGCACCTGTCCTGGACCACAAAACCAGATCGCAACCAGACTGTCTACACTATAAACAATGTTATAATAATCATTTATACAGAGTATAAAGAGATACGATAAAACAAAGTCTGTTCTGCATTTGATCTAGATCTTAATAATGGACAACACTTTTCCCAGACTGTAAACCAGGCGGAGTGAATGAAGAACTGCTCGCTGCAGAAAGGAATTCATTTAGCTTTGGTTGAAGGGTTTGATGCATCAAAACCCACGTTTCATTCACATCGAACATATGTGACGACCCTCACAGAAAGCTTCTTAGAGGTTTCGTATGCATTTATTAGCTGATGATAGCATGCTTATACTGCAGAACGTATGCAGACGGATGTTTGTCGTTTAAGGCTCTTCAAGTGTAGCATTATATGGAGCTCTTTTTAACTGCAAATACGGTTTCTCTTTCCGAGGTAGGTACGGATGGAGTTAAGATTGTCAGTAACATCAAAGTATGCAATGTTAGCTTTGCAACAGTAGTATCATCTGTGTTCGATTTAACAAATCAAGGCATAAATCTCAATTTCAGATACAAAGAAACATGAATTCCTGGAGTGTAACACAGCAAGTACAGTATTTCCCTCCACACAGTACATAAGAACAGTGGATATGAGTACACGATGATAAAATAAACCTATAGCTAATGGCATGCATCAGTGGGTTAACTGTATCATATGAAGCATCCGGTGACCTGTGGCGGCTGACCAGTGTTGGCAGTTAAAGAAACTCTAGATATGATCCAACATGGATGTCAGGATTCACATAGCACAAGTTCATCTCAAAATGAAAGCTTTGCAAACTATATTACTGGGTTTAGTACAATACAATACGCCAAGGTCATGGGTTTGATTCCCAGGGAATCATTTCCTCACCCTTCTAAACCTGTTGTATGAGTTTCTTTCTTCTGCTGAACACAAAAGAAGATATTTTGAAAAAACCAAACAGTCGTGGGGCAAAAAATACTATGGGGCCCATTAACTGTTGGGTTACCGACGTTCTTTAAAATATCTTCTTTTGTGTTCAGCAGAAGAAAGAAACTCATACAACAGGTTTAGATGAGTAAATTATGACAGAATTTTCATTTTTGGTTGAACTATCCCTTTATTGAAAGTGAATGGGGCCAAAAATACTCTCTGTTTCAATAGTACAGCCACACAACGTGTGTTGTTCACCGCAAGAACGATCAGTATTTTTGTCTTGCTTTTCACTACTAATATCTAAACATTTTTAAATCAAGAGACATTTACTTGAGAAGCAAAATGACTTAAAGGGGGTCTATGTAGAATTCAGAAACCCTTGTTATTAGCGACACCGGTGGCCATGAAGTGAACTGCAGACTGAGTTGCGAGTCGCAATTCTGACTTTTTTTCTCAGAACTGTGAGATTATAAATTCGCAATTGCGTGTTATAATGTCGAAAAGACTGACGTTATTTTTCTCAGAATTACGAGTTTATAAAGTCAGAATTGCAAGATAAAAACTCGCAATTGCGAGAAATAAAGTCAGAATTGTGAGATAAAAAGTTGCAATTACCTTTTTTATTTTTTGTATTTAGTAGCTGAAACAAGCTTCCATAATTAAGTCTTGTGTACTGAAAAAATGATGGAAATTTAGTGACTTCATGCTTAAAACAAGAAAAAATATCTGTCAGAGCGGTCAGAAAATAATCTTGTTTTCTTTTCTGACCCCATTGGCAGATATTTGTTCTTATTTTAAAAACTTAATTTCTTAAGCCATTTTCTCAAGTGAATGTCTCTTGATTCAGGAATGTTAAGATATTTTTACTGGAAAACAAGACTAAATAAGAAAACATTTTTTGCAGTGTTAATATGATTTTCGTGCGAAAAAAAAAAAAATCACGACAACTTTACACAACAGCTTTATAGCTAAAATAATGCACTTTTTTTTTTTCAACAGAAGCTTGTAAGTGCTTTTATGAAATGAAAAGCTTTTAAATAATGCAAAAATTGGACCCATTTACTTCCATTGTAAGCGCCTCACCGTAACCTTGATTTAGACATTATTTGTTGCTGTTAATTCTTGTATTGAACCCAGAATATTCCTCTAATCACTAAATATCATTTATCCACACTGGCACAGCTGGTAGGGGGACGTCTCAAGTATAGTCGAGTTTGTATTATAGAACTATCAGTGGACTGACATACAAGGCAACATTACAAGCTAATTTAATGTAAATTGCAGCAGGTTAAGTAAAAGACTAAAATAAGCCTCCAAGGTAAAAACAGCTTGATAAACTGCTTCCAGCTTTTGGATTCAAGGCTTTTATTCAAAGTGCTTTAATCCCAAAGCCATTTCATTTTTTTTTTTTTTTTTCCAGGGCCTTCATTCAAACTAAAACCACTTTTGACTTAATTGGTGAGGATGATTGACAGGCTGGCTGATCTCTCATACGGCGTTTTCAGTATTGCACCTTCGCTGAAGTGGCACAGACAAAGAGAGAGGCTTGGGAAAAAAGAAGGATAGTTTCCAGTTGCTGATTTTCCTGATCTAAATTACGGAATTGCAGTTCAATAATCTCGCTTTGCATTCCAGCAATGTAACCCACTTAAAAATGGTGAAGGAATTAGACTTAATTGGGGGCAGCACGTGTGTGTTTTTATGAAAAGACAGACGTCGGTCTGCCATGTGTGTGAGGGTGACCGTATGTGTGCTTGTTCCTCTCGGCGCCAGCTGAATCCAGGATCGCGATAAACGGGAACCAAGACAAATACAATAAACAATCACAGCGACACCATTCACATTGCAATGGAACAGCGCATCCATAGAGATTCATCCAGATCTGACAGATCATGACCTATAGAAGCAGAAAAAAAGAGTGATGAAATGTGATAACTTCAAAGATATAATCATGCAGCACATATTGACATATCGATCCGTTCACACACTCCTTTATGAACGATATTTGTCAGCAAAAAGCCATCTGTACTTACTGGGAGATTTTGCAGTTTGTTGTTTTGACAAAGCGGCCCGTGTAGTGGATGTTGCACCGGACGACATTGTTGGTGAAGTCCGACTCGAGCACCAAGTACTTTGGGTTCACCTGGAGCTGGAATTTACACAGAATTTAGACCTTCAGTGCTGGGAAAAAGTAAGTGAACCCCATGAAATATACATGTGAGTTCATACTATTAGTGTAATTAACTTTAGGAAGACAGTTTTGATGGGTGAAGGTGATATAAACTTAACAAACAACAACAAAAGGTTGAATGAAATCCTTTCTTCAACAAAAATATCTGCAGAAATTCACCTGTCATCTGTGGAAAAAATGAGTGCAACCCTATAGTTTTAATAGCTCATATAAGCTGTCTATGAATCTCTTACGTCGACCAGGACAGAGACACTATTATATTTTTTTATTAGTATTTTGATATTTTTTTTCCATTTTCATTTAATTTTATTTATAGTTTTAGTTGTTATTCTTTTTTTTTTATATATATATACAGTGGGTACGGAAAGTATTCAGACCCCCTTAAATTTTTCACTCTTTGTTATATTGCAGCCATTTGCTAAAATCATTTAAGTTTTCCTCATTAATGTACACACAGCACCCCATATTGACAGAAATACACAGAATTTTTGCAGATTTATTAAAAAAGAAAAACTGAAATATCACACGGTCCTAAGTATTCAGACCCTTTGCTGTGACACTCATATATTTAACTCAGATGCTGTCCATTTCTTCTGATCATCCTTGAGATGGTTCTATACCTTCATTTCGTCCAGCTGTGTTTGATTATACTGATTGGACTTGATTAGGAAAGCCACACACCTGTCTATATAAGACCTTACAGCTCACAGTGCATGTCAGAGCAAATGAGAATCATGAGGTCAAAGGAACTGACTGAAGAGCTCAGAGACAGAATTGTGGCAAGGCACAGATCTGGCCAAGGTTACAAAAACATTTCTGCTGCACTTAAGGTTCCTAAGAGCACAGTGGCCTCCATAATCCTTAAATGGAAGACGTTTGGGACTACCAGAACCCTTCCTAGAGCTGGCCGTCCGGCCAAACTGAGCTATCGGGGGAGAAGAGCCTTGGTGAGAGAGGTAAAGAAGAACCCAAAGATCACTGTGGCTGAGCTCCAGAGATGCAGTCGGGAGATGGGAGAAAGTTGTAGAAAGTCAATCATCACTGCAGCCCTCCACCAGTCGGGGCTTTATGGCAGAGTGGCCCGACGGAAGCCTCTCCTCAGTGCAAGACACATGAAAGCCCACATGGAGTTTGCTAAAAAACACCTGAAGGACTCCAAGATGCTGATAAATAAGATTCTCTGGTCTGATGAGACCAAGATAGAACTTTTTGGCCTTAATTCTAAGCGGTATGTGTGGAGAAAACCAGGCACTGCTCATCACCTGTCCAATACAGTCCCAACTGTGAAGCATGGTGGTGGCAGCATCATGCTGTGGGGGTGTTTTTCAGCTGCAGGGACAGGACAACTGGTTGCAATCGAGGGAAAGATGAATGCGGCCAAGTACAGGGATATCCTGGACGAAAACCTTCTCCAGAGTGCTCAGGACCTCAGACTGGGCCGAAGGTTTACCTTCCAACAAGACAATGACCCTAAGCACACAGCTAAAATAACGAAGGAGGGGCTTCACAACAACTCCGTGACTGTTCTTGAATGGCCCAGCCAGAGCCCTGACTTAAAGCCAATCTCTGGAGAGACCTAAAAATGGCCTTCCACCAACTTTTACCATCCAACCTGACAGAACTGGAGAGGAATAAAGTCAGAATTGTGAGATTTAAAGTCAGAATTGTGAGATTTAAAGTCAGAATTGTGAGTTATAAAGTCAGAATTGTGAGTTTTAAAGTCGGAATTGTGAGTTATAAAGTCAGAATTGTGAGTTATAAAGTCAGAATTGTGAGTTATAAAGTCGGAATTGTGAGTTTTAAAGTCGGAATTGTGAGTTATAAAGTCAGAATTGTGAGTTATAAAGTCAGAATTGTGAGTTTCAAAGTCAGAATTGTGAGTTTCAAAGTCAGAATTGTGAGATATAAAGTCAGAATTGTGAGATATAAAGTCAGAATTGTGAGATATAAAGTCAGAATTGTGAGTTATAAAGTCAGAATTGTGAGTTTCAAAGTCAGAATTGTGAGATATAAAATCAGAATTGCGTTATAAAGTCAGAATTGTGAGATATAAAGTCAGAATTGTGAGTTATAAAGTCAGAATTGTGAGTTTCAAAGTCAGAATTGTGAGATATAAAATCAGAATTGCGTTATAAAGTCAGAATTGTGAGATATAAAGTCAGAATTGTGAGTTTCAAAGTCAGAATTGTGAGATATAAAGTCAGAATTGTGAGTTATAAAATCAGAATGGCGGAAACAAGCTTCCATAATAATAACCCTGGACAATTAGGTTTTTAGTTCTTCCACTTTCTGCAGGGAAGTTCACGCTTCTCGCTCAATCCTCCACTGAAAGCACATCACAACTGAGCCTCAGAGCAGAAGGCTAAACATCACTGCACTCCAGCTATTGTGGTGTAGTTTTGCTGAAGGTCAAACAGGCTGGATCTGCTTGAAGAGACAGTGGAGCATGTCTGAATCTGTCTTATTTATGAGCACAGGGTGTACCGTACACATACCCAACTCATCATCGATATCACACAAAAGAGTTGGACGAAAGTCTGATGCAGCTGTGCGAGCGTTTAGCCCACATCAAAAGACTCTCGGTGCCAAACTTTTAGCGAGATGTGTCATATTCTGTTTGGATGTGTTAGATAAAATATATTACCTCTTTGAAGGTTATAAAAAAATGTCTTTGTGAGTGCTCAGTGTGAAACAGAAGACGGAGTGTAAATGTTGAGAATGTTACCTTGAGTATATAGTTTCCTGGCTGAACATCAGTGATGTCAATCCATTGGCAGTCAATATCTGCATTGTATGTGTCATAGCAACCTGGACTGAGACCCTAGGGATTTAAAACGAATAAAACTTTTCGTTTAATCAAACAACAAGGTCCCACTTTATAATAAGTGGCTTTAACTGACCATAAACTTCTGCAACAATATAAGCCAGCTGGAAAACTTCCGGTGTCGATGTCCTGAGGTAGTTGCACAGCATCAGTGGTGTAATACTTCATTTATAATCAGAATAGACACTTAAATAGTCAGGCCTAGCTAATTTAGTTATTCAAATCTATTTAATTTAGTTATTCAAATGTAAGATGACATTACAAAGATGTGTCTCAGTGTTCCTCCTCGGCAAAATTAAAAACTTTGACTATCGGTTTTTACACTTTCGTGTGGAAAAAAAAGTGTCAACACAGTATAAATTAAAGATTTATTGTGCACTTTAGTTAGCGCCGCGCTCGCTTTCATTCGCAAGAAAAGTTCTTGTTTTTCATGAGACTTTGTACTTTATACTTCACCTTGACAAAATGTGTTTTTAAACCTAGTGATTTTATAATGTTTAATATTTATTCAAAAGCGAAACCGAGTGAAAAACTATTACAGGAAATGTCTAATATGAGCAAACAAATACTCCTCTGTTTTGTATTGTTGAGTATTTACTCCCAAATGTTCGGTTTTACAAATGGGGACAATCTCAGAAGGATGAACAAATAATGTTTTTGGTCATCACATTAAACATAACATTTGAAGTGCTGGAAAAAAAGTGCTGGACTTCTCCGGGAGTTTGACTGACAGGCGTTCTAACTAGTCATAACGCCGAATCTGACGTTATGTCCGACGAAGCAGTCAGGAGAGTTAGTAGATTAACGTCGGTGGACTTGAACTTGAAAAATGGAGTGTACTGACGTCTTTTCGCGGTTGAAACAACATTCCTTCTGATGTTCATTCATGTTTATTTGATGCTATAAAGTAACTAGTAGGAAGAGATGACCGGTTCATGAGCCGCTTAAGCCGAGGCGCTACAGCGATCTGTCACGGCACATTAAAGAGCTGGTATTTACTGTTTAAATTTCTTAAATTTACATATCAAAAGTAACCTGCTCTGTCTTGACTGTCGACATGTTGTCAGTGTCCTCTTTGTTCCGCGATGTATTTTTCACTCGTGTGAGAACATGATGTGTGGCGTGAGAGCGGCATGGCTTGTCGGACATAGCAACAGTAACTATTGGGGGTGGGTCTTTACGAATGACCAGCTTTGTCTTTATTGCAATCAATAAACTGGTTTATTTGGGAAAATATGCAAGTGTGATAACTGCATTATGAAATGCATTACTGCATTGATGGTTTTGTGTCGATGTACAGCGAGTACAGAATGACAGCTAACAGTTCACCGGAAATGCTCAAGCTGGCTTAACAAAAACCAGGAAGTATCCGTGCATTACTATCCAATAATAAAATATTTGTATAATAAATATAAATACATATCAGTCATGTGCAATATTTATCTGGGTCTTAAAACAGAAACATGCTATACTGTACCTGTGTATGTGAAGTACAAGCGTAACGCTTCAGATGACCGAAGTCACAGGTCGTGTCCTCCAGACAGAAACTGGCCTTGTGTCCCTCGGCCACCTTCCGGCCAGAGCTGACCTCTAACAGATCGTAGTGACTGAATTCATCCATACTGTGGTAATGCCTGAGAGAAAGAGAGAGAGAGAGAGAGACAAAAGGACATTTTTATATTTTCTGTTTTCAATTAAATTTTAGTTACATTTTATTAATGTTGTGTTTTTGCCATTTTTATTATTTTCTACTTTTTTGTCTAAACTGTCTAGCTAAATAATGTTTAAGTTTTGTTTATTTTATTTTAGTTAAAGTTTATTTTATTTTAAGCAACAAAAGTGAAGTCTGAAAATATTTCAGCAGGTGCCTCCCGACTGAACACAATCGGACTGTACGTGTCGCACCGCTCTTTCTTACCTTCTGTTTGGTCTTTTGGCAAAAACCTTTACTTGGAAAGCTGTGGTAATACCTGAAGGACTGCGGCAGGGAAAACACAGGTACTTTCCTCTGACAGAGTTCATATTTTCCACAGGGATACGATATTTCCCATAAGCCATGTATGTTAGTGCCAAGCATATTAAATTATTTGATGAGGGGATGACAGACATGTTCAGGAGCCTGTAGCCAAAACCCTGCGCAAACTACATACATAGCGACCGAGTTCACACACACACACACACACACACACACACACACACACACACACACACACACACACACACACACACACACACACACACACACTGGGTTAAAAACAACCCAAGCTGGGAATGTGCTGGGTAGTTTTATTTAACTCAACTATTGTTTAAAAAATGACTATATGTCTGGCTTAAAATGAACCCAAAATAGGTTGGAAATTAAAAATCAGACAAATAACTAGAGGCAACAGTAATAATCAAAAGGTGAACATTTATTAATAAGCAATTTAATATATTTTATATATATTAAACTTATTAACAAATGTTCATTTATTAAACATATTAATAAATGTTCATTTCTAACACTATTTTGGGCTCATTTTAAGTGAGCAGTATAGTCATTTTTAAACAATAGTTGTGTTAAATAAAACTACCCAGCAGGAAGAGTCAAACATTTTATTAACAGAATCTGTTTTATTCTGCAGAAAGGACAGGAAACAATGTGGAGAAAAACGGATTAGGATGCGAAATGACAAGCTGGGTTCTGGTTACATATAAATATATGTTTTCCTTCATGGTTTGTGTATCTTACTGTCATCAAAGTCTCGGGGAACTGAGGCCCTCCACCTCCATCAGAAATCCTCAGCTCTTACATCAGAGATGAAGGGTCAAAGTCAGTCCCACCCTGTGACTCATAAAATCTGACTGACATTGTGTAGTGTATGTCTACACTCCGCCTCGCTGTTGTCTTTGAGAAAATCAAAGCAGTCAAAGCACTGGAAAGCTCCGTCTGATGGCAGTTTCACCTGCTATGCAGTTTTCATTTCAGCTATTAGTAATGAGACGCCAAGGACACTTTTAATCTCTACACAATATCAAACATGTCAAAGCAGAGAAGTGCAAGCAATTATAGATTACCTTCCACTCATTGCCAAACATCTCTCTGCACTTCTTCTGAATTCCTTCCTTTTTTTTTTTTTTTTTTTTTTCAAAGAGAATCAGGTGCTTGTACGCATGGCATCAGATTTAGGTTGCACGAAAGAGGTCATCACACAGCTTAGCTGTCTAATTGCATTAGAAATGAGTTAAAATGCTGAATACTTCATGTGCTGACATTTTCAGGTTACATTAATAATCTGTTTATGAGCAAATGCTCAGCAGCAGTAGAAACTGACACTGAGCGCTAATTCTAAGAAACAAGTCAAAATTGCGAGTTATAAAGTCAGAATCGTGTGATTAAAAACCTGAAATTGTGGAAAAAAAAAAACATCTATATCACACAATTCTGACTTTATATCACCCAATTCTGACTTCATAACTTTCAATTCTGACTTTATATCTCACAATTCTGACTTTATAACATTTCTGACTTTAATTCTCGCAATTCTGACTTTATAACTCACAATTCTGACTTTATAACTCACAATTCTGACTTTATAACTCGCAATTCTGACTTTATATCACACAATTCTGACTTTATATCACGCAATTCTGACTTTATAACTCACAATTCTGACTTTATATCGCAATTCTGACTTTATATCGCAATTCTGACTTTATAACTCACAATTCTGACTTTATATCTCACAATTCTGACTTTATATCGCAATTCTGACTTTATATCGCAATTCTGACTTTATAACTCACAATTCTGACTTTATAACTCACAATTCTGACTTTATATCGCAATTCTGACTTTATATCGCAATTCTGACTTTATATCACGCAATTCTGACTTTATAACTCGCAATTCTGACTTTATATCACTCAATTCTGACTTTATATCTCACAATTCTGACTTTATATCACAATTCTGACTTTATAACTCACAATTCTGACTTTATATCTCGCAATTCTGACTTTATAACTCACAATTCTGACTTTATATCTCAATTCTGACTTTATATCGCAATTCTGACTTTATAACTCGCAATTCTGACTTTATAACTCACAGTTCTGACTTTATATCACGCAATTCTGACTTTATAACTCACAATTCTGACTTTATATCGCAATTCTGACTTTATATCGCAATTCTGACTTTATATCGCAATTCTGACTTTATAACTCACAATTCTGACTTTATATCTCACAATTCTGACTTTATATCGCAATTCTGACTTTATATCGCAATTCTGACTTTATATCTCAATTCTGACTTTATATCGCAATTCTGACTTTATATCGCAATTCTGACTTTATAACTCACAATTCTGACTTTATATCACGCAATTCTGACTTTATATCACGCAATTCTGACTTTATATCACGCAATTCTGACTTTATAACTCACAATTCTGACTTTATATCGCAATTCTGACTTTATATCGCAATTCTGACTTTATAACTCACAATTCTGACTTTATATCACGCAATTCTGACTTTATATCTCACAATTCTGACTTTATAACTCGCAATTCTGACTTTATATCTTACAATTCTGACTTTATATCGCAATTCTGACTTTATATCACACAATTGCGAGTTTAAATCTCAAAATTCTGAGAAATCTGAAAAAGTCTAAATTGTCAGATGCAAACTTGCAGTTGTGAGAAAAAAGTCTGAATTGTGAGATAAAAAGTCACAATTGCCTTTTTAATCTTTTTTTTATTTAGTGGCGGAGCTTCCATACTGTTACAGTCACATGGACTTTGTTTGTTGTTATCATCTGTCACGTGTTCCTTTGTTCTAGTTTCCCGCCACAATCTGTTACCATGGACACTAATGACATTCATCACAGCTGTTTGTCATTTGTGTTCATTCATCAGTGTATTTAAGTTCCAGTTTCTGTTTAGTATGTTGTCGGATATTGTTTGGATGTTTGTGTCATTCCTGGTGTATGTTCCTGTATTCTCCAGTTGGATTTTCAAGTAAAGATTTATCTCCTCGTTCGTGTGCTAATACACCAGTGAGTTTATAACACATACAAAACAAAATACAACCAAATGCATCTCCACTAATTGTCTGACATCGACCACAAGACGTCTTCCATTGCGAGTATCATGCCACTGGACTAACTAAACTTTCATCTTCACTAATGTTTTATTTACTGCAGAATTAAAATGTGCTATATTTCACTTCCAGTTTAATTTGTAATAGTGCTGTCAGTTGATTTAAAAAATAATTAAATCAATTACATGATATTCTAATCAACATTTAAAAATTACTTCAATTAAATCTCAATTAATGATATGCATCAATATTTGCTGTAAAAAAAGAATATAAAGTTCATTTAAATGTCTGGTTTTGTAAGATTTCTCTCTCTCTTGTGCTCATCCAGATTGCATTTATTTGATCAAAGATGCAGTAAAATTGTGAAATATTATTACAATATAAAATTAATGTTTTCTCTGTGAATATATTGTAAGATGTAATTTATTCCTGTGATCAAAGCTGAATTTTCAGCATCATTACTCCAGTCTTCAGTGTCACATGATCCTTTAGAAATCATTTGTCAGTTTGAGCTGACATGAGTGACAGCTGTCACTGATGTGATGTGGGTGTGTTCAGGAGTGCAACAAATCTGAGCAGAGTTTAACTTGAAGCAAAAGAACAACTCTCACAAATTCACCATCTCGCTTGCAAATGTAGACAAGATGTAATGAACAGCTACAGGCGAACAAACACAGTGCTGACAAGTACTGACAGACATTCATTTTCACTTGTCACGAGGCCCAGCTGATTGTACATGGAAATGTTATGGAAATCCCCTCTGAGGACAACAGCCCTTCGCCAAGTGAAACAAAATACACAAATCGATGCCAAAATTCATTTAGATTCTCATATAAGATAAGGAATATAAACTCATTGAATACTTCCATAATCTCAGACTATTATAATTCCATCATTCTGGGACTTTTAATCATATTAGGGCTGGAATTGTATTGATTTGTAGCTACAGGCTTGTAAAAAGGTGCGTATGTACAATCCTGATCTTTCCTATGCTTGTCTGATGCAACAATGGGGCTTTAATGGTGAATTAAGCATTGTGGTTTTGTGGCTAGTACAAGTGAACTGCTGTGTTCATGGGAATCCAGCTACGTCTACATGAATCCAATTGATTTGAAAACTGTGTTTTCGTTTCAAATTGCACTCCATCCACATTGGCGTCTGCAAAAGTTTTCCAAAAGTTCTTCGTCCACACAGAAACATCGGAAAATGCTAAAATCAACTTATTGTGCATGCGTAAAATGTAATAAAAGCTCACTGAGATTAGAGATAGACTCTTGTTTCTGAACTTACTGGTGACAGCTGTGCCACTCCCAGGTGTGACGAGGTCGGTTGGGCATGAAATCAGCCGTCCCTTGATTCTTCACTCTCTGAGGGAAGCGCAGAAGAACCCTGACGCTATAGTCTGTGGCGTCAGCAGTGTAAGCGGAGCTGAGGAGGGGAAAACGTTAATGAGGTACTGCAGCACGAGTTATGAAACATGTTGTGTATATGAGAGGAGCTGGAATTTATAAGATGTGACACCACCCATATTTCTGCATGAAGAACTCTACAAATGTCATTTCACATCCTTTTCTTTGGTTATTATTGGATGGTGTGGTGTAAACAGTTGTAAAAGAGTGTGGGAGGGTTATTGTGTAAATACAGCCTGCCCAGCTTTGAACGGCCATTTCATAAACAGAAGTATAAAGGGTTGAGAGTTGAGGCTTCTCACCTGGCCAAACATTTCTCCTCTGCTGCACAGCGTAAGGAGTACATATGGGCTCTTTGAACGTATGTGGAGGCTTGGACATAGTTGGGGTCAGGAACCAGGTCAGGCAAACCTAAAAACAAGACACATCATCAGAGTTACATTGTACCAGATGCTGAAGCACACATACTGAAATTACACTAAAGGAGAGAAAGAAAGAAAAAAAAAAAATCTTAACGGACCTAAGCAAGTCTAAGCTGGTTTAGGCTGCTCTTCAAACTGGGTCAAGCTGGTTTTCACCAGCAGGAAAAGTGCCCAAACCCCTCTAAACCCTGCAAACAGACAAGTTTGACAACCTGATAAGTGCCTAAGCCTGGCCACCAGAAAAGTGTCCAAAAACCACCAAACCGATCCAGACTGACCACCTGGAAAATGTCCAAATCCCTCTAAAACCACCAAACCGACCACCTGAAAAGTGCTCGAAACCACTCTAAAATAACCAAACCGACTATTCTGACCACTTTAAGTGTCCCAAAACCACTATAAAACCAACAAACCAACCAGTGTGACCACCTAAAAAGCGTCCAAATCCCTCTAAAACCACCAAACCGACCACCTGAAAAGTGCTCGAAACCACTCTAAAATCACCAAACCGACTATTCTGACCACTTTAAGTGTCCCAAAACCACTATAAAACCACCAAACCGACTATTGTGACCACCTGCAGTGTCTCAAAACCACTATAAAACCAACAAACCAACCAGTGTGACCACCTGAAAAGTGTCCAAAACCCTTTACAACAAGCAAACGGACCTGCTTGGCCACCTGAAAAGAGCCCAAAATCCTTCTAAAACCAGCTTTGGAGATCAACTTTGACTAGAGAAGCAGACTAGGTTTTTTTTCAGCAGGGTAATAACAATGTCAGGTTTAATAACACACAGTCCTGGGGACAAATGTGCAGCTTTAATGTTCTGATGTTGCATACCTTTAAATGTAAAAGAAAGAAAAATATTTGAAAAACGGCAGTATCCAAATAAGCATACCTTTGAAAAATACACAAGAGATGAAGAGGTTTTTGATGAGGTAATGCTGAAGCCTCACAGTATAATGCATCAAACGTTGCTTCTCATCTGGTTTCAAGGTCACGCAAAAATAAGAAAAAAAAAAAAAAAGAACAAAGTGTTGCACGTAGGGGAAGAGAGAGAAAGAGAGAGAGAGAGTACAAAAGATGAGGGAGAGGTGACAGCAAAACGAAAATGAGATCACTTCCCTGCTGGATCAAAATTGGGCCTGTGACCAAGTCTGTTAAAAAACAGAAAAAAGAAAAACAGAGCTAGCTGTGACAGCTAATGTTCATCCAAGCTGTACAGGCCCAGTACAAAAACTACTTATCACCTTTATTTACACATAAAACGCAAGCTGGCTGTGTTAACTTCATGTCTAAAGAATTTTATGAATATAATAACAGTGCAGTCTAAGTCCTTACGTGGACATTAACATTTCTTCAAAGGAAAGGCGACAGCATATCCGCTTTCCTGCTTTGCATGTCATGGATTTCAGAGAAAAGAACCCTGTTGAGAAAAGCAGCACTGATGGACTCCAGCATATGATACTACTGAAGTCCTACCAGGCTCCTTAACTACCTTCACAAGCAAGACTTAGATGTTAATTTAGCTTCACAACCAGCATTTTTTGCCCGTGGTCCATCAGATTTCTTCAAAGGAACCATGTGGAGTGCAGATCCAATCTCACTTCTGCTGCTGCATGTTTAGAGCTTAGACCAACTTTCACTCTATAAAACATGATGGCCTTGGTCAGTCTCCTTATTTCAGGCACGTTAGCGCCGTCCTACTCCAGTGAATGCTTTGCCATCCCCATCTCTGTGTACACATCCGATATGCCAGCTGAGAAAGACTTCAGGAAACGTTCTTGGTCAGCTCTTGTAAACAGTGTAAAGTGAGTGTGAAAGACTGTGGTTCACCAACAAAAGTTTTTTTTCACACAGTCTGCACTTTTCTCCACAGAGCTTTGTTCTCTGACTATACCAACATTCATTATGAACAGCAAGCTACTGTGCACTTCAATGCTACAATTTTTGCACACAATGTAGGAAATAAGATGTGAGAAAGATCCAAACCCTCACACAAAATCTTGCTTTTCTGTCTGTACTTTTAAAAATGTACTTCATCAACATATTTAGGAAATCCTATAGAGAAATAAAGGGTTTTCCCTGATGATCCCACACTGTTGTCAGGAAGATTAGTCAGTCAGATTCCTAGTCAGACACAAGCCAGATCTCAGTTAATGTTGTCAAAATACCGACTTCGGTAGCAAGTCGGTACTGAAATGTTAAAAATGTGACAATACCAGCTTTTCCCCACCTCTGATTGGTCATTGTGTTCACGCAACAGATATGTTTGTGATTGGCTACAATGATCAACATTTCAAAAACATGTTTGTAAATAGACATCTTCGACCGAGCGCTTACACAGATACACATGGGATTATTTGAAAGCAGGCGTCTATTAGCGGATCCCTAATATAACGCCTGCTTCAGACGTTCCTGTGTGTATCTGTGTAAGCACTCGGTGAAGAGCGTCAATGACAAGTAGCCGGTATCGTCACATTTTTTAAATTGGTACCGAAGTCAGTACTTTTGACAACTCTAAATATCTAAATATCCTGAACATGTTTTATGCTGTGAGTCAAATCATGTAAATGTGTCCCATTTGATCTGATTTCCAACACTCACATTCACAGATAATGTATGTTTCAACAGGCTGGAGCTCTGATTTCAACTTATTTGTTTGTGACTGCATCATTGAGTAATGTAATGTGATTTTTTTTCCACATGTGTACCTTCCATTGGAATTAGTTTACACCCATTTTCCTTATGACCAAATTTTGTAAACTGAGGTGATCAGTCGTGTGTGAAGTGACTCAAGCAAGAGACAAAGACCAATTCACATTACAAAATGAGCCTGCACACTTGGCAGTGGCCAGCAATGTCTCAAAGGCATTACACCCACCCACCTCCTCGCACACATTCACATATATGCACACGCACACTTTTATTTAGGGTCTAGCTAAATATTTTCTGTTTCCTGACTGAGGCAATGGACCCTGAGTGTGCTGGGTACTTTCCATCTCTCCACTCCAAAAACTTGTATAGTAACAGCCCACAATCTGCCACTCACCCCACAACAAACTAAGCCACTTGAGCCCCTTACCCCACCCTCTAAAGCAAAAACTGGGATCATTCACCCTTAGCCCTCGCAGTGCAGTCATCACCACAACCAGAACCAAATCTTCAAACAATGAGCACTCTTTGTGCAGAACGTGTATCCATAGGCACTACGCACACATCAACTACCACATACACCCACGCACACATCCCACAACACCTGGTTCCAATAACCCGGGCTCTAAGACAAAGATGAACTTGGAACTTCACAAACACAATGTCAATGGGGGGATGGAAACAAATGATGCTGGGGTGAAATCAGATGTTAGGATGGAGTAACTTCCACTGACTGCTCATGAGGAAACAAACAAACAAATATCTGCTTAAAAGTAATGCCCATTACCACCTGCGTAAGCAAACAGCTTTCCAGTCAATTCTGTGCAGTTTGAGTCCCTTGGGTTATACGTTTGTCAAATCCAAAGGGCTTGCGGCTGCCAGGAAACACAAAGAGATGGCAGAAGAACTACATTTTTCAGATGTCTTTCCGTTTCTCTCACTTCCTTTCCCTTAGAGAGAGAGTGAATCTGAAACGAGCTCCACACGTGCATCCATTTCCCCAAATCTCCAGCCGTGCAAGAGCTTAACTACCTACTGTAGTTACTCTGTGATTAACTTTACTTGGCATAGCAGCCTAGTAAATGAGCTGCAGCCTTGTTTGAGAAGTGAAACATGATGTAGAGTACACAGTGGCATTCACTACAATATCAACACTTGGGCCTTAGGTCATATATCAACACTTGGGCCTTAGGTCATAAGATACACAAGCAAACTTTCTGGACTGTTGGTCTATGACCCATTAAGCAAACCATTGAGTAACATTAGTTTGGGATGTACAAAGAGACTGGAGATTCTTTACTGTGTATGTGACATGGAAATACACCATACCTCTTTGCTGAGGACGATAAACACTCCCTGCATTCATGTTGGGGCTCTCTGCGTTGTTGGAGACCAGAGGGTTGCGAGGAGGTGGTTGTATAAATGGAGGCTGTGGCTGGGGCCTTCCAAAGGGTGGAAATTGTTCGTATTGGGGGCTTTGCACTGCAGGCTGGAAGGATGAGCCCGTGTTGCTTGAGGCACCATTAGAGACAGGTAGTGCAACATTACCGCTATCTCGAGAGTCCTCGTTGTACAGGCTGTGCGTGTATCTGTGATCCAGTCCATCAGAGATTGGTGGCTGTGCAGGTTGGGCAGGAGCAACAGGGTAGGTTTGACCATAAGGGGAATAGTAACGATACCTCTCATCGGTTGCAGGACCCCCTCCATTATAGCTTCCTCCTCCAAAACTGCCGGCAGAGTACCCACCCCCTCCGTATCCTCCTCTGGCGAAGCCACCACCAGTGCCCGTGGAGTGCCCAGTTCCACGGAAGGGAGGTTCATATGACCTGTCCAAAACTGAGTCATAAGGAGCTGCATAAGGTGGCTGTTGAGGGAACGGATACTGTGCATGAAAAGAAGAGGATGATGATGATGATGATGAGGATGAGGAGGAGGAGCCAGAGGATTGTCTAAAACGAGAGCCGGTAGATGACTGGAAACGACTTGTTTCACCTGTCCCAGCTGCACCCTGACGCCAGTTGTCCGGCACCTGGCCAAAGCCAAAGGGGTGTCTGGCTTGGCCTCTCACAGTCTCAGAGCTTCCTCTTGAGGGTGCTTGTCTCCGTACATTCCCACCCTGTGATCTACTGTTGGGAGTGTCCGCTAGTAGCACTCGGTGGTTCCTGTTACGCTCCTGAGCCCGAGCTGGGACATATTCAGCCCCACTGTTGAGAAGACTGTACACACGTCCATTGTTCTCCCATTGAATCATCTGTCTCCAGGGGTTTGAGTCCACAGTCTGAGACTGATGCTGAGATTGAGACTGTCCCCCTACGGTTCCAAGCAACACCCAGACCCACCATGTCATGAAAACAACAGGCAGCATATTGACAAGACTTGCATGGAAAACAACTTCCAAGACTTCCTAGAAACTTGTGGACAGTGAAACTCCAAATTGAATCCCTTGATCCAGCAGGTTAAAGATGGTATGGCATAGAGGACTTATAGTGTCCATGAGCAAGTCAGACTACATGCAGTGAAGAAACTTTGTCCTTGGTTCAGTATGTGGTGCAAGCATATCTGTGAGGAAGGCAGATGATTTCTGAGGCCCCAGAGCAGGCTGCAGTATGAAAAACCTCCCTCTTCCTTACTGTCCGGATGTTGAGTTGTTGTCAGTGGACTGAGCATTGCTCTCAGGCTCTCTCTGGAGACGACTGCCCGTTGCTCTCCTCTGCACTTCACTATTTGCCTCTCTGACTGCTTACAATGGTCTGTGAAAAAAGAAAAAATGTTCTCATCTCCCCCTCCCTCTCTCTTTCATTCCCTCTCCCTCGCTCACTCAATCTAACATGTTTTTTTGTTTTTTTTCTTTAGTGAGATCCCACATGGCCCTAGTGCTAGAACTGTTTCCTAAACTACAGCAAAGCCAGGTCTTTGCACAGGCTTCCAGAGTCAACATCACCATCTGTGAAGGCACTTCTATCCAGTGTGCCTGCGTTCACTTCCTTTGATCCTTCTGAACAAGCAGGGATGTCTGGTGCGTGGCCTAGGTTCACCCACCCAGGTGCTAGGAGAGCTCTGCCTTTGTCTCATGTTTTTCCAAACACAATTTTTGCACTCATCATCATCATCATCATCACAGCAGATGAGAGGACATTAATACTGCAGGATGTTTAGAAATCCAAGTTATGCACTTGAGATGAGGCCAAAAAAGTCAGCAGAATTTGAAACAAGCAGTTCCATTTAAAAGAAAATACTTTCCAGTAAACAAAGATAGATGATAGCAGGCAAATATGCATCACTTACACTGCAAAACCTAACATAATTCTACAAGCTTTATTTGAATATGCAGAGAGCTTGGACTCAGTAAACATTGGTTTTTGTAGCAGATATTAGTGTAATGAAAAGAAATATCGATTGGAAACCAATCCAGAGTGTATGGTGTAGTATTACAATCTAGTCCTGCTTTTAAATATTTGTAGTAGAAGCTGTATTCACAAACCAAATTTATATTACTTCTTCTGTAATCCACACTACCATGGCTACCACTGATTTAATATTTCAGATATGTTTCTCACAAAATGCTACATTGCCATTTTTGTAAAGTTTTAATGGACACATATATCTGGAGAGGACTGAACTGATCAAACACATTCTGATTCATTTAGTTGTCTGGCTGTTGTTGAACTACTTTGAAACTACTGTTTGTCAAACTACAAGATATCATAATTTAAAAAAACTAGGTCATCAAAAATGGATGCAGCAGTCTTACATGATGATGAAGATGATAGAAAATGTGCTAAACCTTTCCATGTGGTTTGGCAGTTTCAAAGCTCAAAAGACTTGATGCAGTTAGCCTCAAAAATCACTGGCTGTGATCTCACCTCCATCTTTAACATCTAAGTGTCTCGCATTTGACGCAAAGGTCTGAAAATACCCAGAGACTCTTAAAATCCTGCCAACTGCCTCTTATCACCCCACCCCACAGGCAAGAGCCTGTGGGTGATTAAAATGAAAACCGCTCATTTTCACAACCATGTTGAACTACTGAATTCCCCTCCAATTATACATTAGCACATTGTGTTGATTGCTAAAGCACAATAATCTTTCATTGCAGCAGTCATTTACTTTATTTATACAGTGATCTGTCCAACGAGCCCCTTGTCTTTTAGACCAGAATGTGTTCTCATTTACTCCACCTGTATGACTTTCTTCTGCAGAACAAAAATGGGAGGTTTCCTCCTAATTTCCTAACCTCCTTCATATCACTTTAAAATAAAGCATTCTGTGCAGAATTCAAATGGGTCCGATATGTTTTGTGGTCTGCGCCGACTTGCGCATATGATCCTGTTAACAGAGTGCGCAAATAACACACAACTTTGTACTCTTTCCCATCATCCAGTAATTTGACACAACACGAGAAGCCTCACCCGGCCTTGACGTGGAAAGTATTGACAGATAGCTCTTTCTCGATTGACAGATTTATAGCTCTTTCTTGATGTGCTATCGTGTCTCTGGACCAGACTCGGAGCAGACTGTGTGCACGCTGTGTCGGTTTGCTGGAAACTAACGTGAAACCAGACTTCATTCGCCCCAATGGAAAGCATATTTACACTGTCTAGGTTCGTTCCCTATCCCCTATATAGTGCATAATGTGCCATTCACCATGTAGAAAATGTGAACAAGCACCGATTTTAAGCTGCAGCTTTAGTGTCTATTTATAGTGTAGGGGGCGGGACGCTTTAGATTCTAGAGAGCATTTGATTGGACAGAAAATCTGATGAGAAGCTGAAGTGCAGGGTGATGTCATAAAAATCATTGATCCATATTGGCAGAAGCGAGAGACTAAGTTTTGAATGCTTATATCTTCTAAATGAGAATTGTGTCATTGTTTTGGAGCACACTAGCTTATAACTAACAGTAAGGCTAAAATATTCATACTAAAAGCCAAAAAAACTTTCAATGGTTACTTTAAAAGTATCACACAAATAGTGTAGTAGGTTTAGCCTCATATCTTTTACACTGATAATCAAACTCTCGTAAAAAAAAAAGGCACAACTTAAGACTTAAAAAGATAATAACACATAATAATCTTTCAATACAGGAAACTAATGAAACAAATCACTCAGTATGATCTTGATAATTGTACTGAAAATGACGATTGATTATTTATGTGGTGCTTCCAAATTCTTAATCCCAAGGAGGTCTGAGATCTGGAGAAAAGAAAGACAGCATTCCCAATTATCTCAAGAAGTACCTAATTTTAAATCTGCCATCTGTGCTCATGGGAGCTCAGTTCTAGGCACAGTTGTTTTTGAGCTAAAAAAACAGTTAATTTTATCACTTTAGTCATTACATTTATTCAGAATAATTATTTTAAGGGAGGCTCAGCATCCATTGCCTCTTCTGATGGACGGCCTCTGCTGTCAAGCCAGAAAAACAAGTTTAGAGAGCTAAAAGTGAATTAGTCTTTGGTGTGGAAGACTGACTTTGTCTTTCGCTGAGTCATATATCTTTGATTAGGTTAAACTTGCAGAATATTGATGCCACACACCAAAAGCCTATTTTGTTATTGCTATTGTCCAACACTTTTACAGCAGATGAGTTAGAAAGCCATGTACTCGTAACTACTTTCCAAATATGGGGAAGCAGAGGATTAGATTACTGCATGACACTGGAATGAATTTTGGGACAGTGAGTTCAAATTGTTCCAAATATCAGATTTCGCCGTCTGTTGTTATCAAAATCAACAGTTGCCAAGCTGTTTGCATTGGCCCTGTGTAGAGCGGGTAATGTCCAGAATGTATCAGAGATCAAGGCATGACAACATTCCTCGCAGGATTATGTTTAAACTAACGAGCTGCGAGCAAGCGCTTTGAGCCGGCTCGACGGAAACTGAACCTACCAAAACATGTAGACGGATAACTGACCGGTTTAACGGCACATTTCTGGCAGATGCATGGCAACGTGCTTCAAAGTGAGAAGTTGTATTGATGTTCTTGGGATGAAAGAAAGAAAGAAAGGTGAAGGGTGGCTCTGGAGATTAAACTAGTTCAAATCCATCATTATGTATGTGGAGGATGTTTATTGTTAGATCTACACTCCTAAAAATAAAGGTTCCAAAAGGAGTTTTTGCAAAACATTTTTCAAAAGATTTTGTAAGGTTTTTTATGATTATATGTTTTGCAAGAACATATTATTACCATTTATTTTCAGTAAACATTTCTTAATGGAGTGGTTAATTATGATTTCACCTTTTTAACTTTAGTTAGTGTGTAATGTTGATGTTTGAGCACAAACAACATCTGCAAAGTTACGATGCTCAAAGTTCAATGCAAAGGGCGATATGTTCTTTTAAAGAATTTTCTGTTCTCTGGGACTACAACAAGCTTCTTCCTGGGTTGGTGACATCATGAACCCCAAAATTTACATAAAACCCGCCCCCGAGAACACACAACAAAGGGGGTGTGGCCAGTGCTGTTGTCATGCCGTCATTTTACGCCTGACTGCTTCACAAACGAGGGCCAATTCAATGAAAAAAGATTAACATGACGGCACATGCTAGTGGATGAGTTGAATCAACTCCACAGCAACTACATAAATTTATCCACTAACCATTCAGAAATGTCTAAAAGTTGTAACTTCTTCCTGAGTCTCTCCATCAGTGTCGACTCCGGTTTGAACAATGTAAGGCTGAACACCGTCGTCATTTTGGCTGCGTGAGATTCTCCAGCTTTGTTGTTGTTGAGCCACCGAAGCGCGAGCTGTTAAAGCTCCACCCTCTTCTGGAAAGGGGGCCGGGAGCAGCAGCTCATTTGCATTTAAAGGGACACACACAAAATGGCGTGTTTTTGCTCACACCCAAATAGGGGCAAATTTGACAAGCTATAATAAATGATCTGTGGGGTATTTTGAGCTGAAACTTCACACACACATTCTGGAGACACCAGAGACTTATATTACATCTTGTGAAAGGGCATTATAGGTCCACTTTAAAAGAACCGCTTTTTTTTTTTTTTTCTTAGTTTGAAGAACATTTTAATAATCTGTTCTTTAGAACATTTTTCCATCATGAAGAACCTTTTTGTGGAATGAAAAGTTTCCATGGATGAAGGTTCTTCACGGAACCACAGATGCCAATAAAGAACCTTTATTGGTCAGATTTCTCAGATCTGAGGCTTGTGAAAACTGAATTGAGGAAAACAAGAGAGAGAGAATTAGGGGAAACTTGGGTCACTTGGGTATTGTAAAATACGTCTTTGGCGCTCATCAGTGATCTAAAAGATGATAAAAAGAGAAAGTGGACAACTGTGCAAAAGAAACACAGTGAATGTGCCACAAATGTCCTGTTGTTTTCAAATGTCCTGACATCCTGTTTTCCGTATGTGTCTATTGTAAGAATATCCATCAGCAATGTTCACTTCTACATTTCCCGGGTCATGAAAACAAATCCTGGGGCCGCTCTGCACAGGGGTAACCCTCAACAGATCAACACGACGCGGGGCGGTGCTTTCACAACACAAATAGTTACAGGGCTTTAACCTCCGCAGCATGATTTCCGTATTCCCGTATTCCAGACTTTCCTGTCCCAAAAACATGTTTGATTAATCGACCAGACTTCTCTCCTTGGACCATTGTTGTCAATGCAAAGCTCATTATTTTCTGAGTAGGCCTGGCATGCTGTTAAAATGCCAACAGGCTTTCATTCACTTGCGCAACCCATTACAAGCCCAAAGCAATTACCCTCAAATTTGCTTGTGTTAGTTAGCAGCTAGGCCACAGCTAGAGCTGACAAAGGTGCTCATTTATAGCAGCTGCAAGCACCCGGTTTTTATGTTTGCTCTTAAAAAGGCAATTCTTATTCCCCTTTAAGTCATTTATTGTGTTGAGTAAGGAGAGCCTGCTGTGAAATCTGAACAAGTGCTCAGAAGCCATTACGACCGTACCTTCTCTCAGAACGGGTTGTAATGGACCTGACGAGACTCACGATTGAATTAGTGACATTCATGTGTCTCTGTCTACTGCATTTACACATTGCCATCATATGTAAATGTTTAGCATTTATATACTTAGGAAAAAAGGCAACTGCGGAATGGCGCACACAGTCAAATTCCTGCAAATTCTGAAAAAATGACTGACGTCGTCACTAAACTCAACATTTCAAAATAACGTAACTGTATAACACAAAAAAGCCCAGTTGAGGCTTTACACTTCAGATTCTGTACTCTTGATGACCTGTGAATACTAATAAACCTTTTCAACCTAATTACACAGCTAGTTATTCCCTCAGGAGATTCCCTCACAGCAGCACCATATGCCTTCATCTATAAACCCTTCTGTTTATTCTCGGTCTCTTGTATATACAACATGCCAGACATAATATCTCCCAAATCGTTCTTTAGATTTACACAGCTTAGTATTACAATGTGGTGCGTTTCCAACCATGACACGTGTATGACGCTTCGCTGTCAGATTAAACAATTTAAAAAGTCTGTGTGTTATGAAAGCAAGGGTACACAGATGGAATATATACTTTTTGGATACTTTTAAAGCTGCATGTGTTTCGGGCAGGTGTTGAATGTGGTGGCTCATCTTGAAATTCACACTCTGAACTTTAGTCTCTCAGAAGGTCATGTAGGTCAGAGGATTCAGTCAAGATGCCTGGCGTTTCTTCTATCAACTGCTAACATTCTTACTGAAGACCTCACTGTACAGCTGTGTTGTTTACTGCATATTTTTAAAGGATTACGTCACCCAAAAATTTTAAATTACTCACCCTGATGTCGTTCCAAACCTGTATGACGTTCTTTCTTCCATGGAATACTAAGAGAGATATTTTACTGTAAATGTGTTGGTATTTCTCCATGTAATTACAATAAATGAGTAGGGGAGATTTCAAGCTACAAAAAAGAATGCAAAAACACCATAAAGATGGTCCATAGGACTTATAGGCGTATTAAATATTATCACATTATATTGAAAACTATAGAAGCTTGTTTCCGCCATGAAATAAAAAAATAAAAAAGGTAATTGTGACCTTTATCTCACAATTCTGACTTCTTGTCTGAAAATTGTGTGATATAAAGTCAGAAATGCGAGATATAAAGTCAGAATCGGGAGTTATAAAGTCAAAATTGCGAGATATAAAGTCAGAATTGCGAGATATAAAGTCAGAATTGCGAGATATAAAGTCAGAATTGCGAGTTATAAAGTCAGAATTGCGAGTTATAAAGTCAGAATTGCGAGATATAAAGTCAGAATTGCGAGATATAAAGTCAGAATTGCGAGATATAAAGTCAGAATTGTGAGATATAAAGTCAGAATTGCGAGATATAAAGTCAGAATTGCGAGATATAAAGTCAGAATTGCGAGATATAAAGTCAGAATTGCGTGTTATAAAATCATAATTGTGAGATATAAAGTCAGAATTGCGAGATATAAAGTCAGAATTGCGTGTTATAAAATCATAATCGCGAGATATAAAGTCAGAATCGCGAGATATAAAGTCAGAATTGCGAGATATAAAGTCAGAATTGCGAGATATAAAGTCAGAATTGCGAGATATAAAGTCAGAATTGTGAGATATAAAGTCAGAATTGTGAGATATAAAGTCAGAATTGCGAGATATAAAGTCAGAATCGCGAGATATAAAGTCAGAATTGCGAGATATAAAGTCAGAATTGCGAGATATAAAGTCAGAATTGTGAGATATAAAGTCAGAATTGCGAGATATAAAGTCAGAATTGCGAGATATAAAGTCAGAATTGCGAGATATAAAGTCAGAATTGCGTGTTATAAAATCATAATCGCGAGATATAAAGTCAGAATCGCGAGATATAAAGTCAGAATTGCGAGATATAAAGTCAGAATCGCGAGTTATAGTCAGAATCGCGAGTTATAGTCAGAATTGCGAGTTATAGTCAGAATTGCGTGTTCTAATGTTCAGTTGTGAGGAAAAAAAAGACTGACAATTTTTTAATTAGCAATTACCTTTTTTTATTTTGTGGCGGAAACAAACTTCCATAGAAAATACTATACAGGATATTCCTAAAAAATTCACCTTTTCAACAGACGAACGAATGTCATACGGGTTTGTAACATGAAGTAGGTGAGTAGATGATTTTTTCCCCTTTAGGTGGAGGAATAAGTTGCATTGATTTCAAAATCATCCATCCATCCATCCATCCATCCATCCATCCATCCATCCATCCATCCATCCATCCATCCATCCATCCATCCATCCATCCATCCATCCATCCATCCATCCATCCATCCATCCATCCATCCATCCATCCATCCATCCATCCATCCATCCATCCATCCATCCATCCATCCATCCATTCGATCATTACAGTTTCTGATGCAAGCCAGAAGGCATTTCTATCAGCGCTCAAAGGAAATAGGTTTCTTTCTGAATTAGTTTCTAAAAGCCTCTTTAAAAATAAATGTTGAAAGTGTTTTTCTGCAACTCCTCTGGTATCTTATGTTGCCCAAAGCTAGTTTGTATTTTATGAGAGCGTTTTATGTTTGTGCATGTAAAAATGCCCTATTCTTGTCTTCTCTCTGGGCATATAATGCATCCTGGCAAGAAAAATATTGCATGCATTACTTTAAGCAAAATTTCACACAGATGGGTATCACACAGAGGGCCTTACTCTTATCTCGAGTAGTTAGCCACTCACATTTGGGCTTCAGACCAATTTCTACTTTGAGCTGAATGGTAACCTCAGTTTCTTACTCTCTGAGGGGAAACTAGGCATGGAAATTCTGACAGTAAACAGTGCAGTTGCTCAACATAAACCACATCTGTACACTTCTGAATGCCAAACAAACACAAAGCTACTTTGAAATATACCATGGCAATGAAATGTGCATAGTACTCCAGATACTTCACACTAAACTATGGTACTGTCATATTACATGTGCAAATACCCATGTCATACCAACCTATATATATATAAAAAAAAAATGACTATGACTTTAAGTGATAATCCTGCTTTTTGGTACTTTTTTGGATGCTATAAGGTATTCAAAACTGTATGCAACCTTCTGCCACCTAGTGTCAGTTAACTTAAATGCACATGCAGTAACCCATTTTTGCAGCACAAATACTAGTGTTTGAATCAATTATTTGTTTGTCTATCAAATGTATTTATTTTTTTTAGTTCAGCACCTACTGCTTCTTTAGACCACTGCTTTTTTGAAACAGGAGCATCTTTATACGCAGACAGAAGTGTCGAGTTTGCTGTTTCAACTCTCAGAAAATAAAAGTACAGATGATAGAGGAAGAGCAGCTCAGGAGTGCTTTAAAACTGGCTGATGTCGGCATGTTAATTCTCTCTGTTATGACTCTCACAGGAGCAGAGCATCACCTCATCTCTCTCCCTCGCTCTGTCTTTCTATCTCTGGACAACTAACTATCAAAGTGCTACCCTGTAGCTGATGCGCTACTTCATTAATTAAGCCCATATGTCGCTCCCTCCTCATAATGTAGGATTTTCTCCTGACTGAGCATTGCTGTGCTGGGACACAATACATCACCTACAACACAGAATTACTGCAGGCAATGTAAAGTCAACAGTTTACATTACATACAGTTTACCAGATCAACGAGGCTGCATGTTTTTAAAGACACTAAAACTCATGCACAGTTTCACTGTCTGTATTAATACTCCGCTTGTCTGTATTTCTGTAAGTTTTGTCTGTGTTTCACACTGTACATTCCTAAACACTGCTGGGTTAACGTTAAAACTGACCATATGCACGAATACTTCCTGGTTTTTGATAAACCAGCTTGGGCGTTTCCGGTGAACTGTTAGCTGTCATTCTGTACTCGCTGTACATCAACACAAAACCATCAATGGTTGACTTTTAATGCTGTATTTATATTTTAATGCACACTTGCCTAATTTGCCATTAAACCAGTTATACTGATTGCAATAAACACAAAGCTAATGCGAATGTTTAAATAAGAAACACAGTGTCTGTAATTAAACACGCGCACGCAACATTTCTCAGCACTTCAAATGTTATTTTTAATGTGATGACCAAAAACATTATTTGTTCATCCTTCTGAGATTGTCCCCATTTGTAAAACCGAACATTTCAAGATGTAGGAAATCCAACATTTGATAGAAAACACTTTATTAAATTTAAAAAGATATTAATTACCACTATAACCATCAGATGGCAGCAGAGGACCATTTGTTGGCTCATATTACCCATTTCCTGTCATATTTTTTTTCCACGTTTTGCTTTTGAATAAATATTAAACATTATAAAATCACTAGGTTTAAAATACATTTTGTCAAGGTATGGAGTACTCACAAAATCTCATGAAAAACAATAACTTTTCTTGCGAATGAATTACACAGAAAGCGAACATTGCGCTCTCCCTTTATAAACACTGAAGCTTTCAGTCAGTGCAGCGCAAGATCAATGATTTCGGCACACGTGACTTCAATGAATCTAACTAAAGTGCACAATATATCTTTAATTATGAATTTTTGTATGCAAATGTGTGAAAACTAGTTGGTCGAATTGAATTTTGCTGAGGAGGAACACTGAGGGATGTGTCTTTTTTTATCTTGTCTTACATTTGAATAACTAAATTAATGTTAGGCCTGACTATTTCAGTGACTTTATTCTGATTATAAACTAGTTTTGCACTATTGATGCTGTTAAAGCTACCTCAGGACATTGAGGATATGGACACACCAACACGTGACATTTCACCGGAAGGTTCCCAGCTGACTTATATTATTGCGGAAGTTCTTAAGAATTATGTGGTCAATTCCCTACACTGCATGGTTTCACACTGCACCGCAATCCCTCTGTCAAGTTAGCCATCATTCGCAAACACCCGGTCAAGCCAGTCGCCGCCTGAATTTTGATGCTCATCTATATGTGGAATTACGGTACAGATACTTGGAGTGACCAAAAAGCTGAGAAAGACAGTGGTTTCAGTGGTAAAACTACATTTATATTGGACATTATAAGATGTTTTACTAATTCTGTCAAAATATCATTTCTTATTACAATTCCTTCAGAGTTTACATTAATTTTTCAATGGATTCTTTTTCAGGATGACCGTGACTCTATCCATATCAACTTTCATGGGGTTTTACTGTAGAGTTTTGGAGAATATTAAAGGCAGAATCTGTCAAAATACATTATAACAATGATCATTCCCTGTTATTTCAACTGGCATTGAAATACGTACCATAATTCCACAAATAGACGAGAATCAATATTTGGGCGGTGGTGGTGCTTACATACTAAATTACAAGTGTTTACCCATGGTTAAAGTGGGATTTAGAACGACAACCCGGGGTGCAGATTGAGAAAGTGAATCATTTATTCAACTGATTTGTTCAAAAACGCCTATTCGTTCGGGAATGAAACAAGTGACTTATCAGTGAATCATTGAATCATTCACTCAACTGATTCGTTCCAACCAACAGATTCATTCAGGAACAAAACATCACTGCTCTTAGTTCTAATTCAGCTCTTTCGTTTGGAATTATTTTAGTTGGAGGAGCAAGAATTATTTTTTATCTGTACAAAACAGCTTGTAATCCTGCTTGATACTGCAAACTGGTATTTCTTACGGTATTATTTTAATGTATCATCTTAATAATAAACACTGGTTTGTAGCGCAAACAGTTTTACAGTTTACTGATATTCTTCTCGGTATATGCCTAACAAATCAGAAGTCTCGCACATTCACAGAAAACACCTTACTTCCGTGTTGTTTCTTTAATATCCGAATCAAAATTAACCAATAACTGTTACTATATATGTGTACACTTCTCCCTCTATGAATATTATAAAACGCGACTAAAAACAGTACATTAACCTACACTACCTGGTTGTTCAGAATTGCAGGTCTAGTTAAAACTGCATTCCTATGTTATTTTATGTCATTTAATGAAAAAAAAAAAAAAACATTTATGATTTATTATTTTTAAACATATTGGCTGATTGATTGGAAGTTGTGTTTTGCCACTTTCGTCATCCTCCAGCATCCATTCTCCAAACCGCTTGTCCCATACTTTTGTTCATGTAGTGTATAATGATGTGTCACTTCATTAATGAAAGTCGCTTGAATGCAATTTTTATATTGGATTTGTGGAAAGGTGTCTGCAGAGTGTAGATAATAGAAAACTTTCAATCACGAGACTGAGAGAATGTGTTTTACGTGTGTGTGTGTGTGTGCGCTTGCATGTTGAGCATGTCCTTCAGAAGAGCTGAGAGACGGAGAGTGGTGACAAAGGTACAAACATTATTCTCCTCCTGCTGTATTTTGAGGTCTTTATTACTGTCTAATGCACATCACTATTCATCCACCGCTCTCTCAGACCCACCCACAGCATGGCCAGGCACTGTTCCTGACAACACACACACACACACACACAAGTATCGTCCTTTATTCACTGCTGAAGTAGACCACTCAAAATTCCACACTCGTTCTTACACAGAGAAAATGAGAGCGAGGAAGGGAGGGAGAGGTATAAGGAAGGTGAAGTAAAAGAGAGATCAAGGATGAAGCACACTGTCTCCAGTGCGCCACAAAAATGTCACTACGGGCTGGGTTATAAATCACTGACCGCAGTGATGTGTTTACTCATTACACCGAGGTGCAGTTCTGTCATCCAGAGTCTCATTTAGTCCTCCAGAACCCAAACCCGAGGCCGCCGTGGCCCGAGCGCTGATCTTATCCTCCCAGCGGCTGGGCTGAGATAAAACGTGCCACGCTCAGCTCAGCAACTAAACATTTGTCTCATGGCTTTAACTGAATTGTTTACAGAGAGCTGGTCGGTAGTATAGTGCTGTTTTTTTAGTCGTATTGCTGAGGCAGACTGCTCACAAACTCACCTCTATAGATTACTGGGAGAATGAAGCCTTTTAGCATCAGGTTTGTGACATTTTTCATGCGCAAAAGTTTTAATTTTTCTGTTGAGATTTATTTTATGGTTGGGCTATCCTAGAAACTCTATGTACATGTGTGGTGTTTGGGTTACAGTCGATTTCCCCCATCAGTACAGGGTTTGCATTGGAAGCACAGCACTATACCCTTTAGTTGACTGGCCACTTAATTTTTACACTTATATTTTTCCGTCTGAAGTTGAATTAGAAATACCGGTAACGCTTTACAATAAGGTGTAATTAGTTAACTACTTTAGTTAACATTAACTAAGATTAATAATTGCTGTAGATATTATTCATTCTTAGTTCATGTTAATTTAAGCAATACATGATTAAAGGGGACCTATAATGCCCCTTTCACAAGATGTAATATAAGTCTCTGTTGTCCCCAGAATGTGAAGTTTCAGCTCAAAATACCCCACAGATCATTTATTATAGCTTGTCAAATTTGCCCCTATTTGGGTGTGAGCAAAAACACGCCGTTTTTGTGTGTGTCCCTTTAAATGCAAATGAGCTGCTGCTCCCGGACCCCTTTCCAGAAGAGGGCGGAGCTTTAACAGCTCGTGCTTCGGTCGCTCAACAACAACAAAGCTGGAGAATCTCACGCAGCCAAAATGACGACGGTGTTCATCCTTACATTGTTCAAACACTGATGGAGAGACTCAGGAAGAAGTTACAACTTTTAGACGTTTCTGAATGGTTAGTGGATAAATTTATGTAATTGCTGTGGAGTTGATTCAACTCATCCACTAGCATGTGCCATCATGTTATTCTTTTTTCGTTGAATTGACCCTCGTTTGTGAAGCAGTCCGGCATAAAAAAAATCGGCACTTTTGCCACACCCCCTTTGTTGCGTGTTCTCGGGGGCGGGGTTTATGTAAATTTCGGGGTTTGTGATGTCACTAACCCGGGAAGAAGCTCGTTGTAGTCCCTACCAGTTGTTTGTTGTAGTCCTTAAAAAGCGATTCCCATAAAAGAAAATATCTCCCTTTGCATTGAACTTTGCAGACATTGTTTATGCTCAAACAGCAACATTACACACTCACTAAAGTTATGAAATCATAATCAACCACCCCTTTAAATGTAGTTTTCAGCTCATAGCTGACTGGTCTGTGGTAAGTGAATGTTTTTAAATGATGTGATTTCAGTGGACTTTTTTTCAAATATGAGTTGTATTATAACACTGTCAGTTTGGATTCTCTAAGATGCAAAAATATAAATCAAATCAAACTCAATTGTTAAAAGATTAGAGTTATGAAGTATCAACCTGATTCTCAAACCTTAAGTATGTTAATTTTTTTTTTTTAACAAGCTGTTTTAACAATCTACCCAGATCCCAAACAGAACATGAGGATGTTAAAGACAAGATAACAGAAATAAAAGAACACTTAAAGGAATGGGTAAATCATGTTGTGAAAATCTCTGTGCACTTCAGAGCCTCTCGTTGCTTTTACACACAAAACAAGGGCACTTATGCCCGGACTGTATTCACATCACCTTCACAGACTTTCAGAAGAGATTCATTTGTTTCTCACTCTACATCTGCCTGAGATAAAGTAAGTCTATTTCTGTTGCTTCTGAAACATGAACACAGTTGTTTTAATATTTCAGAAAGACTGATACAGCCTCGCAACTTTAATATAAGAAGTCAAGCAATCAGGCCCTGATTTAAATCTGACTGAAGGCATAAAGCCCCAGGGTAAAGGAGGAGGGCAGGTCCGCCGCAGAACAAATGAACGTAATCCATCTTTAGGGGCAGGGGTGAGATACTGGGCCACATCTCTGACACACACACACACACACACAGTCCGAGAGCCACCCTTTAAATGTCTGGAGGCAAGCTGAAAATAGGGAGCTTATTAATGAGGATTTACTGTCTGCAGTCAGTTTTCTTGTAAATGACTGCCAAAGGAAGTTCATAAAGTCTTTTTCTTTTTGTTTCTGTATATAGTGAGCCGCTGACAATAATATGCAGTGATGGAGGGCAGTTATATGTTCACCATGAACATTTTCATGCCATCATCAAATAAAAGTGTCATGTTATAAAAAATAAAGTTGTAAAGGACTGCTTTGACTCTGATTGGATGAGATGCTTTTGTAAAAAAACATTTCATTTTTAGTGGGTGAAAAAATACAGTACAACTAATTCTTTTTAGTGAATCAAAAGTGAACAGTGTAGCGCGATTCACAAATGAATGACTCTACTTGAACCCTGATAATTGCTGCTCGCAGCTATATTATTTATTGTTTTAGTTAATGATAATAACCCTGGTCGAATGTGCTACACCCAGCCAGAATCAGCTCAAGAATTGACAGAATTTCCCCACATTTTACTTTCATTATTTGTTCTTCTGCTGTTAAGGAATAATAATCTTACTTTGATCTTTGGACCAAGTTGTTGAGCACCAAACTGGTGGTGTTGGAAATATTTATCCATCTGTCAAAAGACATACAGTGTGACCGGTCTGATTCACAAACAAGTGACTCTTTAAAAGCAGTTATTTTAATGAATCAGAAAAATACAGCACAAACCGTGTAGTCTGATTCACCAACAAATGATTCTTTTAAACCAGTTCTTTTTTAATGAATCATAAACATACTGTGCGACCAGTGTAGTCTGATTCACACACTAATGACTCTTTAAATTGTTTTTTTTTTTTTTTCAGTAAATCAAAAACATACACAACCAACTTTGTCTGATTCACAAACACAGACTCTTTTAAACCAGTTCTACTGGTTTACAGAACCAAAACAAGTTTAGTCTGATTCACAAACAAGTCTTTAAATCATAATTTTTTTCAGTGAATCGAAAAATATACAAGTAGACCAGTGTAATCCGATTCACAGTCAAATGACTCATTTAATCCAGTTCTTTTTTCTTTTTTTTACTGAATCAAAACATACAGTGCAGCCAGTGTAGACTGGTGTGTAAACGAATGACTCTTTTAAACCGGTTCTCTTTAGTGAATCAAAAACATACAGCACAAACCATGTATTCTGATTCACAAACTAATGACTCTTTTAAACTGGTTCTTTTTAGTGAATCATAAACATACAGCACAAACCATGTATTCTGATTCACAAACGAATGACTCTTTTAAACTGGTTCTTTTTAGTGAATCATAAACATACAGCACAAACCATGTAGTCTGATTCACAAACGAATGACTCTTTTAAACTGGTTCTTTTTAGTGAATCATAAACATACAGCACAAACCATGTATTCTGATTCACAAACGAATGACTCTTTTAAACTGGTTCTTTTTAGTGAATCATAAACATACAGCACAAACCATGTAGTCTGATTCACAAACAAATGATTATTTTAAACCGGTTCTTTTTTTAATGAATCATAAACATACTACATGACCAGTGTAGTCTGATTCACAAACTAATGACTTATTTAATTGTTATTTTTCAGTAAATCAAAAACATACAGAACCAGTGTTGTCCAATTCACAAACAAAGACTCCTTTAATCCGGTTATTTTTTTACTGAATCAAAACCACACTGTACAACCAGTGTAGTCTGATTCCCTAACAAATGACTCTTTTAAACCTGTTCATTTGTACTGAATCAAAACATACAGTGCAGTCAAGACTGGTTTGTAAACAATCTTAGCACACCCTTTACATGTGGTAAAATCAGTGTAATGCACAGCCACTTGTGACTTATTGCTTTATTGCGCTCTGGAAGGGTTTCCCAAGCTGCCGTTATTGTTTTTCTTTCTTTCTCTTCTTTTCACTCCATCTCCAAAGATTAGTCACACTGTACTGTCATACAAGACAGACAAACAGACTCCCTGTAACACATATTTTCAGATAAACAACCAGATATAACTGCATACAGGAACCTATTGCTCTCACAAACTGAGGTTATACTGAGAGGAAGAGAACTATAATTACTTTTCCTTCTGTCAATATTTTGCCAAAGTGTAACAACTATTGATTTCTCAAAGGTGATTTCGGTTGTCTATCTGCGTTGGTGCATTTCTTTTTGCCGTGACCCTTCTCTGCCAGTATGATTCTATAACGTGATAATAAACCATTGTGTGTTTTGCACCAGAGAAGCAGGGAAGTACCTTTACTGCCCTCAAAACAACACCTGGCCAACCAGCCTCTTAAAACGAAATTTTATTAGGGTGTTAAAAATGACTGCTGAAACTTCAGAGAGCTGTTTTTATAAGTGAGAAGAAGGCCACAACTTTTAGCTCTAAGTGAAAGTAAAAAAACAAAGTACCTCAAAAATGTTGCATTAATGATTAAATCTGAACTAGTGGTAAAATCACATCACCTTGCAAAAATAAACACTCCAGCATCGTTTAAACTCTAAAGTGTTCATATCATTCCCATATATTTCACTGAAGTCCACTTGTAAAGTTCTAACAAAAGCCACAACAGGCTTTTACGACCATTTTCACCCTGTTTTTGACCCTTAGAATGAAACTGACTCCAGACTGTTTTATTTTGCATGTACAATGAGATTCAGTACAAAGCCTGAATTACAATGTGATATTTCATAAGACAATCTATGCTAAGGTGTGCCACACAAATTGTTAAAGGGATTTGCTAAAAATGTTTGTTTATTTAATTTAATTTATTAATTTTAATGGGGTTCAATGTTGTTTTGGACCCCGTTGACAGTTGAAACATTATTTAAAATATCTTCTTTCATTTTTAGAGGAAATATCAATTTAGGATTATTGAAATGATCAAAGTCTAAAGTTGTCAGTGTTATTTGATATACTATAGTTTTTGCTAATATTTTGAATGCATATAATTGAATTTATAATAGTTTATTTAAAGTTTATTTAATACTTCGATTTAAACTAAGCAAAATCAAAACTTTTTTTTTTCATATCTTACTTTATCTAATTTAATGTTTATTTTTAGAGGTTCAAGCACATGGCGCTGAAACTCTATTGTAATTGTTACATTTTCCAAGGATCAGCATTTTCCCCCTTAAAAGTGATCAGGCAGACCAAACCGTTAGTCGTAGAGACTTGAAACTTTGAACACCGTCTACAACGTCACCAAGAATCGGCCTGACGGGGGCGCTACAGCTGTGAAAACCGTTAGGTGTAGATATAAGTGTCTTATATCAGGTGGAATCCTTGACTCAAGACGGACAAAATGCGGAATCGCTCAGGTAAATTTTCGGGTATTTTCAAAAAAACTAGTCCTAGGTTTTTTGCCCAGTCGGAACCAAACCAATGCAGCGAGATTCTCCGGAGTCTGATTGTCAATAATCATTTTTAAAAAGCTGAAATTTCGATTCACGGTCGCTAAGGGTCGTGGGTGAAGCCACTTTTACTAAAATGGCTATAACGCATGAACGAAATGAGATATTTTACCAAACTCGGTACACCTTTGCGTGAAAAAGCACGCTGCGACTGGCCACTTGGTGGCGCTATAACATGAAGAAAACATGAAAACGGCTATAACTACTTCACCATTAGTCTGATTGACTTGAAAATTGGCATGCAGTGTCTTCTTTCGAGGTGCCATTGTTATATATATGGACAATCTCACAATGAAATTTGAGCAGCTATTAGAGACAAGGTTAACAGAGGCCGATCAGAACGAAACTCGCTGGGCCTGTTTGACTCTAGAGGCCTGTGAGAAATTCGAAAGAAATCGGCCACCGGGGGGCGCCTTAGCGTTTTTCACATGCGTAAAGTATTGTGTATCATGCGATTTTTTTTTTCACACACGGCCACTCATTCTGAGCAACTTTGTCTCTAGGACCGCCTCTGTCCATCGAATCGAAATATTAGAGATTATTTTGAAAAACCAACTTTGACGAACTAGTCCTACGTTTTTGGCTCAACCTCCATAACTGTTAAAAAGCTCTAAAAACTATATATTTTATATGGTAAATTGCCTGTTTTTGCTGTAAATGATCTTTTCCATCTATGATCGAGATGGTTACAGGTTTGCTAATTAAAACATTATACCTTTTTACGCAAGCGTTTAAAGGCCTTAAAGCACTTGAACCCTGATAATTGCTGCTCGCAGCTATATTATTTATAGTTTTAGTTAATGATAATAACCCTGGTCGAATGTGCTACACCCAGCCGGAATCAGCACAAAAACTGACAGAATTTCCCCACATTTTACTGTCATTATTTGTTCTTCTGCTGTTAAGGAATAATAATCTTACTTTGATCTTTGGACCAAGTTGTTGAGCACCAAACTGGTGGTGTTGGAAATATTTATCAAACGTCAGAAAATTGTGGAAGCACAGAATTAATGTATGTTTTCTCTGTATGGTGAACTAAAGCAAATTTCCATGCCTTGTGCATGTGACCCCTTTACTCTTTTAATTAGAAGAGGCTCTTCTTTGGCGTCTCATTCAGAATGAAGAGCTGCTAGAGGCGGCAAGCTATATGTTCCCTCTTAATCTGTAGAGTTCAATTTGTAACATTTGTTGCTCCAATTAATCAGTACGATCCTGATAATGCGCACCTAAGGTTATACATATGTTTGGAAGACTGAGTGTCCACATGTGAAAAATTGGAGCTGTCTGGAGATTAATCATGTTTGGGTGGAAAGAGCGAGAGATATGCCACGTCTCTGGAGGGAAAGGCTCCAGGCATGAGTGACTCTCAGTGGGTCGAAGCTGATTAATTGGCAGCCTGTTGAATGCAGGGAGGAAAAGGGACCGGCCATGGGCACACATCATAAACCACAATGCAAAGACACGCTGAACGCATTGGCCACAGTAGACATCTCTCTCTCTCTCTCCCTCTCTCTCTTTCCCTCGAGTAAAATGATCCCATTGGACAGATCTGTCTCACCTTGAGGACCACATATCAATAATGACTCTCCAGTTGAAAATGTATTGAGATCCATGTAAAGGCAGGGGGTAAAGATCAAAGGTGAAGCTTTAAATTTGGTAGCAATTTGTGTTAAAGAGGACCTATTATGTTTTTTAACATGTTCATCTGTCATTAGTGTGTAATGTTGCTGTTTGAGCATGTTTTGAGCATCTTCTCTATATCAGTGTCAGTGTTTCTGAACTCCCTGAAACGCCTCCATCTTGAGTTTTCTTCACAATATTCCTCATTTAAATAATTCATACACAGAATAAAGAGGCGGGGCCTGCTTGAGTTAGTTAGTAGTGTGTATGTAAATATGTAAATGTAAGTAGTGTGTACATATGTTGGAAATTAACATTTATTCATGTTTAATAAATGGACATTTATTAATAAGTTTAATGAATAATAATTAATAATTGTTCACCTTTTGGTTATTATTGTTTCCTCTAGTAATTGTGTGTCTGATTTTTAATTTCCAACATATTTTGGATTCATTTTAAGCCAGACATATAGTCATTTTTAAACAATAGTTGAGTTAAATAAAACTGCCCAAACATTTAACCCAACCGCTGGGTCAAAACAACCCAGTTGATCGCTTTGTCCATATTTAAACCAACATTAATAAATAATTAAGTCAAAGATTCAATGCTATACTATTTCAGTCTTTCTACTTCAGTTTAATTCAATCTGTTACATGCCATTTGTGAACATTTTTTTCAGTGTATTATTTAAATGGAGGCGTTTAGTCATAAATGTTTACATGAGCTGAGGACCATTACCTTCATTTATGAACAAGCGCTTTGTTAATTCAGAGACATTTTAATAGATGATGATGAGGATGATGTCTTTGCTCCATAAAACCTCCGCTTTCAGGAGCGTGTATCTGTGAGCGTGCTCCAAATATCAAGACACTTAACTCGCCAAAGCGAGAACCACTCCGGTGGAGACAATTAAAGCACGGCAACACTCATTTGTCAATTTGCTCATGCCTTTCAAATTGATCACATTTTTTCTCCTTAGTGCGGAAAGCCATTTGCCAAAGAAAACAGATGGTTCATCATTTTATGTTTCTTTTTCAATCTTAAGGCTTCCTTGCTCTTGGAGTTTATTCACCTGAAGACAGTGGTGCATAAGAAGACCGTGTTAAGGAGTTTGATTATCAAAACATCTATACTGCATAAGTATCACTTATAGTGGTATCTGAGGATGTTTGAGGCATTTCTTCTGGACTTCAGTCTGCTCCAGTGATCATACATAGCACATCCAGAACAGTAGATGGCAGAGGTGGACTATATTTTCACTAAAGGTGGCCGTGCTTTTCTTCTTCTCTCCTCTCCAACACATTTTAATGGTGTTTCTCTCTTATATAAGAATGCAGTGTCTTTTATGCTTCTCTTATCAGCAAGAAATTACGTTGTGCTTCCCCATCAGCTCTCCTCCCTGCCCCTGTGTTTTATCATATCTCGAAAAGTGCCAGAAATCAGAAACTTCCTCATTTCTCCCGAGTGATCTGGCTTTGATCGCTGACCTAATTAATGGAGCAATTGATACATGTAAATATCAGATTAGCTATGCAAATGACCGTGCACCAAAAACATGCCCTCGTTTAGAAGTTACGAAGGACTTTTTCTCTGAAGGGAAATGACACATGCAGGCCTCAGACAAGATCTTGCAAGTGATGCATTTAGAGTCAACATGAAACACTGATCAAACCAATTTACTTATCCTGTTTCAAGTGAAACAAGAAAAAATGAGAGTGGGACTTGATTTTATTCATTAGGAATTGATTGGATCATGAAACCAGAATGGAGCCAGTATTTATTATATTATATTATATTATATTATATTATATTATATTATATTATATTAATTATATTATATTATATTATATTATATTATATTATATTATATTATATTATATTATATTATATTATGTTGTTATGTTATGTTATGTTATGTTATATTATATTATATTATATTATATTATATTATGTTATGTTATGTTATGTTATGTTGTTATATTATATTATGTTATATTACATTATATTGTTATATTATATTATATTATGTTATGTTATGTTATGTTATGTTATGTTATGTTATGTTATGTTGTTATATTATATTATATTATATTATGTTATATTACATTATATTGTTATATTATATTATATTATATTATATTATATTATATTATATTATATTATGTTATGTTATGTTATGTTATGTTATGTTGTTATATTATATTATATTATGTTATGTTGTTATATTATATTATGTTATATTACATTATATTGTTATATTATATTATATTATATTATATTATATTATATTATATTATATTATATTATATTATATTATGTTATGTTATGTTATGTTATGTTGTTATATTATATTATGTTATATTACATTATATTGTTATATTATATTATATTATATTATATTATATTATATTATGTTATGTTATGTTATGTTATGTTATGTTGTTATATTATATTATGTTATATTACATTATATTGTTATATTATGTTATATTATATTATATTATATTATATTATGTTATGTTATCTTATGTTGTTATGTTATGTTATGTTGTTATATTATATTATGTTATGTTATATTATATTATATTATATTATGTTGTTATATTATATTACATTATATTGTTATATTATATTATGTTATATCATATTATGTTGTTATATTATATTATGTTATGTTATGTTATGTTATATTATATTATATTATATTACATTATATTGTTATATTATATTATGTTATGTTATGTTATGTTATGTTGTTATATTATATCATATCATATCATATCATATATCATATCATATCATATCATATCATATCATATCATATCATATTATATTATATTATATTATATTATATTATATTATATTATATTATATTATGTTATGTTATGTTATGTTATGTTATGTTATATTATGTTATGTTGTTATATTATGTTGTTATGTTATGTTATGTTATGTTATATTATATTATATTATAATATATTTATTATATTACAAACTTGTATGACTTTATTCCGTAAGACAAAAAAGTACAAATGCGAAATAATGTTTTTTTTTTTTTATTGCTGTTTTCCATGCATTTCCATGAATTATATTACATAATATATAAATTAAATTACAAACCTTTATGACTTTATTTTTGCATTTGTACTTCTTTTGTCTTATGGATTTTTTCATTGCTGTTTTCCATGCATTTCCATTAATTAAATCATATATCGTATCATATCATCATATCATATGTCATGTCGTATATCATACAGTTTGTCATGTCATATATCATATTAAATGTCATATCATATCAATCATAAACCTGTATGACTTTGTTCCATAAGACAAAAAAGTATAAATGCTAAATAATGTATTTTTCATTGCTGTTTTCCATGCGATGAATTGGAACTGGGGTTCCTTAGCCTTATGATAGTTTTGTGTGTTGAACACAAGAGACTGAAACCAGTTCAGATCAGTTTTGTGAACTAGACCAACTGATTCATTGAAGAGATTCGACTCGTTTAAACCACTTACACACTTCTTCTTTCTCTTCTCTGCATTTCACCTCTGCTCTAGCTTGTTTTCTAATCTGTAGCTTTCTAATAAACCTGACTTCGTGTGCTATGAATATTGTTGACTCTGTGATGAACTGCTTATGTACCTTTGGACAATCATCTCAAATCATAGAGGGGCGAATGGAGGAGGATGAGGAGGGCAATGGACTCGAGCCCCTGATGTGGGGGGAAAATAATGGAAAGGCAGAGAAGCTTAAAAAAGTAATCTTTCTAAAATGACTTGATTTTTTCCAGCAAGCCTTATAGCGATCGCCTGTGTCTGCCGCAGCCCTTTCTGCACTGGAAGGTACAGGGATTAAGCAGAGAGAGGAAGCCCAACTGGACACAGATGCACTGGGCCGTACAGATAGACGGACAGAGCCGGGTCGAGTGAGTCAAACACTGAGACACTTCAAGTGTTCGCTCAGATTTCACTTTCACAGTCCAAATGTGAGAGGAGGACTAAGTGAATAGAAGAAAAATTTTAGGAGGTTAAGGCCCTCTAACCACAGATTAGATAAAGTTGACATGCTTTTTATAGTGAGATTAGAGAGAGAATGCATAGTGGGAGACCGGGGCTAGTTGTCACACTGTTAAAACACACTATAATGCTGTTTTTCTAAGTCTTGATTTTGTTTTCGGGCACTTTTCTCCCCAGTCTGTCCATAGCACTCCTTTTAGTCCATGAAGCCCCTCCTTCTGAAAAGCACAATGTGCTCTGATTGGTTGGCTGGAGCAGCGTGTTGTGATTAGTCAAGGTCATGTGATATCACTGGCTTTATAACCGCATTTATTACACACACTTTTACGTGCACATAAACCCTGAGAACACTGGAAAGAAATTTCAGATCACCTTCACTCGAATCAAGCTTGAATCTACAGCATGTAGGAGATGAACCACTTTCAACAATTCCTCTGTTTTTTCTTATTAAACTCAGCATCAGACATTTGCCTTTTACATACTGTGTACAGTACAATACAAAGCTAGTAAACAATATAAATCACAACAAATACATCCATTACAGCTGCAGGTTAAATTACAGCTGACATGAGAGGAAATCTGGGCTCTTTATCATAAAATAATTTTTATCATAAAACTAAATATTTTCCATAAAATATTCAGTTTGTAAGAAGCATATATTTTTTTGGCATATCTATTTTATTTGATTTCATTTTACGCCCCACCAGTATTGTTTTTTTAAAACATGAATAATAATATATTTAATAATAAATGTAATTAATTTATTTACTTTCATCCAATCTTAAGTAGAAGTTATTTTATTTATTTATTTTATTTTATTTTATTTTACGCCCCACCAGTATTGTACTTTTAGAAAAAAATAATAATAATGTTTTTAATAATAAATGTAATTAATTTTATAACTTTCATCCAATCTTAAGTAGAATTTATATATATATATATATAATTGTATTTTACACACCAGTAGTGTGCTTTTAGAACATTAATTAAAATGTATTTAATAATAAATGTAATCCAATTTTTTACACCCACCAGTAGTGTACTTTTAAAAAGATGAATAATAATGTATTTAATAATAAATGTAATTAATTTCATTACTTTCATCCAATCTTAAGTAGAATTATTTTATTTTATTTATTTATTTATTTATTTTATTTTATTTTATTTTATTTATTTATTTTATTTTATTTTACACCCCACCAGTATTGTATTTTTAGAAAAATTAATAATAATGTTTTTAATAATAAATGTAATTAATTTCATTACTTTCATCCAATCTTAAGTAGTTTTATTTTATTTTATTTTATTATTTTATTTTATTTTATTTTATTTTATTTTATTTTATTTTATTTTATTTTATTTTATTTTTTATTTTATTTTATTTTATTTAATTTTATTTTATTTTATACGCCCCACCAGTATTGTACTTTTAGAAAATGAATAATAATGTATTTTTTTTATTTATTTATTTTATTGTACTTTTTTTTAAAAAATGAATAATAATGTATTTAATAATACATTTCATTAATTTCATTACTTCCATCAAATCTTGAGCAAAATGAAACGGTTTTTCTTTTTAAAGAAGAGAACCTTGAACTAATGTGATTATTAGTTCCAAGTTCTCTTCTTAAACACATATGTTGTGATCGGCTATGGCAGTGTCAGTATTTTCACATTCTCTGTGGACGGACGTTGGGACGTGGCGTAGTTCTCATCTAATGCAGCTCCGGTGTTGAGTTTTTGCCTAAACTTGCTTAGGTTGTCTAAAAGCTACACCGGTTCTGTGTTAGACATAAACATAAAGATCTGAGACAGTAATGGGTCATTATGCATTTTAAATGTGGCCACATTCGGCTGGGTGGAGACGCAGAAATCTCCTCCTGCGACAGTTCTGAGATGAAGGACCTGCACTTGAACGCTCTGCGAGACAATGAAGCCTGTTCGTCCCTTAATTAAAACAAGCCACCAGCTGTTCTGCCAACAATTAAAAATGAGAGCTATGAAGGTGTGGTATTTATAGAGAGTTTGGGTGGCATTGCTTCTTTTACAGATGATTTAGCAAGCAGCTGTTGCCTTTTTGAAGCTGGATGTAAGTTAGTGCCAGTCAGCCAAATCACTTCCTCTGTCTGTGTTTTGTCTCTTGATTTGGACGCCTCAGCGTCTCACTGATGCCCAACTGCACGCAGCCGCCCATGGAGACTCATTTTTAGTTACAAATTACTTGAAGTTACACATTATGTGATGAATTTACAGTAAAGCCATGTGTGTTTTAGTTTTTATGTACTTATAAATGCAGAAACTTATTTAGGAAAGGAATGAATTTGGACACACAAAAAAGCATGTCATGTCACTGACCCATATACAGTTGCAAAAAAAAAAAAAAAAGTAAGTTGTTCACTTTTCTGGTTTTCTGCATAAATTGGTCATAAAATTGTATTTGTTTAAAGTCACAAAAATCAACAAACACACCATTTCTAAGCTGATAAAACACAAACAGTCATGATCTTTCATGTCTTTATTGAACACACCCATTAAACATACAAAGTGATGGTGGCAAAAGTAAACGAAACAGTTCTTTAATAACTGCTTGAACCCTCTTTGGCAGCAATAACCTCAAGTAAGTGCTTCCTGTAGCTGTGAATCAGACCTGCACAACGTCCAGGAGTAATTTTGAACCATTCTTCCTTCCTTAACTGCTTCAGCTCACCCATATTCTTCGGACGTCTGGTGTGAATGTCTCTCTTGAGATCATCTCTATTGGGCTGAGGTCTGGGCTTTGACTAGGCCTCTCCGAAAGGTGGATTTTATGTTCATTATCCTGCTGCATCTTCTGAGCTTCAGCTTGTGGACAGCCTTGAGATTATCCTGTAGGATATCCCGATAAACTTGGGAATTCATTTTCCTCTCCGCAATGGCAAGCGGTCCAGAGGCAGCAAAGCAGCCCAAAATCATGATGCTCCCTCCAGCACACTTCACTGTTGGGATGATGTTTTCATGTTGGTACGCTGTTTTCTCTTTTTGCTATACATAGCGCAGCATGCTCTTCCCAAATGATTTTATTTTTGCTTCATCTGTCCACAAGACATTTTCCCAGTAGTGTTGAGGAGTGTCAAGGTGGTCTTTGAGCAGGCATGGTATCCATGGAAGGACACCACGAAGGAAGCCATTGCTCTAAAGTTTGCCAATGTTGACTCATGAACGGAGATGTTAACCAGCTTTAATGAATCCGTCAAGTCTTTAGCTGTTACTCTAGCCCTCATATGGTCTTCGGGGTCTTTTTGATCCGCAAATGATGTTTGCTAAAATTAAAAAAAAAAAAAAATTAAAAAAAAAAATTGTCCAAATGGCATGAGATCCCAAGCAACAAAATGTAATTTTGTAACAAAAACATTTATTTTTATTTTTATGTAATTTTACTCTGTGTATTAATGTTTTCACTCCACATGTGTGTAGTTTTTGGAGGGTTTATGATATCTTTTACATTTTTTGAATAGGTTTTTATACAAAAAAAAAAAAGACCCACATTTCTAACTTTCATTCATGGCTAACATGGATAATTTGATATGGTTTAGTATGGTAAGATTTTTGCCCATCTTTTGGAAAATGCAGTTTTAAAAGTAAAAAACACTATTTGCTATGTGCTATTTGACTAACTTTGCAGTTGGACTTGTATCTAAATATTATGAAATCACAATTATAACAATACAAATTACTTTCTCAAACTGATTTTTTTTTTTCAGTACAAAAAATGCTATTTTTTTATAATATTTAGATATGAATCCAACTGAAAAAAAAACTAAAAAAAAAAAAAAAAACTTGTGAATTACAGTAATACAGTATAAGTCTCTGGTGTCTCCAGATTGTGTCTGTGAAGTTTCAGCTCAAAATACCCCACAGATCATTTATTATAGCTTGTCAAATTCGCCCATATTTGGGTGTGAGCAAAAACACACCGTCCCTTTAAATGCAAATGAGCTGCTGCTCCCGGCCACCTTTCCAGAAGAGGGCGGAGCTTTAACAGCTCGCGCTTCGGTCGCTCAACAACAACAAAGCTGGAGAATCTCACGCAGCCAAAATGACGACGGTGTTCAGCCTTACATTGTTCAAACCGGAGTCGACACTGATGGAGAGACTCAGGAAGAAGTTACAACTTTTAGACGTTTCTGAACGGTTAGTGGATAAATGTATGTAGTTGCTGTGGAGTTGATTCAACTCATCGACTACCATGTGCCGTCATGTTCATCTTTTGTGTTGAATTGACCCTCGTTTGTGAAGCAGTCCGGCGTAAAATGACGGCATGTCAACAACACTCGACTACAACAACTCTTCCTCTTCTCTAAAGCAGCCCAACATGGCCACACCCCCTTTGTTGTGTGTTCTCAGGGGCGGGGTTTATGTAAATTTTGGCGTTAGTGATGTCACCAACCCAGGAAGAAGCTCGTTGTAGTTCCTACCAGCTGTTTGTTGTAGTCCTTAAACAGTGATTTCTGTAAAAGAAAATATCTCTCTTTGCATTGAACTTTGAGCGTCGTAACTTTGCAGATGTTGTTTATGATCAAACAGCAACATTACACACTAACTAAATTTACAAAATTGAAATCATAATCAACCACCCCTTTAAACAGACAGTCTATTTATACTCTAATGACTGCTTTTGGGAAGTTACTTGTAGTCAATATAATCTCTAAAGTGGACCACTGAAATACATTGTTTCCCAATATTGTAACATGCTATATGTTCCGCCGCACTGCTCGTTTCCTCTAAGGCTCATCGTTCATCTCCTCTGTTTCTCAAACATCCATTTTAAAGATGTTTTTCCAGGTTGGAGATGTAGCTAAGTGATTGCAGTTGGCACATGCACAGCTTATGCAGGGGGATCCCTTTCACTGTAGATTTATGGGATGGATTTGGGGAATGGTGTGGTGGCAGATGGTACCGGAAATAAGGTTTTGTGAAGGGCCACTCCCTCCTCAGAGAGACATTTGGAGCCAGTAGTTATAAAGCACATTCAGCTCAGGCAAGCCAGTACAATCTCTGTCACTATCGATCATTCCTTTCTGCACTTTTGTGTCGATTAGTCAATCTCAATCTCTTTCACAGCATTCAAATCCAGCCACTCATTTTCCAACTCCTTTTCTCTGGCCATCCTTAAAGGACTTTTCAAAAACTACTGCTAGGTCAGCAAAATGGCAAGAGGTCCCTCTAAGGTGAATAAGAGAGCGAACGGTGGAAGGAGTGAGTGAAAGAGCTCCAGCGAGACGGAGAGGAAGACGAGGCAGTGGGATTGACACCATGATTTGCCTCAGTGTGTTTCACAGCCCGGCTGACTGACATTAATGAAAACACACACAGAGCCACAGACAGCGCAGGGAATGCACGGAATAAACAAGGTCACTCAGAAGAGTATGTCATCTAAAGTCCCATCATTTCCTCACAGAACGTTCCTATTTGTATGACTGCTGTGTGTGCGGGACTGAATGTGTCTCTTCAGACACGAGATTTGATGCACAGTCACCGTTTAGACATGTTTTTATCCACAGTGATGTACAGTGCATTCGTTTTTATTAAAGGGGACAATGGACTTAATGAAAAACAACTGAATTGAATGGATGTGATGAGAAGTAGTAACTACCGTTTAAAAGTTACTGTGTCGTCATTTCTTTGTGCAGTAGAGTTTTGTGTTGTTATGGCAACTGCGTATTCACAATTTTTTTACACACATACCAAAACACATTGCACCCAATTTCTTCAGCTCTGGATTAAGCATCATCTCATGAAAGATAAAACGAGGTGCGATTATAATGAGATGGTAGTTTGCGGTTGGCTTCAGAGCTGCGCGCTCCTTTGAGCTGTGTGGGAGGAGATGGGCCATACATAATTGAAGTCCACAAAGGAACATTGAAGGAGAACTGCTGCACAAGAGGGCTTCGCACTAATCCTCAATCTTTCCCTGAGACAAAGACGTCGCTGACATGGAGTTCCACTAAGAGACCATTGAGCCAAACCGGCTGAGATGCGTCGGACACTGAGCCATGAATGCTGTGGCGACTAACAGAGTCAGTTCATTATACTGGAGTTCCAGCAGAGTTCATTAGGAACTTTATTGTTATTACAGATGACTCATTAATGCGTGTCAAGCTGAGGTCTAAACCTACACCTGAGTTTCCCCTCACTCTCCTGCAGTGGCGCAATCATAGCAGACATTATTGAACGAGTTAAGATCATAATAGAAACCTTTGTGCATTTCTTTCTTTGTATTTTTTATTTTTTTTTAATGACGTGCTTTGAAAATTCTTTAGAACATGAAACTGAATCGTCTAGTTTGAGGTAAATACTGTGTCCAAGTCCTCCATACTTTTGAGTTCCTTACTATGAGTTTGGAAATCAAAATTACAGCAAATTTTGCATTAAAGGGAAAAAAATTCTGTCATCATTTACTCACCCTCATGTTGTCCCAAACCCGAAAGACTTTTGTTCATCTTCAGAACACAAATGAAAATATTTTTTAATTAAATCTGAGCAATTTCTGTCCCTCCATAGACAGCTACGCAACTACCACTTTGACGCTTCAAAAAGTTCATAAAAGACTGTAAAACCATTCCATATTAATTGAGCGGTTTTGTCCAAATTTTCTGAAGAGACTTAATCGTTTTATATGACGAACAGATTGAATTTAGGCTTTTATTTACATTTAAACATGAATCAACTCACACCAATGAGGTTCATTCTCGCGTTACGCAGCACGTTTGAGCTTCATCGAGAACCAATGAGGTTCATTCTCGCGTTACGCAGCACGTTTGAGCTTCATCGAGAACCAATGAGGTTCATTCTCGCGTTACGCAGCACGTTTGAGCTTCAGCGAGAACCAATGAGGTTCATTCTCGTGTTACGCAGCACGTTTGAGCTTCAGCGAGAACCAATGAGGTTCATTCTCACGTTACACAGCACGTTTGAGCTTCAGCGAGAACCAATGAGGTTCATTCTCGCGTTACGCAGCACGTTTGAGCTTCAGCGAGAACCAGTGAGGTTCATTCTCGCGTTACGCAGCACGTTTGAGCTTCAGCGAGAACCAATGAGGTTCATTCTCGCGTTACGCAGCACGTTTGAGCTTCAGCGAGAACCAATGAGGTTCATTCTCACGTTACACAGCACGTTTGAGCTTCAGCGAGAACCAGTGAGGTTCATTCTCACGTTACACAGCACGTTTGAGCTTCAGCGAGAACCAATGAGGTTCATTCTCACGTTACACAGCACGTTTGAGCTTCAGCGAGAACCAATGAGGTTCATTCTCACGTTACGCAGCACGTTTGAGCTTCAACAAGAACCAGTGAGGTTCATTCTCGTGTTACGCAGCACGTTTGAGCTTCAGCGAGAACCAATGAGGTTCATTCTCACGTTACACAGCACGTTTGAGCTTCAACAAGAACCAGTGAGGTTCATTCTCGCGTTACACAGCACGTTTGAGCTTCAGCGAGAACCAGTGAGGTTCATTCTCGCGTTACGCAGCACGTTTGAGCTTCAGCGAGAACCAGTGAGGTTCATTCTCGTGTTACGCAGCACGTTTGAGCTTCCTCAAGAGGTTTGTTCTTGTGCGTGAAGCAGGTTCGGTTGAGCTTTGTTTATGTTCACTGATCAATGTTTATATGTTGAAGTGTAAAGTGGTGCGTAGCTGCCAATGGAGGGACAGAAATCACTCAGATTTCTTTAAAATTATCTTCATTTGTGTTTAGAAGATGAATGAAAGTCTTACGGATTTGGAACAATAAGAGAGTGAGTAACTCTTTTTTTGGGTGAACTATCCCTTTAAAGTGGCTTCAGTTTTTACGATTCTGACAAAGACAGGATGTATTTCAGAGCTAAATGCAACAAAAATGAGCTCTAAAGATACATGTTACTGTAGATCTACATAAATAAATAAATAGAAAATATTGTATTGTATGGAATTATCAAAACAGAAGCAATAAAGTCATACAGGTTTGGAACAATATGTGAGCAAGTAAACGATGACAATTTAATCAGATGTGATTTGTTCAGAGCCCAAGACCCAAAACCTACTCAAATGTCAAATAGAAGTTAACGATTCTCTTAATTGTTCAGGACTTTAAAGGTATGCAGCAAAACACACTGCTATATTGCCTCTATAGACAGAACTGCGTTTGACATTCACATGGACAAAGTGACCGGCAGTTGCGGCCCATCGGAGTGACTCAGCATATTTGCACTTCATCTGTTGCTCTGCCCGTCCGTCCTCTCCACGTCAGTGCAAGCTCTGTGCTGGCCATCCTTTATCAGAGCATGAGGGAATATTAAAGGCCAATGTACCCCTGATGCTAAAAAAGCACAAGCGGAGACAAACGTCTGGGTGAGGTCAACATGATGAAGCATCGAGGTAAGATCGTTTGAAAGCACCAGAGCCTGAACAGACGATTGCAAACTGGCTAACCGTCGGTTCAATCGTCTGTCTTTGCTTTTGACCCTGCAGGGTGGGAATCAATTCATCACAAGCATCATGTTATATGGACTTGATTCCTGAAAAAAGATGCGTCACTGAGATCTGTCAAGATTTCCGAAGGCTTAAATCTTAAATCTAGGCCTAAATATGTATATACATGTGGGGTATGATATCTTTCACAATGCAATGATCTTTTATCTGAGCATTGGTAACACAGAGTGGACGTTGAATTGAATTGAGCTGATATCTGGATCTGCTTTGACCACAGCGCTTCAGTAGTCATGGCCTTCACTGTAATACGATCAGCGCTACACAGATTAAAGAGCTACAGTTTCCTCCCTGCTGAAGGTCTCATTTGGAGATATCACTAATCTTTACGCGGCTCTTCATCTCTGTCACCATGCCTTTCAAAAGCCAAAAGTGGTGCCGATGTCCTCCTCCTCCATATTCCCTGTCTCCGCTGACATCCCCATTAGGCTGCTCCAGTTGATAAATGCCATGCAGATTAGCGGAGGGGACATCGGTCCTTAGGCTACTTTCTCCAGATCGCTGCGCCCTTCATATCGCACTCGGTGTCTGATCAGGCCAAACGTGCTGCTGTCTAATAGTTATTCATGAGGTTTTACAGTGACCTCGCACCGGACACGGAGAGGTTTGTGACTGATACATCTTCATATAGAAATACTGAAGAGAAGGGAGAGATTATGAGTTAGCGGGAAGAAGGAAAAGCCTTTTTTGTGCTCACTGAATTCATGTTGGCTTCAAATGATTTTGAAAAACTTTTATTCCATTTTCAAAGAAAAGTTTAAAAGTTTTAGTGGCTCAAAAAAAAAAAAAAAAAAAAGTTTTAAAATGACTAAAAAGCAACAAAATATATTTCATTTTTTCTGCATGTCTCTGAAAGTTGGTTGCAACACATGATTTTTATTTTCGTTTTCAAATATTATTAAACGGTGAAGCAGTTTTAAACTATTTTTAGGAAAAACGTGTAATTATAGATTGTTTTATACTAATTTGATTTTTTTTTTAATGATTTTCTTTTCTTTAATGTGATAAATGGTAATAAAAATTCCCCAAAAAATGAATTTTAATACAGAAACTAAAAATATGCTTATCATATTAAAGGTATATTCAAGACATTGTGTGTATGAATTGTACTGCATTTTAATGTATTTTTTAATAAATACACTGTAAAAAATGTTTGTTTTTTTTAAGTTATAAAAAAACAAATTATTGCAGTACATTTTACACATTTACTTTGCTGTCATGATTTTTCCTGTGTTTTGTTTTCAAGGACTTTTATTTATATTTTTTTTGGCTTCCATTGTTTCTGGTGTTTCCTTCCTGCGTTTAGTTCTTGTTTACATTTGTTTACAAGGCAGCGAGGCAACGAGTCAGTGCTTAAGTTTTCGGACACAGCCCATAGTTGCCCTTGTTTGTCATTGATTACTCTCACCTGTTCCTTGTTAGCTTCTTGTTATCTCGAGTGTTTATACCCCCGTGTTTCAGTTGTCTTTGTGTTGATATACAAAGCTGTTACGTTTGCATTTCCCTGTAGGATTATTCTCCCCTTTGTTAATCTAATAAACTTACTGCTTGTGAACAGATCCTTGCCTCGCTGCTTCCCTGGCCCCCCAACTGAGCCTAATTTCTCCCAAGGTTTTTTTCTCCATTTTAACACCTGTTTGCCACCTGATGTCACCTGTTGGAGTTTGGGTTCCTTGCCGCTGTCACCTTTGGTTTGCTTGGTTGGGGACACTTGACATTTGATATTCAACAGTGCTTTGATCTGCCTGCATTGACACCAAAAATTGCTTTGACACAATCTGGATTGTTAAAAGCGCTATATAAATAAAGGTGACTTGACTTGACATGCAAAGGTTTTTTTTTAGGTATTTTTTTTTATTAATCAAAAATGCAGTAAAAACAGTAATATTGTGAAATATTATTACAATGTAAAACAGCTGTTTTCTATGTGCATATATAGTAAACAGCATTTAGTTGAAATAGAAATCTTTTGATCAACATACAAATAAAAAAAATATATAGGGTGAATTCAGGTTGATTGGGACACTTTTCCCCAGTCATCTTAATGGCAAAATCAACCTGAATTCACCCAATATTTCTTTCAATATATGCATATGGTATAAAGGCCAAAAGAAACTGAATAAAGAGAGAACTGAAAGCAAGATGGCTGAACAGAACCCAAAACTTGTACCACAAAATCATTTAGGAGACGTACAGAAAACATTTAATAATAACAAGGCATTTTTGTTGGGTTTTTTTTCCCCTCTGAATTTTTCCTTTAGGCGAATCTCCAAGAGATATACAAAGAAAAATAAAAGTGAGAATGACAGCGCTGTGGAGAGCCGAGATTACCGGCTGATAACAAAACCTTTGCTCCAACAGATTCACATCACACCAGTAGCAAAAGCTGTCATTTCCATACAAATGTCTGTGTGAAAAAATAGAATACCAGTCGTCTTTCATATTTCGTGAGCCCTTCCTTTTCAAGCCATGCTGTTTTATTTGATTTTGCATGCTTGAGCATTCAAAGTTCCCATTCGGCATTACTTTCGGAGGGCTTTTTCATAGAGTGTGTGCTCTCTCTCGCGCTCTCTTATGTTGTGAGACTGCTTGTCCTTTGGTTTCATCCACTTCACTGCTCTGCAGGGATACAGATGGCTGCGATAGCAGTCACATTTGGGTTGCTCAAGCCCTGATCATATGCCAAGCAGTGCGACAACCCCATTAATCTCCCTTATCAGTATGGCAGTTCGAGCGAAGTCCCTGCACTGCGCACTTTGCATGGGGCCACCGCTAACCAACGGAGGTAGAATAAAGCTCGCTGATTTAGCACCGTCTCTGAATTACAGCCAGTGTCACCTCGGCAGAATGGACATTCCCCTCGCTTCTGCTCTCGACCTCTCCGTTATTGTATTTCTTTCAAAACGCTTTCTGCTCTCGCTGAAACCAGCGGCTTGACAATTTTGTAATTTGTGTCGTGTGATAAAAAGCTAATTAACTTATAGAAGATGGCTTATCGCCTCTGCTCCTCCACGCTAACAGCAGAATGACCTTGATAAAATCTGCCGAAGTGCATGTTGATTTTCTCAAGTTATGTGTGTTGTTGAAGCCATTGATATCATACTGTTAGTCGGCATGATTAATGGCATTGACTGCTGAAGGATGTGAGAAGATGGCTTAGATAAAGAAAGCCTTGAGCCGTTATCCAACGAGTGTTTTTTGAGGACTGGAAGCCGCTGCCGCTGATAAACTCTGAGGAGAATATTTGCAATGATGAACATGAGCAGGCCCGTCATTATGAGGAAACAAAATGATTTGACCACTTGAACTTAACCGATCAGAAATGTATTGAAATTATCTTTAGTTTAGGTTCCAGTTCTCACTAGTTGCTTATTAGCATGCATATTGCTGTTTATTAGTACTTATAAAGCACATATTAATGCCTTATTCTGCATGACCATATTCTACGTCCCTTAACCAATACCTAAACTTAAAGGATTGGTTCACTTCAGATATCTACCGATGGTTTCTCTAGATAAGACTAGATTATTCCTCGTCGGGGATCGTGTAGAGCTCTTTGAAGCTGACATTTGGACCTTCAACCCGTTGAACCCCAGTGAAGTCCACTATATGGAGAACAATCCTGTAATGTTTTCCTCAAAAACCTTCATTTCTTCTCGACTGAAGAAAGAAAGACATGAACATCTTGGATGACATGGGGGTGAGTGAATTATCAGGAAATTTTAATTCTGAAGTCAACTAATCCTTTAACAACTATAACTTACTAACTATTAATAAGCAGTAATTAGTTTATTGAGGCAAAAGTTGTAGTTAATAATAAGAATCAGACCCTACACTACAGTATCAATCCCCAAATTTTTACCTGTTTGTAAAAGTACAGTCCGACAAACCTTTTCCTGAAACAAACCAGACTTCAAAGAGCTATTTCTACCTGATTTATCCAACAAAAAAAGTTTGTTGGTATAAATTGATTGGTACAAACACAAAATAGATAGATAGATATATCTTCTATATGGTCTGTGGATCAGATTTAGATATCATGCTCACCACAGCAAGGTCAGTAGTAATTAGTGGACCTTCTGTGTTATGTAAGAATCATTAAAACTAAATGATTTTAGTTCCTAGAAGAGCGAACACTACTGCGATCAAACCCACAGAGACCAGAGCGTGCCGACGGTGCTTCACAAAACAGATTTCCTTGGATACTTTTGTTTGCTGGATATATTGGGATTCTGCTGTCCATGCAGGAAATATATCTTTGTCTGCGATTTTGTGTCGTCTCGTTTAGCGCCCTACGGCTTAGCTAGCTGAGCTAGCACAGGAAGGCCGGGAATAAAGGCCCATTTGTTTTAGTTAGGACTAGCACACAGGACAGCCATGGCACCTAAATAGCTTTTCAGCTGTGGAGACAGGCTTCAGATATTTTTCCCCAGCCACCGGGGGTTTAGTTTACAGTGACCTGGCTGGTGAATGATGCCCTTTTTCACCGCAAAACCAGAGAGCAGATGCTAGCTAAATGAGAGGAATCATTCCCGGCCTGGTCTGGTGTGAGACCTAATGTTGTTGCCACTCTTCCTTTAGAGATCAACATGTTATTTATTAATTCAGGAACTTCACTGGACCAAATCTGTCAATGATATGATACTGTTATTGTCCAGACAAAAAAGAAAAAAAAAAGAAAAGATATTTTCTCAAGGCATAAAGCAAAAAAAAACAAACAAACACAAAACAAAGAAACATTAAAGACATTCGTAATCTTGAATCAGAATATCTTCTCCTCCCTCTTGCAGCATCTCTTCTCTTCTCTGATGATGAGGGCGGGGCAACCTGTCACTCACATGAGATCCACCAATAGCAAACCACAACCATCCAATCAACTCCCCACAGACAAAATCAAGCCCCGCCCTACATTTGTTCTTGTTCCAGAAGCGTTTCACGAGGATATACGACAAAATTGTGAAGAGAAAACTACCGAAACTTCCGCAACTTCCGCTTCATGTCAAATTTCATGATTTCATGAATTTCATGAATCTATATATATATATATATATATAATTTTATTATGTAAACATTTTTAAAGTGGTGCAAAAGTTGTTTTTTTTAAACCACAGGAAACTTTTTTTTTTTTTTTTTAAAGCATGATTTCTAAAAGACTCGGCCACTTTTATGCCATTGACCTACATATACAAACATACACTGGCAGATATCACTTTAGGCTTCGTCTCATTACGAGAAAGACAGCATTTATGTAGACATATTATTTATTTGGCAGCTTCCTTTTCTACATGCAAATTGCAGAAGAGGTGTTTCTACCTCCTGGCTAACCTCTGTCCAGTGATAAATGAGATTTGCCTTTTTTTGCCAAGTAAACTAATGACTACACACACACACACCTCAGATTCAGCCATCAGGGTTTGTTTGGGATATGCTCATCTAAACCTGTATTCTTCGAATCATCAGGATATCATAAATTGAAGACATCTATAAACTGCTGCTGAAGTGCTTTTATTGCACTATAGACCAGCTTTTGATATCAAATGAAGCGACTTTGTAAACAGCACAATGATTTTAATGTGCTTTTTATTTGCTCATTAAGTTTCATAATGAATGTGTCATTAGACTAATTTTGTGATTCCTCTCTTCATCTTGTGACTTGGGAGTAAGATTTAATGATTCTTTCATTCAATCTTTAGCAGCTAAAATGACACTAGAGTTGGTGTTTGATTGATTTTCATGAATGTGATTTGTGTGTCATCATTTACAAAAATTTACATTTTTGCATGTAAATGAAAATGATTAAATATCATTCCTGTGTTCATGTAATTGAAAAACTGGAAAACAATGCCTTTTTTCTTCTTCTTCTTGCTTTAACCTTCAATGACTGTGATTAAAAAAATGACCTGCCAGTCTCTGCCAGAATTGCTTAAAAGATACAGTATTTCAACCAATTTACAGTAATATACATTCCATAATCCATATTATGTAATTATTAATAAAATAATATTTTTTTTCTAATTATATCATTATAATTATATTTCCAAATTTTCCAGAAAATTATATATATATATATATTTATGTGTGTGTGTGTGTGTGTGTGTGTATATATATATATATATATATATATATACCTACATGCATTTCATAAGAAAATAGAAAATATTATTTTAAATATAATTTTAATTAAATATAATTTTATAAAAAAAATATAATAATAAAATAAACAAAAAGAATAGATGAAATAACACTTCACAATAACCTGTCATTGTAAATTAACATTTACATGATCTTATATAATGAACAATACTTCCACAGCATTTATTATTAATTTCAACATTACTTATGCATAATTTATGATTGAACAACGAACAAATGCATTTTATTAAATAACATTAAAAAATATTAATAAAATGAATATATTGCTCGTGTTAATAATGCATTAATTAATGTTAGCAAAGGAGACCTAATTGTAAAGTTTTAAACAATACCATCAAAAATATTGTCATGTCTTTTATTTTGTAGTTTGCCTCAGCCATGTTTTTTGTCTTGTGATTTCCTTGTCTTATGTGTCATGTTCTGATTGGTCAAGTCAAGCTTCGTCAAGTATTATATTATGTATCTGTCCACATTTTCAATAAACTGGACATGGGTTCAAACTGCAACTCTCCTTCAGTGGACTGATATGTTACAAATATAGAGATATACATCTATTTTAACTGTATGAAAGAGGGTATGACATAAAATATTTCTATATGACTTCAAAGTCTGACATTAAAACAGCAAACTTATGCTTATGCTCTCAAAAATCTCTTCTTGTGTCTTTCTTCATCGATCCCGTCTCTGTCTTTTGCAGAGTTTTGCTCCGTCTTGCTCTACAGCTTCAATCTTCCCTTCAGTCTTTCATTAGCAGTCGGCGCTGAGATTGACAATACTTCTCATTTATTCTGCAGGCTCATCTTTCGCTCTCTTACCACGCGATTCAATCACTGCCAATCAATTAACTGATACTGTTAGTTTAACAGCAGCGATACGCTGACACACGAGCACCTTTAAAAGTGCTGCTTTCTGTCGACCGAGCATTTGACTGATGAGCTAAACCTTACAGACGGACTCAAATATGGCCGCCTCTGCTCTTTTAGTAAAGCTTCTGTGACTGAGGCTCGGAAAGAGCTGACAGATGAATATGAAGAAAAAGAAGAACTGAGCTGCAGTAGAAATGATAAGTGGATGAGTAGATATATTGATTTCCTTTGTATCTTGATCAATTGAAGAAATCTTGGAGGAAACGTCATGGTTAGGTTCTTCACACACACACATTATCTCTCTCTCTCTCAGTCTCACATTCGCTTTATACTCATAAAAATCCACCAGGTTGAATGGGAACACACACACACAAACACACACACATTAATCATGCTATGCATTACAACTCCATAGAGAAAACAAGAGGCATAAATACACTATGTCTCTCTCCCACTCATTCCCTCTCCAAATAATATTGATACAGACTTGAAAAAGTGCTTCTGTCAGAATGTATTACCCTCCTTGCGGTTTAGATGCAATAAATCACTTAAACACTTTCTCCAGTTTGCATCGCTAATGCTACAGGCTCATCAGCGCACGCAAACACTACAGTAATTTCGGCTAAAGAGACGGATTGAAGCTCTGAACACGAAGAAATCCTGAACTAAACTGCCTGATGTGACTGTTATACTGTATGTAACTATGTGCAGATAATTATAAGAAGAGTCCAGATAACAGGGAACATTGAGGTTCTCTCACAATTATGAATATATACATAACAATTGCTTTGTGCATAAACCTTGCATCAGTTCTTTAATCTCACTACCTAGATTGCAAAGCTACAGTCAAGATGTGTTTGTTAGTGTACACAGAGAATGTGATCAAAAACTTAGGTACATATAAATGTGATAAAGTCAGCGAGCCGTAGCTGGCGAGAACTCAAGCCTGATGTGTGTGTGTTCTCTACACGTCCGCTCACATTTGCTCTCTGTGTCACGTACTCCACGAAAAAAGTCAGCCTAAATTGCTGAGAACTCAAATTTCTGCTTGAAGGCTCACTGTTAATCTAAAGCTTGATAAAAATTAATCATAAAATGAAATTAAAAAGCTGCCTAATTTATAGATTATATACATAGCAATCACAGATAAATGAACAGTGGCTCTTGTGCCTAATCTAATTTAACACATGGGCAAATATGTTTGACTGGGGTCTGCTTGTGGAGAGGAACCATCTCGGTTTTAACCTGTTAACTCTCACCTCCATTTTGAGCTCAGATCTGAACGTAAATGGTTGTATTTCATGAATGTTTGGAATATAGACCTAAGGTTGGTCTCTTTTTAAATAAGATACTCAACATATTACGTACTTGTGTTCCAAATTTCAAGTTAATATCACAAAAGCTGAGCTGCTAAAAGGTTTTAAAATACCAATTGCATCCAATTTCATAGTGTTTAAGCTTTCGAATGATGCCTAATTCATGATGATTACTAAAAGATGTGAAGGGGAACGCTTTGTTAATAAATTGTGTGTTGTTTTAGGGGATCTTTAAAATGAAATTAACATTATGATTGCTGATAATGTTGTTCTGTGTGTCCGTGCCGATAGCCTTGTGGGCAGCACCGACACAACGCAACTGTGTCTCCGACTACCCGAGATTGATTCCCTGCTCGAGGTTCTTTGCCGATCCCGTTCCCCCTCTCTTCACTCCATGCTTTGCTGTCTCGTCTGTACTGTCCTATCCAATAAAGCCATGAAAAGGCCAAAAATATAACGTAAAAAAAAAAAAAGAGAGAATGCTGTTCCATCATTAATGACTGACTACACAGGAACAAATGAGTAACGCAATATTAACATTCTAGTAACTGCTATTAACTAACAAGAAACTCTAACTAGCACTCAGTTGAATGTGATAGTAGTTATTGATTAGCTAATAGTGAACTATTTTCCCAGAGGACTACTGAGAACTATTATATACAGGTTCATAATTATTGTGAACAATGCATAACTGACCTCTGCATTTGCTTCCATAACAATTATAATAATCGAAAAATACATGTGAATATATAATTTATCTTAGTATTTGGTCTGTGCAGTGTTGGAAATGTGATCAGTGACCTAAAAGCAGAATCTTTAAGCAGAATTTCTTACATATTTAGATCTTAATGTTTTCTAAAACCTTTAGTTTATTTCTGTTTGTTTAATATTCCGAATTCCATAATTTCAGTCTGCATATCTAGCCTTATACATAATAGAGCTTACATCTGGATTTCAAGGCGATTAACTGACTGAAGTACAAAATAGAATAAACCAGATGTTTCACATCTGGTCTATTATGTTATTCCGCCAATAATAATCTTGCTTGATTGTGTCTACTGAATGTTCTCAATGATAACTGATTCCAATCAGAGGAAATCTTGCCAGAGTCTAGCAAAGAGCTCTTCAATAGAAAGTCCTAAAGTCTTTCCCTTCATTTTCTGTCCAACAATAAAAATCTACTAAAACAATGTAAATGAATAGAGTTGCAAGCGACGACTGTCGGGGTAAAAGCACAAGTGGCTAGATGATGCATGTTTTAAAGTTATGTTAGGACGTCCACTAAAGAACATGCATACATTCAACTTCATGGATCACATGCACGGTTGTGGAGTTAAAGTGATTTTTCAGTTGTAGCGCCCCCTATTGGCAGACTTTTACAAAACTGTGCATGCAGGTGTCTAAATGCGTCAAGTTTCAATAAGGTTGGACATAGATATAGGTCAACTCATATAGTCATTGCCAGACTAATTAACTTGTATTTTTAAAACGCTTTGACGAATCAAAATACTTTTGACAACTTTTTGTCATAAGTGAATGGGGATGATGCGTACCAAGTTTCATGCAAGATGGAGGAATTGAAATCGGAGATATACATTTTGTAGATTAAAAGGAGTTTTGAGTCTAGCCCTTATGGTTCCAGAGTTATGGACCAAAATGCAAAGGTGCTTATTATAGCGCCACCTAGTGTCCAACGAATGCGTGTTTGTGTGCTGATTTCTGATCATCCCACCAAGTTTAGTATGTCTATAGGTGATGTGCCCCAAATGACGCACTATACACTATGCACTGATACACTATATACTCAACAGTGTAGTGTATACATTTTATAAGGCTATTTTGTCATTCAACATTGGAGTCTGATAGTGCCCAGATAGTTTTAGTGCAGAAAAAGAAGAAAATCTGTACAAATAAATTAGGGTTCCAGCACTTCATGCTTGTACCAGTAATAAAAAAAGACTTTGTAGCGTCCTCAATGCTAAAATGACACAGCAGTCGCATCCATGATCCAGCGCTGTTTCTCCTGCATACATGTCAGCATTGATCCTGAATGTTCTTTTGAAGCTGTGTATTTGTTCCTTCACCTTGGGTCGTGGCTGGAAAGCTGCCAACACACTTTCAGCCAATTTGCGTCACACTAACAGTGCACTGTGTTTTCTTAACTGGATTGTCACAATGGTGGCGAGGGTTATCTAACCAGAGTGGCTCTAAATTGAAGACTAACTCACCAAATACTCAAGGGATGCTTTCAAAGTCTTTACGGGCTGCTTCCAAATGGTGTAAACTTGAAAACTGATATGGATTGTGTGGACATGATGTCTGCCTTTACACATTAAGATACATTTATGGTGATTGCATCACTTGTGCACAGGTGTGAATGAAGAAATACTGTACATAAAGTGTGATTCTAGCTTGCATGCAGTATGTTGTAGATTTTGTATATAATTGAATTGCAGCATTGCATTTAAATAAATGCTGTTCTTTTGACCTTTCTGTTCATTAAAGGGGTGGTTGATTATGATTTCAGATTTTTAACTTTAGTGTGTAATGTTGCTGTTTGATCATAAACAACATCTGCAAAGTTACGACGCTCAAAGTTCAATGCAAAGAGAGACATTTTCTTTTACAGAAATCACTGTTTAAGGACTACAACAAACGGCTGGTAGGAACTACAACGAGCTTCTTCCTGGATTGGTGGCATCACTAACCCTAAAATTTACATAAACCCCGCCCCCGAGAACACACAACAAAGGGGGTGAGGCCATGTTGGGCTGCTTTAGAGAAGAGAAAGAGTTGTTGTAGTCGAGTGTTGTTGACATGCCGTCATTTTACGCCGGACTGCTTCACAAACGAGGGTCAATTCAACGAAAAAAGATTAACATGACGGCACATGCTAGTGGATGAGTTGAATCAACTCCACAGCAACTACATAAATTTATCCACTAACCATTCAGAAACGTCTAAAAGTTGTAACTTCTTCCTGAGTCTCTCCATCAGTGTCGACTCCGGTTTGATCAATGTAAGGCTGAACACCGTCGTCATTTTGGCTGCGTGAGATTCTCCAGCTTTGTTGTTGTTGAGCCACCGAAGCGCGAGCTGTTAAAGCTCCTCCCTCTTTTGGAAAGGGGGCCGGGAGCAGCAGCTCATTTGCTTTTAAAGGGACACACACAAAAATGGCGTGTTTTTGCTCACACCCAAATAGGGGCAAATTTGACAAGCTATAATAAATGATCTGTGGGGTATTTTGAGCTGAAACTTCACAGACACATTCTGGAGACACCAGAGACTTATATTACATCTTGTGAAAGGGGCATTATAGGTCCCCTTTAAAGACAATAATCATAAATATTTCTTGAGCAGCAAACAGTCATATCAAAATGATTTCAAAAGACTGGAGTAATGATGCTGAAAATTCACCTTTGATCACAGGAATAAATTACACTTTACTATATATTTACATAGAAAACAGCTCATTTAAATTGCAATAATATTTCAGAATTTTACTGTATTTTTGACCAATTAAATGCAAGTATTTTACATGAGACCAAAAACTGTTTACGGATCCTTTCAGGTTGTAAGTATGTTCAGTGCCTTTACATTTATTTAATGCATTATAACAGTTTAATTCTGTGATTTCTGGTGCCAGATTCATCTTCTCCCAATCCTGAATTCTGACATGACTAATAATACAAAAATGCAGTCTGTTTTTCCTAGAACCTCAACTCAATTTCCCTCCATCTTTCCCTCCACACTGTGATGGCCTAGAAAATATTCATATCTCAAGAAGCTCAATTAAGCTGCATCTGAGACCGATTTATGAGAGCTCGTAATACAGAGCGTAGTAACACCAATCTGTGACCTGATTTCGAATTTCACCATGTACCCTGAATTTACAGTCTCTCACAGATACAGTGCTGTCCAAAGAATTCCCTTTGACGCCAAGCTAAAACATGCAATCTGCTGATCCTCATCCCTAGAAACTAAAGATGGAGAACGACAGAAGCACGTAGATCAGAATCACTCGACGTTGCGTTATCTGTCTGATGAGAATGTGTTAACAGAGGACGGCTTGTTTGAAGAGCCTGGCCTGCAAGATCTAATGGGCAGAGGACAGTGATTTGTATTTCCTCTCTCTCTCTTTGATGGAAGGCTTTCTATTAGCAGTGCCCCAGATCAAAAAACACACAGAGAGCAAAGCAGTCCACATTATTCATTCAGCGGCCTGCATGCATAATGGAACAGCTTAATATATATTCAGTCAAGCTGGTATTTCTAAAAGCTGTTAGATTAGAATCAGTATGAAAATCAATATTGATTTATTTTTATTAAGGGAAAGGCGACATGAGTAGACATAAACAGGATTGGCCATTGTGTTTGCAAGAGTCCTTTAGCAAACTTGGAAAAAATAGTGGATTTTGTGTAGTGATTAGACTGTGGTTCAGTGTATTATTGAGAACAAGACAAAAAAAAAAAAAAAAAGACAAGAGAGGAAGCAAGAATGCAACAACAAATAATAATAAAAAAAGTTTAGAAAGACAAAAACCAAAGAGCGTCTCAAAGCAGTCATCAGAGGGACAAAAACCTTCCACAGCACTTTTGCTCCTAAAGGTTTATAGAAAGAGCACTAATAATGTACAGTCAGCCAGTCATTATCAGAAAATAATGAACAGGACCCTGACCCGCAGCACAGGGGTCTCGTGTCACCCTGGAGGGCTTTATAATGACTGGCTGACTGTACGTTATCCCGCTTTTACAAGGATGCTTACCAATGAAATTATATGGACATGAAATATTGATTGAATTAAATCTTTTTTTCTCTATTTTTTTTCTTACTAGATTCATATAAAGAGTTTGCTTCACAAAACAGACGTGTAGTGAAAACAGTCCATTGCAAAAAAAAAAAAAAAAAAAGTTAGAAAATAGAGAAAATAGTTCATTAGAACACTGGAAATAACACAAAAACATAATAAAATAAAATAAATAGTGCATTGCAACCCAGAAAATTGTGAAAAAATTGTCCACTGCAACCCAGAAAATAGTGAAAAATTTGTCCATTGCAACCCAGAAAATAGTAAAAAAAAATTGTCCACTGCAACCCAGAAAATAGTGAAAAAATTGTCCATTGCAACTTAGAAAATAGTGAAAAAATTGTCCATTGCAACCCAGAAAATAGTGAAAAAATTGTCCATTGCAACTCAGAAAATAGTGAAAAAATTGTCCATTGCAACTCAGAAAATAGTGAAAAAATTGTCCATTGCAACTCAGAAAATAGTGAAAAAATTGTCCATTGCAACCCAGAAAATAGTGAAAAAATTGTCCATTGCAACCCAGAAAATAGTGAAAAAATTGTCCATTGCAACCCAGAAAAGTGAAAAAAATAGTCCATTGCAACTCAGAAAATAGTGAAAAAATTGTCCATTGCAACCCAGAAAATAGTAAAAACAATTGTCCATTGCAACCCAGAAAATAGTGAAAAAATTGTCCATTGCAACCCAGAAAATAGTGAAAAAATTGTCCATTGCAACCCAGAAAAGTGAAAAAAATAGTCCATTGCAACTCAGAAAATAGTGAAAAAATTGTCCACTGCAACTCAGAAAATAGTGAAAAAAATAGTCCATTGCAACCTAGAAAATAGTGAGAAAATAGTACATTACAATCCAGAAAACAGTGGGAAAAATATAATGAATCTGTAATCCATGAATCTGTTGTCTTTAACATTTGGAGTCACTTAGCTACTCTGACTTGCATTGAAATGAAAAGTGAGAGAGTGTGGAGTGATACGAGATAGGTGAAAGTAGCTCCGGTATCTTGTTCTGAACAACAGCGAAGAATACCTTCAACTGTTTCAATATAAACCATATTTAACTGTTTAATGCATGCAGTTGACTGATCATGATCAGGTATTGCAGAGGGCAATGTGATACAATAAATCATTCATAATTCATTTCTACAGTTCATAAAAAATCCATGAAAAATGGAGAACACGTTTTTGATTGGTACTTCCATCACATCGAATTTTTAATTTCAACTGTGGGCTGTTTGAAGACGTTCCTTAACAACTACAAAAGGGAATGTTACATTTTCTCATCTCCATCAAAATTTCAATTAAATTTAGGGCATTTCTCATTTTAGTGATGTACGGCAGACAAAAGCCCTCAACTCTTCCTGATGTGATGAGCTGTAATTCACAAACAGTGAAGGTGTAGTAATCACACACTTGTCAAACACGTTAACCCGAGCATTAGATGCAACTATCAAAATCCCTGTACAACCCTATGGTCCTATGAGATAAAGGGCCTTATGCAAAGTTATTTCTACATACATCATTTTGACTTAATCAGGCACTGCTGTGGTTCACAGAGACAGAAGGCCAAGCTTTAAAATACAGAACAGTGGTTGGTTGATAGAACCGAGAGGTAATTGCAACATTTCAGTGGTTTTAACAGTCAGGGGTCTGTGTGTGTGAACAAAACATGAACTAGTTTTTAAAGGAATGGTTTCTTACTTTGTCAAAGAGAAAGTTCTAATCAAAAGTGAAGTTGTTTACAGCAGCTGCTTGTTCTTCTTCTTGTCTTTTTCTTCAGTCCAGACAACGGCCTGCTTTGCTGACATATTGTTCAATGGAAAGAGATCAACAGGTCAGCAAATAGTTTGTTGAAATGACATCAACCAAAGAGAGTATCGAGTTTTCAAAACAGCGCCTCTAGTCTAGACAAATCGCCCCAGTTTTTGAGACTTCCAGCTCCTTAATGATGTCTAATGGCGATCCAGTGTGGTTTGGAGCTGGCCTCTGCAATCCTCCCATCTCCCCAATGAGACCACGTGTTCAAGCTTTCTTCTTCACTTTTATTTTTGTTCTCCAGTTCTTCTCCTCCATCCTCAGCATTTTTCCCCTTGCGGTGAGAATGCCTTGTGGACTCATTAAGAGTGTATTTGACCTCTGTGTCTCGCTCTGTCTCTCTCTCTCCCTCTCTCTCTCTTTCTCTCTCTCATATTCTGTTGTTTTGTTCTTTTTTTTATAATCTGAACTGAGAAATGAATTTACAGCGATGGTCAATTTGTGGTCCAGTGTTGCTCCAAAAACTCCCCAAAGGTTTCAGAAATCTGAGTTTAGATACTGGTGATAAAAAAATCATTTTCTTGGTTATGTGAATATTAAGATACATTCCATTTTCCCATTATGGCAAACATTACTTTTTTGAATGGTCAATCAATCAATCAATCAATCAATCAATCAATCTATCAATCTATCTATCTATCTATCTATCTATCTATCTATCTATCTATCTATCTATCTATCTATCTATCTATCTATCTATCTATCTATCTATCTATCTATCTCTTAACGTTTACATAACCAAGAAAACATTTAAAAAACTGGATGTTTTGAAGATTTAGACAACATTCAGAAATGATGTTTTCATTTAAACGTCATTAGCAAAACATTTTTGTTATATAGTGAAATAGTACTGTGTGTGTGTGTGTGTGTAGACTACATCAAAAATATCGAACAAATGTTATGATACTGTGAGATAAAGTTTAACATACTGAAATAAGGTCATACTATGAGAAATAAAGTCGAAATTGTGAAATATGAAGTCGTAATTACAAAAAAAATAAAGTTGGAATTGTGAGATATAATGTCACTGTTACAGTCACCGGTTTCTGCACTACACTTCCCAGCATTCCCTCTGTCCTGCACCTGCACACCATCACCCGCACCTGAAGTCAATCATCATTATCACTGATCTGGACTCACTATATAAACAGTCACCTTACTCACTTGTCTTTGTTGGTTATCTTATGTTGCTAAGTGTGTGTATTTCCTATGTTCCTTTATATTCCATTGGATTATCTAGTAAAGTCTGACTCTTGGTCTTCCATTCCTCGTCGTGCGTGTTTCTACACCACTAGTTTGTAACAGAATAACCGACCGCCCTAAATGGATGAATGGGTCAAATTCATCAATATGGCTCAGGAGAGCCATGACTTTTTTTGTGTTTTCTTTACAATTTTTCCTTTTTGCCGTCAACAGCCAGCTGGAGGATGAGGAATTGAGGAAGATGTTCTGGTTCAGGGCAAACTACAATGGACCTTGTAATCTCCCAGATACCACCGGCTTGAACTGGAAGGAGGCCATGCTTAAATGCTTGGAGTTCAAGCGGCCCCGATCCGGAACCCCACCGAACCCAGTTCTCAACCAGAGACCCACCACAGATGGAGACGGCGACCCCGCCGTGACGTCAGAGCCCGTGCCAGGAGGAGCGACCGAGCCTGACATCACCCCGGAGCCTGACGTATTGCCATCTGAGGAGAGGTTCGATTCGGGGGTCCCATCCAGCGTCGAGGGAGTAGGTGTCGGCGATGACGAGCAGGACAGAAGCCCCGCCCATTATTGAGAGTAAGTTCATCATCAGCAATACTACTCCCCAGCTGTTTGAAAACTCTATACTGGACTTCTCAATCCCTACCAGCCACTACCACTTCCTCTCTTGGAAATATTTACTGAATCTCCATCTCAGTCCTCTTCCCTGACCCCAACCAAGTCTGCTGTTCTGCTTGAGCTGTCACCCATCAGTCCCGCTACACCACCATCACCTCCTCTCAGTGACGTGGTGACATCGCGGGACTACTGTGAGCCATCTCCTCTGGAGCGTAAGGATCCAGTGGCTCCGCCTCCAGCATCTGTTTTCATCTCTCCTCCTCAACCCGTCGCCCTGACTCCTTCACCTATCCTCGTTGTCTGCTGGGACCTTCGAGCCATCGGCTTCGCGGAGCTGCCTCGGACCGTCGGCTTCACCTGGATGCTCTCCGGCCCTCCACCCCTACTGCTCCAGCTAGCTCCACCCTCCCTCAGGCTCCGCCGCCACCCTCGGTCGCTCCAGCTACACCTCAGTCCTCAGAATCCCTGCATCCTCCACGGATGGTCGTCGCTGTGGCTCCGTCGCGGTCGCCTGGGTTGTCGGCATCGAACCGCTCCATCTGCGCCGTGGGTTCCTCTTCCATCAGTCACGTTGCGAGAAATAAAGTTTCAATTATATTTTACCCTGAAACTTCCATACAGTAGGTCTCAAAATCCCATAGTATTTCCCCTCCATAATATAGTTATGTGTATATCTTAATTTTATAACGCTTCACTAGAGATAAATGACATTTTTAACTATGGTTCTGTTTGTTCTGCACTTCCAATAACATTTACATAGAAAACCTGTCAAAATGACTAACAAACACAATTTGCATATGATTCAAATAAACATAGTAGTACAGTACATGCAACCAATCTAGAGCAGAAATAATGAGCCGAAGTGGCTTGGAGTTTGTTATTGAACTTGACAACCTTCGCATTTATTTAATGCCATTCATATGACTAATCCTGCAACAACGTCAACATTACATAAACCCGCACTGGCAAGATTATTAATCGCATTATATTTTCTGTCAAAATATTGCAGCACGATACCTGTTGCACTGAGCATAAGTGTTGTCATCTGCAGGACTAAGGGCTGAAGATGAGACATTGTGAGGCAGAACTATGTCGTAATGTGAGATCACACTCATTCAGAGGCCATGTGTTTATGCCCACATGCTGAACAGAGTCATTAAACACTAGCGCCTGTTGGAGTATCTATTAACGTGCTATCCAAACAAATCTGTCATTTATGTTTGAAACGTAACTGGTGATGATTGGCTTTACAGCGTTGACTGTATTTGGCTGATTCAACATGACAATCTAGACTAATTTAAACTGCCATTAGTAGGTCAGCTGCAGTGGAGACAATAGACTAAAAATACATAGTCATAATACTATTATTTCATGCCATCTCTTTAATAACAGATTACATTTTCTCAGTAAGAACTAATACAAAGCTATAGGATGTTTTAAGTAGTTGCGAGCATCACTAAAAGACTTTATGCAGTTTGTTTGATTTATAATCTGGCATTCAGCATGTCCTTTACTGTGTCATTGACAGATCTCATAGTTCTCAGACTGTGTTCAAACATTTACCATCATCAACAGCAGTCAAGCCATTAAACAGCTTTTAAGAGCAACACAGTATCGACATTGTTCTCTAATGCAGCTACAGTATGCAGATCTGCCCTCATAAGTACATTAAGGCCCAGACCCTTCAGTCAAACCACCAGACGATCTTTGATCTTACATTAGTTCTGCTATCAAGATAATCATGTTAGGAGCAAATGTAGTTCTTTCATGCTTAACAAAGACAGAGATTTTTCATACTCTTCAGTGCTTCTCTCACTGGAGACCCATCAGTGACCAACCGAACACTTCATGCCACAATTACCCTATATAAAGTCATTGTATAAGACTGACTGTGTCTTAAACCAGTCTCAAAGTCAAATTACTTGGGTGTCACAGCAAAAAAATAAAAAATAAAAATAAATAAATAAATAATAATTTTAAATAATAAAATAAAAAATATAAATAATATATAAATAGAAAAATGAATCTAAATATTGTAGTAATAACATATTACTGTATAACTGTAAATGTTATAGTAAAATAATTTTTTAATTTTAAAATAAATTAATACAAAATATTTTTATTAGATGCATTGAATATATATTCTCATCAAAATATCAGAAGATATAGTAATAATAATACATTATAATATAAATTATACATTTATGAACAAATTTTAATATTTTAGCAAGACAAATATTTATAAATACATAGATGAATAAATATTGTAGTAATAATATATTACTGTATAAATGCATATATATATATATATATATATATATATATATATATATATATACCATCAAAATATCAGAAGATGTAGTAATAATAATAAATTATAATATAAATTATAAATGTATAAACAAATGACAAATATTTATATTTTAACATTTTAGCAAGGGAAAAAATTGCATCACCTTAAAATAAATAAATAAATAGCTATTAAATCTAAATGTTGTAGTAATAATATATTACATTTTATTACAATAATAATACATTTTAGCAAGAGAAAAATAACCTTAATTATTATCAGTATATTATTCACAGTATACATCCTTATGATGTTTGAAATTGCATATTTTAGTTTTTATGGTTTATAGTGTTATTGTTCTATTATAATATTTGTATAAATTAATTTGTATTGCATAAACACAGTGAGGAATGAACTCTCTCACCTCACTTTAAAACTTCTTCAGGCAGTCTATGATGGAGACAAAACAAAAATAACTAACTTTAAATAAGATTGACTTGAAACTGCAGCTTGTTTTAATTTATGCAACATCTTAAGGGCAAGTATTCCAATTAGTGTCTAATTTATGTAGTTACCGGGTGCTAATTCCAAGCAGCTTGATTGGTTTTGCGAACGTATGTGTAATTTCAGCGTGTGGAAAAGCTTCTGAAAGCCATCAAGTCTCCATGTAGTCTGCATGCCTAAAATACTGCAGAGGGAAAAAAAAGATTTTGGTTAATTAGTGAGGGTCGTGCTATGGAAGAGAGCCTGACAATGTTCTTACAGTTGATTTAATGTGTAAATTTAGGAACAGCATGTCACTTTTAGTTTAGGCAAATGAGTAAGTCTGTTAATTAAAACATTTTGGTGACATGTCAGTCATATGATATGATCTAACGTCACAAAAGGCACACAGTATATGTGACATGATCAGGTGTTTCAGACTGTTACCTTTCCTCTAGCTACTTATTTTTTTTATTTTTATGATTATGTCATATATAGTGTTGGTGTTGTGCTGCTCCAATATGCTATGAATATAAATATCTACTCTAAATACTATAAAACCTCAAGCATATCATGTGAATGCTGCAAGCAGGTTCTGAACCGGTGAGAGCTGAATGCCTAAAGAATTATACACGGTCAGCCAAGGAGGCTAGAGCCGAAATCACATCACACGTTTCTGCAGGCTTTCTCTCGAAGAAACCCACATTAGGCACAGCTTGAGCCTGAAGATGGTTACTAACACTACTATTGCACTGAATATGAATGCATGGGTTGACTATATATATTCTCATCAAAATATCAGAAGATATAGTAATAATAATAATAAATTATAATATTTACATTTACATTTAGTCATTTAGCCGATGCTAATATACATTGTAAATATTTATATTTTAACATTTTAGCAAGAGAAAAATTACACCACCTTAAAATAAATAAATAAATAAATATTGTCAAAAAATGATCAAACTTCATAGTTATAGACAGTTATAGTTCTAAACGCATGCTCTGAAATTTGATATATTCCTTCTAGGGAATTCACCAACAAACTCAGTCAGCATATTGATGATGCTAAATTGCGAGCGGATTTTTGATATCTCGAACGGTTGAAACAAATTTATTGGGAAGCAGGAAGTGTGTTATAACTTCTGCATACATTGATTGATTTTGATGAAACTTCAGCTGTGTTTATTGTACGAGGCCGATCACATGGATGTGATAATTGTGAGTCGAAGTCATAGCGCTACCAACTGGCAGCAGGAATTGTGTCACTTTCAAAATGCTTTAAGATCACCCTCTTATTTTTACCCAATTTGCTTAAGTTTTCTTCAGAATAATGTTAAGAAACCGCAGATGCAGACCTGTGAAAGGATTCTTGATATCTTGAATACTGTTGTAATGGCAACGCATTCGACTTTACTACTCTTTCTGTGTGGTTTTGAGGCACTTAGCATGTTTCAAATTGCATGAAACTTGACATACACGTCAAAGTTGTCGGCCAGTAGACATGGGCAAAACCTTAGAAATGGGCGGGGAGGAGGGTCTCTATAGCGCCACCTTTTGACAAAGTTTGGGGGGTTAGTCTTACCTATAGTGACTAAACTTGGTACATATATTGTTCTCATCAAGTCGGACAACTTTTTAGTTTACAGTCATTAGCTCCAACCAACAGGAAGTAAGATATTTTGGTTTAAATGTGGATTTTTTTGAAAAATCAGGCTTTCATAAAATGAAAAAAAAAAAAAAAAAAAGGGAAACCGGAAGTGTCTCATATCATGTTAAATCATTGATTTAAATTAAATCAAGGTTTCCTTAAGCAACCAGGGTGGTGGTGGCACCGGAGCTTGGGCCCGTCATCGCTGCTTGCAGCTATATTATTGCTTGGAACAATATAGTTTGTGTAAATTGTCTTTGTAGCACAGATTACTTTAGCAATGATAGAACTGAAAAAAGCTATTAATTGGTTTTCTAAAAGTCATTATTATTAACCATTTTATCTTGTATATGCATGATGTGCTTGTGAAGACAGTGCTTTCCCTTAGGCAGCACTGTGCAATAGAGGGTTAAATATGTATATATGCTTATATATTTGAAATGAATGTGCCTCACATGTGTTCTCAGCATGGCACTGGCAGCAGGATCATGCTCTTCTCTTATATTTCCTGGAGTCATCTATCTTCTGCCACATTAAAGATGTATGGCTTACATGGATGTGCTGTCGGGGGACAGAAACAAACATTATTCATCGAGAGAAAAAAGGAAGATTGTGAGCACAGGAAATCAAGCGCTGCGAGCAAGGTTCATTCAGAGCAAACAGGAAACACATCACAGTAGTGTGTGATTTTCTCTTAATCAGGGGCTTTTGGAGGCTGTTCCAGGCTCTCTGCCATCTTCCTGTGTCTCTGTCTGCAGCTCTGCTGGAGACACGCTGATCTTTGGGAATTCACAGATTAGCATTTGTTAGAGGTTTAATGCGCGCACACACGGACGCGCGCGCGCAGCTGATGCTGTTCATCCCACGTGCGGCTCTAAACGCAGCAAGATGAATTACCTGATCCTCACATCTCGTGCTGACATCGGCAGACAGTATACAGAGCGACACCATATCTGGATCAAACACAGAGACGATCTGCCATTCATTTCATGGTGAGATTCAGAACGCTGCGGCGTTGAGGAATTTCGGTGTTGAAGTGATTAGACGAACTCGGCGGTGGGCCTTTGCTAGAACAAATTCATTACCTGCAACCAATTACTGAGGAGCAGCGAGAGCACTTTAAGTGAAACAGCGGCGAATGTAACATGAGAGCGAATGGTGATCAATCAGTGGATTCGCTCATGTCATGAATGTATAAATCTGAGATGTCTCCATGTTATAACCATTCAGCCATTCAATGTGTGATTTATTCCCTGTAGATGACACATGCTGTGGATGACATCAATATACATCTATCTATCCATCGTTCTCTCTGTCCAATCCATCCATCTATTCATCCATCCATCCATCGTTCTGTTCTATTGTTCTATCTATCGTTCTCTGTGTCCAATCCATTCATCCATCATTCTATCAATTGTTCTATCTATTTATTGTTCTATAATTCTGTCTATCCTTTATTCTATCTGTCTATCTATCTATCTCTATCTATTGTTCTATCTATCATTCTCTCTGTCCAATCCATCCATCGTTCTATCTATTTATTGTTCTATCATTCTGTCTATCCTTTATTCTATCATTCTATCTCTCTATCTATCGTTATGTCTGTCTTTCTATATATCTATCATCTATCATTTCTGAGATGGCACATTTTGGTTTTATTTTTTTAAGATTTTAATCAAATATATAATCAAAACGAAAACTACTACTGCTACTTATGAATGTGAACTGAAATGAAATAAAATAAAAAACAAACTTAAACATATGGGTTTTTATCTTGCCAAAGCAACATTTCTCATGTTTGTTATTTTGTTTAACCGGATGTTGTCAGGACACAGAGGGTTGAGTGAACACAGATGTTTATTAGAACAGAGGCACGAACACAGGTAAATGATGGATTCAGGTGAGTAGGTAAACAAGCACTTTTGGAACAGTCACTTAGCTGAAGGTAATAGAGGTTTGTATTTGCATTAAGTGAAAACTCTGAGTATGTTAACCCTGAAATGAGGGAAACTCTGGGTTTTCCATTTCAGAATGGGAGGGGAATGTTAAACCCGAGAAAGCAGGGTAAGCCAAGTCCGTTTCTGAAAGAAAGGTAACTTATACCAAAGTCCCTTAAAGACAAGTCATTTCACTCGGCGGCCATCTTTGAAACGCCTCTCGGGCATGCAAGTGTAGCTCCTATCTCTTTGAACGGGGAAACATCAACTTCTCTAAAGCGGTTTGCCAAGCTTTCAATTAAATTTAATATTTGAAATCACCAATGAAATCTGACAACAACTGTCTCATAAATTTTGTTTCTGAACGCTTAAATCATGACATAAAAAGGCATTTTTTTCAGGCTAGATCAAGCTAATGCGCATGCACAGTCCTAACTGCGCGCTTCCTATAGAGACTGTTTCTATAGGAACCGGAGCTTCTAACAACCGCTGCAGTGATGCAATGACTTTACCAATCGGCGACTGGTTCTTATTTAAAAGGCGGGACTTATTCCGCCATATCGCACGTTGCACAATCTCCCAATCAAAACAATACGAGTGACATGTCTTGTGTTATTCTATAGTCTTTGCTTATACTCAGAGTCATTTACCATGGTAACTTACTCTGTGAACCTAACCTGGTCGGGAGTAGGTTTTCTTCGGTAAACCCAGAGTTTCTTTTGGTCTCCTCCCCCTTTTTAAAGTGCAAGTAATGTTTAAATAGTTCATTCACGCTGCAAAAATGCTTTTCTTACTGAGTACTTTGTGTCCTATTTTAAGTACAAATATCTAAAAATTCTTAAATCAAGATGGATTTTCTATATAAGAAAATGATATAAGGTATTTAGTCTTGTTTCTGGGGGGGATCTAAATGAAGTGCATTTTACTTAAGTAAAATGATCAATATCTGCCAGTGTGGTAATAAAAATAAACGGAAAACAAGATTATTCAAAGTGTCTATTACTAAGTACAAATTTACAGTAGCCCCATTTGATTAATGGCTTCAGTGGTGTAGGTAGTAGCGTGTTGGGCGCGGAGAACTAATTTGTGACCCGATTGATTCGAATTTCGCCTTTTGCCGAAGTCGCTCTTCTCCCTTTTCCCATTACATATCACATCAGAAAGGCATTTTTTTTTAATAATAAAAATGAAGAAAATGTTCTAAAAGTGGAAGTAAATGACTATGTATGCGGTAGTATGTGATAGTGTATGCGGACGTCATTTTGTCACTTGCTGTTGCCGTGGTGAATCGTAATATCGGAGCTCCATTGATAATGGCTTTTCATAGTCGTGTTACACGCGCTTAACTCAGAGTCAGCCTACTCATAGTGGATTGAACTAACTCAATTCAGCTGTTCTGAAACCGAAAACTCAGAGTTTCCCATTTCAGGGTAAGTCAATTTAGAGTTCAAGTTTTAACTCAGAGTTGGTTGAACCTCCCTATTGAAACGGGCCCCAGGTACGTATAACGAGACCAGACAATGATGTGAAGGGAGTCTTTATAGTGGCCTGGGTGATGGGATGCAGGTGCAGGTGATTAGTATTCGGGAGATTGTGAACGAGTGGGAGGAGCGTGGCGATCTGGTGACGATGCGTTGGTGTTGGTGGCTGTTGGCTGTGACTCTGTGACAGATGTATAACTAAATCTAAAACTGAAATAAAAAATTATATATATACATAATAAAGAAAACGTAATGCAAATGGCAAAAACACACAACAAAATTACTACAACTTCAAGTAAAATTCAAAACTAATTCAAAATACTAATAAAAACTATAATAGTATCTCAATGACACTGAAATATCACATATTTTAATATTATGGATAATATTCTTATCTAACGGCTGTGGATTTTATTTGTATCAAGGCAGTGAGGGAGGCAAGAAAATGTAGGCTAGATGAGAAAATAACTGACAGTACAAAGCCAAAAAAGCCAACATTATGAGTCTGTCAATGCCTCTTCACAACATGTACAGCTTCACTATGTGTGCTTGTCCCAATGGCTGCAGTAGTTAGTGTAGCTCGCCCGGGAAAGCCCAGAGCTTTCTGAACAACTACTGTATGTGTACCTTCACTGCATACCCTTAAGGTTTATTTAAACCAATGTGTGCCTGGACTGGATCTGGCTTAGGCTTAACTAGTTAGAAACACATTTCTGTGTGTGCCATGGCCTAAGGCCAAAGCCTACCGTTGGCAAAGCCAGGATGCCGCATTGCAAACTGATAGAGAAAGAAGAAACACAAAACACCATCTGAGCACTAGTATTTGTCAGTCAGAAAACTCTGATGGCACACTGCAGTGAGTCCGGCTTACCAGCAAACGACTGTGGTAAGCATAAGAAATCATTTATTATTTTTGAAGCAATTTAAAATATGTTCATACATTAAAAACTGGATTTTTTTCACTATGTATATCAATCCTTCATATAACTGATTAATTCAGAAAAGGGGCTAAACAACTGTCGGAAAATGCATGCTTCTCGTGAAAAGAGTATGTCCGAATTCACAGTAGTCACAAAACAGTGGGGTATTTGTACAAATGTTTGCTTAATGCATTATATTTGTTTGATTAATCCAATTTCCTAGTTTGCAGAAGCACTTCTAATAGTGGCATACTTAAATTTCACATGTTATATATGAATAGGAAGGCAGCTTTGCTCACATGATTAAAAACATGAGTCAATTTTCTGTGAATGAATCATGTTTTAATTTATTAACTTAATGAGGGATGGATTATGCCCAATATAGTTCATAATATCACCTTGACTCCTAATCCTAGAAATCCTAGATGACTTATGCTTGGCTTGTGTCAATCCATATCCCTGTACAACAGAGAGAGTAAACACTTGGGTAAGTTTTAAATTTTATTTGCATCCACAAATACAACTGTTCAAAAAACATTAGTAGTTCCCTTTGTGATTTAATACTGAAGCCCTTTTGAAAATATTTACCAACTAAGCAAGTGATTATTAAGGAATGACACTGAATAATCACAACAGAAACTTTATTAAATACATTTTGGCAAAGTTGTCAAGACTCTCAAGGTAAAACAGAAGCATATAACACAAAACATTGTCAGTTGACTCATTTACTTGGAGCGTATCTTTATGACACTTTTGGAAAATTATTGACTGTCATCATTAACTCAAACACCGCACAATACACAGCTTAATTTAATTCGACGGTTATTTCGACACCTGTCTGAAAAACAGTTTTCTGTGATTGGGAGAGCATGCGCTAATTTGTACTGAGTCAACAAACACTCATAAATATTCACGAATGCTCCGCCCAGTGCAACCGAATATTTCAAAACATCGGATTACATGCATACTTGCCACATTCCCACTTTTCATAGTCATGAAAGTAATTACTTCTTCATTTAAAAGTACCTAATCAGAGAGCATGCCATTTCAGACGTAGCCACTGTTTTTGTGAGTGTGTCATTGAATCGTTTACTTGACCGATTCATTCAAAACACTGATTTGTTCAGTAACGAAACATCGCTGTGTGTAGCTCGGTTTCGGAGACGCAAGTTGATTCTGCTTTGGCTTTGGTTGGATCTGTTGTACTGATGAAGCAAACATTGACAGAATACAATGTAAAATGTAAGTTACTCAATATTAACGTCTTGTTTATGATGTGTTTACTGCTTAAATATAACTGTTATACTATTGGTTGCTTGTTGAAAGTCAATTGCTAGGTAAAACGCTTATGCTAACCCTGAAACCATGTAAACATCAAATGGAGCTGCTGAAGCATGACTATATATTAGGCTAAAAAACAAAGTTTGCCTTCTCATTTCAGACGTCCACAACATGCCACTGTGAACAGCTTTATTGTGCTCAAAGATTAGTTGCTGATTTGCTTTTTCCTTGTTCAAGGAAAACAGATTCAGGGCACGGTTGCAAATGTGGGCGGCGTTAGCGATTCATCTTTGCTGACTTGCGTGATTGTGTGTGTGTGTGTGTGTGTTGTTTAGTTGTGGAATGAAATGTGAAGGCTCTTCATATTTTGGCGCTGTGTTTGTCTTTAGCGCGCGAGCCATATGCCTGCCAGGACCATGCCCTAATTAGCAGTATCACAGAGATCAAACGCAGAGGAGAGTATAGGAGAGCAGCAGAGGAGAGCAGAGGAGTGGGATAAAAGGGTTTGCAGCAAGAGTTACATTGTGTAATGGGTGCTGAGTTTTGAGAGGAGAGCACTTTGATTCACCCTCTATTATGGATGAAAAAACAGCTCTTTGGATGGAGCTCAAGCAGGCCTGCTGACAGACACATACAGGGGTGTCTGTGCGCTCCGGTTGTCTCATAGCACAATTTCTGGCTGTGGTCTGTAATTATAGTTGGGTAGAACAACACCAGACAGACGTTTTGAGGACAAGATCCTCCGACTGGCAAGAAACTGTTAGTACTGGTGCATTTATTTCATGCATCTTGATCAAATTGCTGTTACATTTGCACTGGGCCACAGAAAAGCGTCTGCAAAATGGATATGAATGCCACATATTATTCTTGTGCTGTATTATCACTTCTGTGGTTGTGCAGTTACCCAAGCTTCTGAATTCTTACATAGTTCTGTTTAAGAGGAATAAATATGATGCCTGAACAGCCAGATGAATTGCCAGATTGTATATGTATGTGTCTCAAACCGCCTGCCGATTGTTTCGAATGCATTCTGGAAGGCATTTACATTTGGTCTTTTCATGATCAAATTAAAGCTGAAGTGTGTAATTTTTGAGCAACTATCATCACTAAATGGAACTGAAAAAATAACGATTGCTTTCAAACAAGTTAACCGAACACTCCCAGGTCAATGACGTGATGCTGTTTTTTTTTTTTTTTGTACATTTATTTTGAATACACCCTTTCACTCTAAAAAAAATGCTGGGTTAAAAACAATGATTGGGTTGTTTTGATCAACCTACTGGGTAGTTTTATTTAACTCAACTATTGTTTAAAAATCACTGTATTGCGCACTTAAAATGAACCCAAAATATGTTGGAAATGAACATGTATTAATATGTTTAATGAATAATAATTAAACAATAAATATTTATTAAATTGCTTATTAATAAATCTTCACCTTTTGATTATTATTGTTTCCTCTAGTAATTATGTGTCTGATTTTTAATTTCCAGCCTATTTTGGGTTCATTTTAAGCCAGCCATACAGTCATTTTTAAACAATAGTTGGGTTAAATAAAACTACCCAGCACGTTGGGCAAACATTTAACCCAACCGCTGGGTTTGTCCATTTTAAACCCAACTTTGTTTGTTTTTAACCCAGCATTTTTTAGAGTGCTCTATGATGAACATGATATCTGATATCATAATTAGTCTGTGTTAGAAAACATTTTAACATGGAACAAATTACACACTTCATCTTTAAATACATTTATTTATTTAAAATGTAGGTGTTGTCAAGGTAACCTTAGCCATTTGTACATTTGGCCTCATCATTACGTGCAGTAGATTAATTTTTCATAGCGTTTTGGATTTTTCAAGCCTCATGGACTTTGAACTAACATATTTATTTACCATTACATCTATAAATACCAGCACTCATGCTGCTCTCCTGGTATCAAACCGGCGTGCACGGCTCACATATTTCCAATGAGTTTGCCTAATGGCGTGAAACGTTTGTGCCCCATTTGTTTGTTTCACTGTTTATTTAATCATGAACCATCATCACGTTATCACGAGTTAATGGTTAAAATGGCTCTCTGTAATTGCATACAAATCTCCACACTTCTTTTATTGATGTTTCAGCCTTTACATATTAATCAGTCCTATCTGGTTGAAGAAACAAAATGTATTAAAGGCCAGCTGGTTGAATTTGCAACTCTGAGGCATTTTTTTTTTTTTTTTTTTTTCCCTCATCAGAGGTCACACTAGGGTCACTTCTTGCCTCCGGAAACAATTAAAGGCAGCATTATTTTTCGAGGACGTACCGGCCGGCTCAAAAAGCCTCGTCTGGCAATAGCAGAAGTGCAAGATAAGGGATCAGCAACACTTCGGTGAATTATAAGTTTGTGCTCACTGCTCAGAGACCTTTTATTGAGATGCACGTTCGCACCCCTGTGTGCTTTGTTGACAGACCAGTCAGGGATTTTTAAATATCAGCAATCTAAATTATATTGAACATCCATATTGTTTCTGGGTGAAAGGTACATGGAAGTAATCAAACTGAGCCCTGGGAGCTGATACGTGCATCAAAAAGAGCTTAATGCAGCTGGCTGTAATGCAAAAACCGGAGATCATGTGACTTCAGTCACAGCTTCAGAGGACTCAAGGACTTTTATTCGAGGACCAGTTTGCAGTGGCATGTTTATATTTGCAACCAAAAAATGTTCATTTGTCTGCATGTTGCAAGAGTTTTGCTTCATGTACTGTTAATAGAAATGTTTGTAACTTTGGCAATCTTTACCTATGCATTATATTGCCCTGAAGCTTATATACATGCTGTGACATGAGGTTTATCCTCAGCCTCCTGTGTCTACAGAACAGGGTTTATATATATAAATATCAGCCCTCCGCAATTAATCGTGTCTCCTGTCTTGTATTACACACACCCAACGTATGTTTCTATTAAGTAACTAGGTAAAACAGTTTGGGGTGTAAGTGTGTGAAGTTTACTTTGTGAAACAAAACGTCAAAGTACACTCTAAAAAATTCTGGGTTAAAAACAACCCAAGTTGTGTTGAACATGGACAAACCCAGTGATTTCATTTTAAGTAAGCAATACAATACGTTTTAAACAATAGTTGAGTTAAATAATACTACACAGCAGGTTAGGTAAACATTTAACCCAACTGCCTGGTTAAATCAACCCATTCACTGGGTTAAAACAACCCAATTTCTTAGAGTGTATCATTATGTAATGCTTACCACAGGTCTTATTTTATTCATAAATTGAAAAATCTCAAGGGAAGCACTGGCGAATTAGTCTTTCGGGTTTTGATGTCATCCATGCAGCACTCAATCAAATATAATTTTCATATTATTCCGGTTACCATTGCCATGCTAGAGGTTGAGCCTGACTGTGAGTCTATAGACGCCTTATTAAATTTAACAGAGATGAAATGGAAGCTGTAAGTGATAGACATACAGTCTTTACAATGGTACGCACTGTATAAAGGTCCTTTATCATGTAATTTTCACAACTCAACTTTTAAAACTGTTTTTTGTCTGCTGGACGTTTTGTCAGCTAAACAATCAGCTTGTTGTTAAACAACAGTACAATCCATTGAACGCACTGTATTCTATCCCTCACAGCCTCGGTTTCATTCCTGTCAAAAAATTAAATATGGCACTACCCTCTATTCTTTTATTCTGTCTTCCAGTTCCACCATGAGGCTTGTTTAAGTCTGAGACACTCTAGGCTCATTTCCATGCCCTAAAGAGCTCAAGGCTGCTGGCCTGTAATGAATTATTTTCCTGCTTTCAATCATTTAAGGCCCAGATGCTTTAGGAACTGTTTTATTCAGTGCTGATTGATCTGCCCTTGGTCTCTCCATTCATTTCATGCTTTCTAGTTTTTAATATAACGGGGGGAGTAAACAGTATCGGCCCGACTTCGAGGCAACTAATCATTCTGTTAATCTGAAGGATATGAAGTCTGTTGAGGTAAATGGTGATGCATGACGGGTATTGTGTGGAGACTAAAGGAACAAACAAAGACTGGCATTAAAAAGCAGAGGGGGAAAAAGAAGGAAAATGAATGATTGAATGAGAAGGTCTCACATCTGTTTTGTATGTGCAGAGTGTTTGCATGTGTGTCAATGTAGCTTTTACTCTCAGAACAGACAAATAATTGTTAGCAGGTGTGTGGTCTTGTTTTGTGGGAACCAAATAAATCGGTAACCTGAATAACCAACAATTTGGTAAACAACAAATTTGTTGGCTGCACATCCATGATGTGAATCACCCGTTTCAGCACATCCCAAAGCTGCTCAATTGGATTGATATTTGGTGATTGTGGAGGCCATTTGAGTTTAGTGAACTCACTGTCATGTTCAAGAAACCAGTTTGAGATTTGAGCTTTGTGATCCTGCTGGAAGTATCCATCAGAAGATGGATGAATGTCTAATGTCTAATGCTATTTCATGCATTCTGACTTCTTTACACTGTTAAAGAGTTGGATTCTCATGCTAAACATGGCCAAACTTTCAAAACACGAGTTGGACGTATGAAGGAGTATTTCTGTGCCAAAAACTACTCTTCCAAATCCTCACGAAATGCTGGGTCTTTTTTTCGAGTATGGGCCTGTGTGACATCAGAAAGGTCGGAATTCCTTGTATGGGCACTTCTCCTAGAAGAGCGCGCTCACATGTCGACCAGAGCGAGAGAGCAAGAGCATGCCCATCAACGCACTTCGTTCGGCTTTACGGAAGTCAACTGCACAGGACTTGCTCGAGAAAGATTTGTCACTTTGTTTTTAGACCACGAAATCAACAGTCACCAAAGAAGTGTTTTTTTGTTTGTGAGGGAAAGATAACCTTGCTTCCCAAAGAACCCAGTGGAGCCGAGAGATTTGTGCTCATGCATTACATTGATGCGCTCTCAATATTTGTTATTAAAATAACCATAGAAACTGATAGTTTCAATCACTTTTTTATTGGTTAAAATGAATGAAGAATATCTCGTGTTTTTCCGTGGCTGCTCGAGCCCTCAGGATCGGCGCTTATAGTTTCATAAACAAGGCCCAGTTCTAGGCTGAATTTACAGATCGTTTGAAACTGAAAAGATGGAGCGGTCACAGCGATAATGATCCCGGTCATGAGTTGGAGACGCAGGTGGTGAGTAAAACTGCTTTAAATGTGTGTTTTGTTGGCAATAGGCACCTAAGTGCATATAATGTAAACAATACAAACGCAGTGAATTTATAAATTCATTATTCATCATTCACTATACGCTATATTCATTATAGTGATTCAAAAGTTATCCAAAGATAATGCGATGGTATATTGAGTGTGTTTAAATATATTCGTTTAGCTGACCATCGATAGCTTGAAGCCGATCTCCACACAAAAGCTGCGCGTGCTCGTGACAGTTTGTCACTCTGTCTCCGCTCACATGACACGCCTCCAGGCGCTTGGCTGTTTTCAGAAAGACTCAGTACACCGCATGTATCTTTTATAAATATGATAAAACTAAAGACTTTTCGGTGATATGAAGGATGCTATACTACTCTATAGGTACTTAAGATTAACATGAGATTGGCAGAAACTGTCAATCTCCCCCTTTAAAGTAAAATTTGATGCACAAAGTGTGTAATTTGTCCTGACTATTTAAAGCTCCAGGACATGCCAGATGTTAAACTGAAACCAATATCTTCAGCCATGTTACCTGAAATTGATACAAGTTAAAGCAACTGTATGGAACACAGTACACTGACTTCTAGGCGAATGACTTCTGTTTCTTTCCCAAGCTCACCCCCCAATAATCTGTCCTGGGAGTATGTAAGTTTGGACAGTGGGTATGAAATTACAGAAAAGGCCGGATTGCTTTACGGCAGACAGTATGTCACTCCAACATAGCTTTAGTGAAGGAGTGTTATCAGACATCATAGCAGAGACCAAAGAGAACATTGACGGAAGAGTCTAAAAAGAGAAAATGAGAATGTGACCCTAAAAGTTATTGTGCAAACAGTTTACAGTGTCTTGACGGTAGTTGTAACAGGGCTTGTTGGGGGCTCGTCCGGGATCTGAACCCAGGACCTCTCGCACCCAAAGCAAGATTCTTACCCCTAGACTAAACTTTTAGAATGTGACCCTAAAAGTTATTGTGCAAACAGTTTATAGTGTCTTGACGATAGTTGTAACGGGGCTTGTTGGGGGGCTCGTCCGGGATCTGAACCCAGGACCTCTGGCACCCAAAGCGAGAATCTTACCCCTAGACTAAACTTTTAGAATAAACTTTTTCACTGAGTTCAGCTTTCTCTTGTGTCCCATTTGTTACAATCGATGGCTCAAAAAATGGGACACATGAGCCGAACTCAGTGCAAAAGTTTTTAACAAAAGAATCCCGGAATCCCGGAAGTGTTCCCGGAACCGGGAACACTTCCAATAACACCAGATGTACTTGTTACATCAGAAGAAGAATGGCATCTACGCTAATATTAGTCTTTCTGTTTATCCCGAGGTTTACCGTAGTCAGCCGGATCCGGGCCGTATCCGGGTGAGATCGAGGACCTGCTCCATGACACAACCACAACACAGCCCTGAAGTATCAGCAGAGATTGAGTCAACTAGATCATCCACTATGAAGGCCTCATCAGCATAACAACCAGTGGCACATCTCCTCAACAACCGGTGTGATGAATACGATCCTCATCTCACATCTCCTCATCTCACATCTCCTCAACAACCGGTGTGATGAATACGATCCTCAACTGGATGGAACTGAATTAAACACTTTGAATGTTGCGATCGTATCTGACTTATGATAGCAACCTGAGTCGTAACAAAGCACTGTTCGCCAGAGGAGAACTGGCCCCCCGACTAAGCCTGGTTTCTCCCAAGGTTTATTCTCCATTTTAACACCTGTTTACCACCTGATGTCACCTGTTGGAGTTTGGGTTCCTTGCCGCTGTCGCCTTTGGCTTGCTTAGTTGGGGACACTTGACACTTGATATTTGATATTCAACAGTGCTTTGATCTGCCTGCATTGACACTATTCCTTAAGAGCTGCTGTGCAGCCAAAATAATGTACCAGTTATCACTGTAAAGCTGCTTTGACACAATCTACATTGTAAAAAGCGCTATATAAATAATGGTGACCTGAATAAACTATACAAAAAAATTATATGAAATGTAGCAGTCAGAAGTCAGTAATATAATGCTAAATGAATGCATGGAAATGTAATGTGCTATTGCAGTATTGTAAGTGCAAAAAAATTGAACACAACCAACCAAAGAAGAAAAGAAACAAATCAAATATTCAGCCGCCATTGCAATCCTTTGTGCTGTTAAAAGCCGAAGGGAATTAAGCAACAGGTGTCTACAATGAAAGTATGAAAGCGTTAGGGGGCAGAGTCATCTGTGCCAGTGTTAGGGAAAGCATCACAAAAGACACAGGTTATCACAAGCTTCTATGTTATGTTTTGACATACCTACATAACTTCCCAAATCATTATTCTTTCACTAATTATTTAATTTATTTACTTACAATTGAAAGCCTTTTCTTCCCTCATAATGTGTCATGAATGCTACAGTGTGCATGAAACTGTGTCGACAACAGTTCTATTCCTGCCTAAATTCCAGTCTAAGCTAAAAAGTAACAAATACACAACTTCCAATAATATACTTTTAAAAGTAGTGTTCCCTAATGCTGATCACAGTACTCGTGTGTATGCCCTGCCCGCACAGGAACGAGTTTTGCTAGCAAAAGTGTTGCAGTGAAATCTTGATTGTGCTGACTTCCTGTGGGTCCCTGGTGAGTTTCTCTCCAGTCCATGAACTAATTACTCTAAACCTCTCCAGCATCCACCACAGCCATCTTATTCCACACATTACTGAGGCCGAGGACTCCAGAGGCCTGACCGGGAGAGAGAAAAAATGAAATAGAGGAAAAACACATCCCATGTTTGAGTGAGGACCTTTAGAAAGAGATTGGGTGATTTTATTACAGGTATTGAAAGGCTCAGAGATTGATAGACAGAAGAAGAGTCACATGTCCTCAGCACTGAGAGAAGGAAACAAAGTCCCTGGTGTGGATCATCACTTAAATGTCTGACAGCACACACACACACATATACACACACATCCAGACTAAACTGATGAGATAATTGCGAAATAGTCAGGTTGTTCCATCTAATTACTTCTGGGGGGAGTTCTTGGTCGAGGGGGATTAAACTGTTCGAAGACACTAGTTATTTGTGCAAAGCATGAAATCAATTGACTGATAACCAAAATAGGACTGCCTCTGTGTGGTCTCAAGAGAAGTTAAACGTCAAAGTGTGAATTTGGCGCGCAGACAGCACACATGAGTTAGCTAAATAGCTAAATGTTTTCTGTCACTCGCTTTGCCAGACAGGTACATCTGAGTGTCCCTGTGTCCCTTTTCACTCACAATCCATTCAGTTTCATCTGCCCCAGAGCACATGCTTCTTTCGGAAGAAAGTCCACAAAGTTTATTCATCAATGGTGCTTGCCAAGGTTCAGCATCATTAGTATCCTATTTAATATTCAGTATTATTATGGATTTGAGTACACCGACAATATTGGATGAGAACAAAACTTGAACACGCAATTGCGAGTTATAAAGACAGAATTCAGAAGTCAGTCTTTTTTTCCTCAGAATTGGACTTTATAACTTGCCATTGCGATTTTATATCTCGCAATTCTGACATAACTTGCAATTCTGAGAAAAGAACCTTTTTAATTTTATTTAGTGGTGGAAACAAGCTTCCATAAAAATCAGCCTTTAAAATTACTTGTGTATAACAATAAGGCAATAATAATTGGTTCAATTAAAGTATCAAAAGCAAGTAATCATATGGTTTTATTGAGCAACACTGTTAAAATACATAATGTAATGTACATAATATAAACATAATCATCCTATGTACGTTACGTGTTATAACAAATGGCTGCAGAGAGCGCCAACAGCCTGGTGATTGTTGTTACACTTTACAGCATCAACAAATCCTTGTTTAATATTGACCAAACAACATTTAATTCAAATGTCCACTAAATCTTTAATATTTGGCCACTTCTTCACAATATAAAATGCTACCACTTTTTATGGTGTAGAGATCTTCACAAATCCACTTGAGACCTGAGCAGGTTTGGGGCCAAAACTTTTACCGAATAGACCAGAGAAGCCAACTTTCCATTATTTGTTTGGGGCGTTTAAAATTATTTTAATTTTTAAAAAAATCCCTCATTTTCTTCTATGTGTAATTTACCAAACCCTCTTGGATACTGATCCAAACAGCAGCGACGTGATCTATATAAACTGAGCTTTGCAATAAACATTTGAGAGAATGAATATCAATATCAAGATTAACATACATTTCCTTGTCATTTAAGGTGCAACAAGCTTATGTGTGGTTTATATACTTGGAATTGCTTTCCTAAGTGGAAAACTGTTGGAAGATATCAGTTACATAAAACCATCTAAATGCAGTTGATACCAAAATAAAACTAAATCAAATGAACAAGAGTTAAACCATTACTGTATATTTTTGTGTTTTTTGTCAGACAAAATATATGCTACAATACGTGCCAACATGGGTTAAAAATAATTTAAAGTGTTACAAAGAAGGAACAGAGAATGAATTTCATCTACAAATGATGTAAGACATTTTAAAATTACACCTTCAGTGGTGTTTTCATACTTGTCATGTGTGATTTTGGTGTCATAGCTGGTTGAGAAAATCAATGTGTAGTTTTATTATAATTAGTTTTCACCATTTGCCCTGGTTAACCTTGTAAGAAGAATTAAAAAATGTTTCTGCTAGCAGTTTGGGTCTGAACCAATTACTGAACAAACAGATCCAGGGCTTAAAAAAAATGAGTATTTCACTCTCCCTCGAACCCACAACAGAGTAAACGCACATCCCACCGAGCACAAGCTTAGCTAAATGTAAACAGGCCTTCTCAGCTGAACATATATGCATGTGTGCTCTTGAAACACACTCAAACAAACAATCGGTACAAACTACTTTCATAATACGGCTGAGAAGCCCATTAGCATTCAGAGCTGTTTGTCCATTCACCCATTGCCAGTACAGGATAAACACCAGCTGTGATTAGAGCTCAGGTGAAGAGAGAAAGGGAGAGCGATACTGAGGTAGAGTCTGGTTTTTCGCCACTGTCGCGGAGGGGAGCGAGAATGCAATCAATTTGAGCACTGGAAGTCAGAATATGGACATAAAGAAATGGACCCCTGGAGGAGGATGCATGACAGAAGCCAAATGCAGAGCGGAAATGGACATTTCATGGGCATAAAAGGGACTCTATAACACCTTGAAAGAGGCCAGATCAAATGCGCCGTCGTGGTTTTCTGTCAGCATTACACCGGCACATGGCTTTCTGCTTCCTCATGAGCCTCTGGGCTGTAATATCTGTGCCGTGTGTGTGTTCGAAATGCTGCGTTTTGCTCTCTGTACTTGGAAAGTGCTATTTTCTGTCTCGAATGAGGCCGTAACATCAATAATGCAGTATCCGAATGGCCAGCGACCAGAAACTTGTTACAGTAAAACTTTGACACATCATCAACGGGAAGAGTCTGCTCACCCTCCAGAGGAACCCGAGGGCTAATTATACTGGCAAGAGGTTCGAGTTTCATAAGTCGTGGGATGACAGAAACTATGCTACAATCTGTTCCGTAGAAGCCTTGCGGACACGTACACACAGATGAATATTCAGTGGCCCTGTTAGTTACTCCTTTAGCTGTGGAATCTACATGATGAACAGATCTCTACCCAAAGGGTCAAGGTTTAGCTGGTTAGCACGGCCCTGTTAACCCCTGCTGGTAGATGTTGCAACTACACCATCCGGCTGCAAAAAGCATCCTTCTCCATTGGCGGCCTGTGTTAAGTAGCTGTGTATGTGAAATGTGATTTATGTTAGTATATTTACCATGCAGTGTCCTATACTTATTTGTAGGGCTTTTTACGCCATTGATGGAATTTTTCGGCAATCCATGTTTTCACTGTTATACAATAGGGGGCGCTATTATACATCTTCTGAAAGAGTACACAATCTCTGGATCCAAAAACAAGTGAAGAAGAAGCAGAAACAAGCGAATGAAGCATTGCTTATGCACATGTAAGCTAACGCGATCATCAAACATTCACCGGCATATAAATCAAAACTGCCTAATGTTATCAAATAAAATTAATAATTGATTAATCTGTCCATTAACTTTTGTTAAGTTTAATGGAGACTCACTTGCTGTCAGGACAAGCCTTTATGCAAAATGGATATACTCATGTGACTTTTGAACATTTACAGATAAGTATAAAGATAAGATGAAATGCAAGTTGAGGAAAATGGCGGATGTTTTCCGTGCACAGCACGTGGACGATTAATCAATGATCAAATATGTTTGTTGATTATTTTTATTATCAATTACTGTTGAATTCACTGATTAGTTGCTGCAGCCCTCGATTTATTTGTATAATATGTTTTTGTTTGATCTGCAGGCATTACAAATGGCTACCCCTGGGGTCCTTGGCAGACTCAATTCAACGGGTGGGATAAATAAACATAATAAACATAAATGGCATATTTAAAATCAGGTATGACAAAATGTTTTTTTCTCCAAGTATTTTAGACCTGCTTTTTTCTACCAGCAACAGACCATCAATCCAAACCCTTTCACCTGAACCACTGCTGAGAGAACGTCCTAAAAAAGACACGTATAAATACATAGTTGAGCCAGCGGAAGTCAGTGCTTATTGAAGTGGAAAAGAGCCACAGTGTTTTCTTTCTGGTACTTGAGCTCCATCACAGCTAGTTTGTGTGAAGTGAGACCAACCCAGGAGTTCAGAAGCTCCCTCTTTCTATCCCTCACTTCCCGTCAGGTCAAAATAAGACCATGGCGAGTAGACGCACTCGTCTGCCGATCCTTCTTTACCTATCCATCCCATTCTCCATCCGATGTCACCTCTCTTCTAACCTTGGATTGATGCCTGTGTGTGTGTGTTTACACAGACGCGGTGTGTGGATTGATGTGTGCTGTTGACTGCGTCGCAAGGTTCATTGCAGACAAGTTAATCCGGCAGCGGCAGGGCCAGGGAGAATCGCCATTAATAACGCATGGAAGGAACAAATAATATATAATTCCACAGAGCGCTGGGCTTACTGCTGTCCTCCTGAAAGTCAACAGAGACCTGTATCTCTCAAACAGTGGCTGCAAGGATGATGTTTGGGGGTACAGGTTAAAAAAGGATGTGCTGCACATAAACGGCGACAGAATTCAGTGTAGAATCTTTTAGTTCATAGTAGGGTTGTCAGGTTGTTGTTTGGTACTAAAACAAAAACTTGATGCTATCAGCATTTTGCAGTACCGGTAATACAGAGTACCGGGTATATTTGGTAAGAGTGGGGTAAGATGAGCCCTTTTTTACTTATGTGGTCCTCAAGATAAGGGAAAATGAGGCTGAAGTACAATGAAAGTATCTTACTTAATTTCAGGATGTTTCCTGAATGCATATATGACAAATGGTTCGGAAAATATGGCTTCTTATAAAAAAAGTGTTCTTTTGGCTCATTTTGCCCCAGGTTAGGGGTAAGTTGATCTGAATCAAACCCACGTGAAACGTATTTTCTTAAAGGCACAATATGTAATTTTTCGCCGATAGAGGGCGCCTATTCAAAACAAAGGAGTAGCTTGATGATGCCGAAATTGAGCGTGGAATTATGGGAGATGTTGTCTTCACCCCACAGTCGGTAAAAAAGAATCTGACGGGACTCAGGACAGAAATCATGATTATGGATGAGATTATTAACATTACTGTAGTATGAAGCAGAGCAGGGCCGAGTGCTGTGGGAGGTAACTATGCAGGCACTATCGCAGGTCGAATGAGTAGTACTAAATTAACTTAAGTTTGGGGGTAAGTTGAACGGCTGGATCAGTTTGGGTCAGCTTACCCAGTGGCTCATTTTACCCCACTCTCACCTACTCTCAGCAGTGATAGACACTGCTTTCAAATGCTCTTATTCATGTTTGTTTAAGCACTCTGTGAGCGTCAAAGGTTTCTCTTTACAGCACGTTTTTACATGCGTTGAGCACTGTAGCCAATAACAGTCATATCTGTTGAGCGTGTGAACGCAATGGCCAATCGGAGGTGTTAGTCAGTCTGTAAACATCTATATTCAAGTGTCAAACAATTATAAAATAAGCTGCGGCTGTATTGATTTCTGGAACTTTAAAAACAGAATTCACATTCACAATAACAGAAAAAATAGCTCAAACTGAAATCTATTCTAGTGAATATCAGCATCACAACACTGTGAACACAGATGCCTGGCAGATTAGACAGAGAACAGAGCAGCAGCCATGAAAGAAAAGGAGAATTACAGAGAAAATCTTCTATTGTTTAATTGAGTTGATCTATCCTTACACAAATGAAACAACAGTTATGTGTGAGTCAGCAAAGAAAACCATGTGACACATTTATGGAGGAGGAAAGTAAGAAAAGCGAGAATAAGCTGGGCATTAAAATGGATGACAGGTGAGATAAAACAAATATTTAGGAGATTATATTTTGATTGACGTTAGGCCCGTGTCTCGTCCCTTTTATCAATGCCATTGAGAACAATTAGATTTCAAACCTCACCTTGTATGCCACCAACCCTCCCTCTCTCTCTAATAATCATAAGGAGAGAGGGAATTTGACATACAGTACATGTCTATTCCCAGGAGAGATAATGGCATTCAGGTTTTCCTCTCTGAGAGGTTGAATTAATCTCCAAGGTGACACTGGGTATAAAAGCTGTCGATAGGTGGCCAGAGATACCCTGTATGAAGCATACTGAGTGGATGCCATAAGCCCGGCGCATTCACTCTCTGAGAGATGGATCAATTTTTTACAAGGAGCCTGTAAACAAATCAGAGATTCACCTTAAGAAAAGGACTGAATATGAACGCAGTGCCTTCTCAGAATGAGGAGCCAAAGGATATTCTCCTTTGATATATAGTGTGAAGAAATCATTCACTTAGTTGGCATGGCATGAAAGCTTCAGGCTTTAGACCGTATGAATATTTAAGTATGGTTTTATTCTCAAAGAATGTATTTCTGGACTCTGGTCTGACGTTCTCCTGGACTCAAACCATGCACCTTGATTAAAAACATCAAAACCACTGGGACAGTGAAAGATATAGGGGATTTTGTTTGCAATTCAATGTTTTTATGATTTGTTTATGATATTTTAGGGATTTAATATACAAACTACTGTTTTTAAAGTTTGGAGTCCATACGATTTTTTTAATGGTTTTGAAGGACGTCTCTCATGCATGTTTTATATTAAAATTATTACCATTTAAAATGACTGATTTCTGTGTAAATATACTGTAAAATGTAATTTATTCCTGTGAACAAAGATGAATTTTCAGCATCATTAAATGTCACATGATCCTTCAGAAATCATTCTAATATGCAGATTTGCTGCTTAAGCAACATTTCTGATTATTATCAAAGTTGAACAATATGCTGCTTCATATTTTTGTGGAAACTGATACGCAACTTGAATGCAATGCAAGTTGTTTTGGATAAAAGGGTGTGTAAAATGCATACCATTTAGTTTATACACATTTTGTGCACTGAAGAAAAGTGATAAATACTGCTCATTTAGCCAGTTTATGAGGCCACAGGCTTACACAACAAAACTTTATTTCCCACAATTCTCTGTGGCAATACAAGAATAAAACACACATATAACGCATCAGTTACACAGCTAATGTGCAGCATTTACTCTTCATTTTGTTACACTGATGCTAAACAATCTTCATGTAAATGAAAAATGAAATGGCACAACGCACTCATTTTATGCCATGCAAAATCACTTAAAAAAAATTTTTTTCCTAAAAAAAATTAGGAAGTAGGAGTTTGAAGCAATATACACAGATTAGGCATAACATTATGACTATGATATGTTAGGCAGCAAGTGAACATTATTTCCTCAAAGTTGATGTGTTAGAAGCAGGACAAATTGGCAAGCGTAAGGATTTGAGCGAGTTTGACAAGGGCCAAATTGTGAGGGCTAGACGACTGGGTCAGAGCATCTCCAAAACTGCAACTTACAGGACTTAAAGGATCTGCTGCTAACATCTTGGTCCAGATCCCACAGCACACCTTCAGGGGTCTAGAGGAGTCCATGCCTCGACGGGTCAGGGCTGTTTTGGCAGCAAAAGAGAGACCAACACAATATTAGGAAGATGGTCATAATGTTATGCCTGATCGGTGTATTCTGCTACTGCAAGTGTCTTAAACACATATTATTTTGCTTTATACAAAAATGAATCCATTAAAGATTGACAAACAGCCCCAGTGTAGATGTTTTACTATAGTAGTCTCTATTTACACATATATGCAGATGCAGTGCATTTATGTTTACATCAGGCTACAAAATGAATTGTTCACACAGGCTACATTAAGGAAACATTTCATTTCAGGGTCCGTGTTTAACTCATCCGTGAAAGCCCAGGGTGACAACTTCATAATCACATGCTTCACTAAAGCACATTTGAATGGAGCTTTAATCACGGCCTGTTAGACTATCCCTCTTAAGGGCATAATCATGCGCGATCCATTAGATGTCACAGAAATCCTGATGTACATTAGGTGCTGTCATTATGTAATTCGCAGTACGTGTCGGCGATAAACCTGAGCCCGCGTTCACCCTAATGCTGGAAAACAGTGGCATTAGCGTTTAGACATTTCCACCCACTTCACCTCCTCTCGCCCGTCCGTGACACAGAACAAATTATCGTAATGCCCCTGACAGGGCAGAATCACTCTTTCTCGAGCTGCTGATTGGTGAAGTTATCTTTAATTGGTTTAAACTTTGCCCTAGCTGCCTGGGGATTGGCAAGCTTAATTTCAGCAAAAGGTCAACATCAATAAATCCAGCTGAAGAAGGGAAAGTGAGAAAGAGGGACAAGGAAAGAGATAAGAAGAGAGAGAGAGAGTACCCATTACCTTAGCAGACAGAAGGTGAAGGTACAAGAGTGAGAGTGTGACCTTCGACCTGACGGACGGACGGCATCCAAAGTGCAGACAGAAGATTCGAATCTCCAGCTTAGTGGCTCCACCTCCGTGTCTCCTGTTTATTGGCACTGACCCCTGGCAAGATGGGGTCATATTTTCATATAATGGCAAAGCTACTCCGTTAGTGCCCATCGCGAGCCATATAATAAGGCTAAAATGAAAAGGACACTGGGACTGTGGAGGACAGGATCATAGAAAGGAGAAGAGACGGGATGAGAGTGCGAGAGAACGACTGAGATGGACAGGTAGTTGACCCAGAGCTAAAAGGACAGCTCCATTTATTTTGCGCTGAGAGGTATGAGAGAGAAATTCAAGCCGGCAAAGACATCACTTCCATTAACCAGCATGTCATTCCAAAGCGATGTCTGGGTTTACACACACAGATATGACTCACCTGTACAAATCATTAGCATTCCTGCTCTGGCTGTATCTCCTTTGACAAGTGCTGGCTGGAAATCAAACTGGTCATTATCCTCTCATCGATCAGTTTTCCTTTAGTATTGATGCAAAACTAGGTGATTTTAAATGCAACGGGAACTATTGAATTTTTTAATTCCCTGAACAGAACCGGCACTTAAAAGTCATACATTCAGGATTGTACTACACCGGTTTCGTTATGTGTTTTTGATTCACTAAAAAGAACCAGCTCATAAAGGGCTGTTCAAACCACCAAGTTCAATAACTATAGCATTCACACCAGTGCATGATAACATTGTTTATTACTGAATAAGCATGTGCTGTCTGTCGCTTTAAGTGCTTGAGCTCTTTAAAGCAGGTTGGATTCTGATTGGCTGTCAATGTTTTTGTTGTTCATCAGCTGGAAAAATAATAGTTCTGAAAGTGATTCGAATGATATCGTTCCTCTGTGCAGTTATTATAATTGTTGTGTGGCAGAGTCCACACAACATTCTTTATTCTTTAACACTTAGAACAATTTTTATAGCTTTATCGTTATTGCTACATTTTTTGTATTAAGAGTCATTTGTTCAGAAATCAGACTGCACTAGTAATGCTTTATGTTTTTGATCCACTAAAACAGAAAGTCCTGGTTCATTAGAGTCGTTCATTCTGGCTGCTCTGGACGCCCTGTAGAGTCAGTAGCGTTGTTTCAGTGCTTCTGAATAAGTATTGCAAGGAGTATTTTAGTTCAGTACTCTGTCCGTATCAGCCGAAGAACAAATGAACAACCAGGAGCAGAGCCACAACTGCTGTTTCTGTCTCCTTTTTAATTGACAAGAATTGCGTTTATTTAAACGCAGAACCGTCTCTTTAAGACCACAAAAAACGGGAGACTTTTCAGACACGCACTCCAACTTCGCCTCAGCGCCAGGCGCGAGTCAAAAGCGCGCAGAAAGGATACAGGTGCCGAATAAGCTTCAGTAGAGCAATAGCTTACGTCACTGTTTGGTGGGTTGCAAGACCGTTTTGAGTGGGTCGCAATGTGTGCAGTCAAAGAAACAACAACATCAATCGTAAAATCCTTTTTTTATGATGCCACTTTTATTTTGAAAGACGTGTGTGAAAGCCAGTGACACTCTTGTCAGGTGCTGAGAGAAACGCATTGTCCTTAATAGGTATCTGCGGTCAGATCTATGTAGCCTACTTTCCTGTCGTGTCAGGCGGTATACTGTTCTCGCGGTGCGCACTTTTCAATCATGCGCAAATACAGCGCACTGTGTATTAGGCTTACTTCACTATAAATAACGCGCTCAGAATTGTTGAAGAGTTCATTGATTATACATAAAATTCATTGAAGGCTGAATAATCTTTGAACTACACTACAGTATGTAGTTATCTGGATGTCTCATCCATGATGCAACAATGTAGAACAAGCTATTGGGGGTTTTGAGAACCAGAACAAGCTGAATGAACAAGTTGAAATTTAGCTCCGTGTGAACCCCTTTATTAATATGCCTGCAGGTGAGGAATATATATATATTTTTTAAATGGCCATATTTACTCAGCATTCCATGATCTAATTCACTATCTCAATTACGATTAAGTACAAATTAACTGTATTCAGTTGTGTTGTAGGCACAGTCCAATAAATTATAGTCAGACTCATTTTTATGTTGAAATAATGAAGATTTCTGTGCCAGCCCAGACTGGTTGCTGGCCCCTGCCTGGCCACCCCTATGAAAAAATCCTGGCTCTGCCACTGTGAACAACAACTGCTAGAGGAAACAAAGACCTTTAATCTTTAAAAGCTTTAATTGTTCTTGCGTTCACATTCTTAACATTTTTCAATTGTTTAGAAATGGAATCAATTCAGTTTTGAAAAAATTCGCCCAAAACTCAGGGATAGTTCATTCAAAAATGTCATTATTTACTCACCCTCAAGTTGTTCCAATCCTGTATGAGTTTCTTTCTTCTGATGAACACAAGAGTAAAGCACCTACTATAATAAAATTATTGTGGTTATGATGGTTATGTTTAGGGCTGGACCTTCATGCTTACCTTTTCTTCCCTAAAAATCGTATGTTACAATTCACATCATACAAATTCATGCAAAATTGCCACCTCGTAAAAAAAAAAAAAGTTCCAGTAACACTTTACAATACGGGTGCACTAATATGCATTAATTCATGCTTAACTAATGCACAGATAATCATGTTTTAATGTATGACTCATGAATAACTGAACCATTATTTAATGATTACTGCATCAGCAACTAATAAAGAGTCTTTATGATTAATAGATTAAGTAATATATGAATTGCTCTTAATTAAATCCTTAATAACATATTTTGTTAACTAAAAGTGTAAAATAATGTGTTAACTACCACAATGGGCTGAAGCCATGTACTTCAACTTCCAGTTGTCTGCTTTAATTAATCATTAACTAAAATGTATACCTGTTGAGGCACATTACTATTAACTAATCGTTAAGTAATATGTCATTAATGGGTTTTGACAGTTGCACATGCAGTGAGTGTAATGACAGAGAATGTGTTTGAAGGATGGGTAAGTTGGGCTGCACACAAATATCAGCACACCAGAATCTGAACTACAGACTGATGTTGCACTGTGTTTAAACTAGACGCAACCATTATCGAGTCATGCCGCAACAGCTGTTTACGCTGGACATGACAGATCATTGCAAGTCCATTTGTCCTTCATAACAGAAGTGACGTTTTGATGTGTTGTGTTGTGTCGTGCCGCATCCAGTGTAGCATCCTAGACCTCAGGCGTAACCTTACACATTCCTCTGCCATGAACAACAAGGTTCTGGATGCAGCAGTTCATCCGGTACAGTGGGATCACGGTTGGCTTAGTGTAGATGTCAAAACCAAAATGACATATTACTTAACAATTAGTTAATAGTCATGTGCCTCATAACATAATGATACATTTGCAAATCATTAGTTAATGATTAATTAAAGCAGGCAACTGGAAGTTGAAGTACATGGCTTCAGCCACTTGTGGTAATTAACAAATTCACTTACACTATTAGTTAATAAAATATGTTATTAAGGAATTAATACATTATGACACATTTAATTAATAACAATTCATATATTACTTAATCTATTAATCACATAGACTCTTTATTAGTTGCTGATGCAGTAATCATTAATTAATGGTTCAGTTCTTCATGAGTCATACATTAACACATGATTATCTGTGCATTAGTTAAGGATTAATGCATATTAGTGCACCCGTATTGTAAAGTGTTACCAAAGTTACATTTCCCACGAGATTGGGTTGAAATATGCAGCTACTTTTCATGCATACTTTTTTTTTCTAAAAATTGTTAAAAATGTAAAATTTGATTCACAGATTCACCTACGAAATCACCTAATAAAATAGATCTCCAAAGAAATTGGGTTGAATTACACATACTTTTCATGCTTACTTTTTTCTAAAAACAGTATGTTTTCGTATGATTCACAGCATACAAATTCATACAAAATAGATACATTTTCCCATAAAAATTTTACTTTTTTTTTAACGATGTTAATTCACACAAAGTCACCACCTTGTAAAATAGTTATGTTTTCCCAAGAGATCCGTTTTGAATATGCAATAAAAACTGTATCTGTGCGGTGTGAATTCATACGAAATTGCCACCTCGTAAGATCATGTTGGAATACGCAGCTACTTGTAAATGGAGAAATGTGCTTTTTGGGTCCAGATGGTGTAGTTATAGCATCTGCCAGAAGGGGCTAACTGACCCATGCTAATCAGTTAAAGCTTGACTGCCTGTGTTCAACGCATAACATTTCGATTTCACAACAGCAGATTCAGCAAACATCAACTGCTCCCTGCACTTGCCTCTCAAGTTTATCCCTCAGCTGTTGATTGATTGTCATCCATACTGACCGTGAGCTTCAAGGACTGGTTGTGCAAGGCCGAGGTCGAAGGTGAAAGTGCACACGCGGTGTGAGGGCGCAGAGGGCCGGCTCTGGAAAGCGTGCAGCATTGGTGACAGCTTGGCTCTGCCGTGGCTCAGCTGCGCTGCCACAATAAAAGGTGACAGGTCCAATCAACCACTCCATCAACAGCTCCTGGCCTAATGCTCTCTCATGTCAGACTGAGTTAGAGAAGACCGCGGTGACTGCCCCACACGAGAGAACGAGAAAAAGAGAGAAGCGAGGGACGACAACTCTTTAATGGAGATCCCAAGCTCTTTAAAATAGATACGTTTAGGTGTCTGCATGCTTCCAAATAGTTGAGCGATTCTATCTCTTTTTCTGCCTCTGTGCAAACTTTCTCCTCATCACAATAGAGCAGCGAGAGGTGCTGAGAGATCGAAAGCGATTTTGCTTTTCGCCTCAAAATAGAGGCGGCATTGACTCTGCCGTCTCGGTCTATATTTCACCCCATGTGGCGTGGCATGTCGCAGACGTAGAAGAACGCACCGATAAGACAGGTGAGTGCACTAGTGAGGCGTGAGATGCAAATTAAATCCCTCTTACGGGGAATCTGATTGAAGTTAACCAAGGAGGTGGGTGATAATGGAAAAATAGGGAAAAAACAAGTGACTGGAGAGGACAAGCGAAGTAAAGAGAGTAGACTGAGTAGCGTGAGGAGATAAATTGTTCCTGCCGAGCGAGGATTCCTCGCGTTCCCTCTACCTGCCACGAAGGCAGCTCTGCATCCGCCGGCTCGCACCGATGTGGCAGGTTCATCTGAAAAGCCGCGTCGAATTGGAGGGAATTTCTGTCACCCGTGCTGCCAACTGAAATGGGACACTCTCACACTCACAATTCACCCCACGGGGTGCAGATCAGAAAGAAAATCCCTCTTTAGTTTCCAGGCAGGTGAATGGGAGACGCATCCTGGGCTCTGGTGCACCGCAGAGGTCAAAGCAGGACGGGCGACGGCGGACCATGAGATTCGGCCCATTTAAGCTGATTAGAGCATGCGCATTTTGTTAAAATCATATTGTTTTAGTCAAGCCAACTGGAGCGCTTACATAAAAGTACTGTGGCGGTACCATGGTACACCGGTAGCATCGGATGCAGTGCTATTTTTTACATAGTTTTTTTTTGGTTTTAGTTTTTGTCTTAAATTTAATCAACCCCCCTGTTTCACAGACAATGCTTAAGCTAGTCCTAGACTAAAATGAGCTGTTTGAACTGAAATTAACTTATCTTATAACATGTCAGTGCCATTGTTTTGTCTCAAGATGCACACAAGTAATGTTATTTTCTAGGGTACGTTTATAAAAGCTACTCAAATGCCTTAACTGAACTAATGTCTAATCCTGTCTGTGAAACCGTCATATTTTACTCAAAATGAAACTTTGAGTACATTTTTGTAAATGATGCTTAAACAAATATCATGGTACAACTGTTTCCAAATGCAAAAAAAACATGATTTCAGAACATTTCTAAATGTGTGCATTCCAGTCGCAAATCATTATAGAAATAGAAACAATGGTAAAGTAGATGAGATTAGAAGTAACTGTTATATGTGGCCTTTTTTCATAAATACACTGAATCAAGCTTTTATTGTTTTCTTGAAGCTGATCTAACTTTGTTTTCCTTTTTTTGCAAATTAGCTTACATGTGTTTACAGCTGAACTCTGATCTGCAGGTTGTAGTTAAATCTTTATCAAAGACGTTTGCTTTGCTTGGGCTTTTACTTCCGCTACACTGGCAGTGTTTATGAACGGATGATTTTTGTGCAAAAAGAATTACACTTTAGCATACTTCTAAAAAGAGTACTTGTTACGGATATGCTATACTTAAGTGTGACCTGTATGTAGAATTTTATGGAGGTTTACATTTATTTTAAATGCAAATATTGGAACTTGATGGTGCTTTTTTTGACCCACTTTTTAGGACCTACATACATCTTGGTTAAAGTTACTGCTGAATGTACGGACAAGCATTTATGGTAGCTAAAATATACTTTAATGTAATTTCTATTGACACTTGTATGTCATGTATTTGTAATAATGAAGTTGCAATTTAGTACATTTAAAATATATTACCTTTAAATGTAACATTAAATAATGCACTAAAATTATTATTAGTTACAATTATAATACATTGTTTTACATGTGCTTTAGTCAACACATCAAAGTAAATATACTTCTTAACTTAAGAAACATTCATGAAAATGTACACTGTTTAAGAATACTAGTATAATCGTTTGTCAATATTTTATTATCTGCAAATACCTGTGGTATAAAAAACTGAGTCATATATGCCACTGCAGGGCCTCTTTTACAGATTAAAGACAAAGCGAGAAACTCCAGATATGTGTGATTATGAAGAGAGGAGTGCCTGTGAACTCAGCGACAATAAAGTTGTCTCAATTTCTTTTTCTCACTTCCCTCCATCTCCATTCCTACTTCTCCGCTCTGGCCTTGATGCATTGATTGTTCATGGACAAACTGCTGTCATCTTCAGCTCTCTCTCTCTCTCTCTGTACAGTGAAATAATGTATGTTGTATAAATCTATTTTATTTATTGCATTGATTGGGAATCAACATAACCTATATTTTCCTGGTCTCACGTCCACCCTGTGATTAAAGCTCACTGGTCTCGCACCCATCTGGAGAACCTTCACTGAGGGATTCTGTGAGCATGATGGCTAAAAACTTTCAGAGAGTATTACCACAGTAAATATCACTAGTGTGCATTCTCCCCAAGACCTTTACAATGATACATGATAAGACACGAAAGGAAACCCTATACGTTACGCAAACATCTGAAGTACGCGCCCAGAAATCCGCCTCTCAGACAACATGCAAATGCTGAATTGAACTCTTTTTCACGTCTGCTTGCACTTGAACGGATATATTCAAACAAAATTATGTCAAAATTCCCATCTTGGCAAGAATCCTTGTGAACATAGTCAGTTATGTCTTAACTGAAAGTAAACAGTTAACACGTGTATCAGTATATTGGATCCGTGCATTACCTCTTAAAGTGACAGCAGCCTAATAAACCTGCTGCTGTCTGTGTTTCTAATGTTAATCAAACTACAAAAGACAAAGAACAATCACTCATTGCTCTTGACTGAATAACTTTTGTAACTTTAGTAAGGAAATTTTCTTAAGTCACCGGCCATTGCAGGTTTTAGGCCTTGTATGAATATTTACAGAGAGAGAGAAAGATTTTGTTTTTCTTCCTATGTCTAGCCCTTGTTCCGCTCATGGTGTCTTTGGTGATAGTGAAGGCCATGTTGGTTGGTTACTACTACTTATTATTCCCCACTTCAGGTTTCTGTCCTTTGACTTGTGTCCACGTGGCGTTTTCTGTGTGCAGAGGTCAGTTAGATAAATGGGTTCTTCTCGCGAGGATCAGTGGTTGTATTTCTCTGTGTCTTTCACCTCAGCTCGCACAACCCTCTGCACCCTAAATAGAGCACTCAGTTTCAAAGAGGAGCGACAGCAGGGCATTATGTGCTTTGTTACGAGGAAGGATTTTCCTGCGTGTTTTTGTGTGCACCTATAAGCTGATGCTCAAGGCTACGGACAGAGCTGGCTGACTGCAAGCGAACAGATGCCTGCCTGTAGCAGCGATGACAGGCTTTGAGAAGGGCTGAAGGGCCGCCTACTGAGCACTTTGCTCTGTGATAAGTGGGATGACTTCTCCTTCCTTCAGCCTGGCACACAGACCTGCATTACCAAGAATATCCTAGGGGGCAACACTGCAGAATAAACCTCCTGAACCACTATTGTTATGCGTGACCACTGATATTTCACACACAGGATTTTCTCTGTAACATCTCGCCATCGTGAGCCTCTATAATTTGGAATCTGATTTGTTTTAGAGCACTGCTATTGGATTTCCAGCTCCAAGATGAAAGTAAAACTTTCTAAAACTTTTCACAAGATATTGTTCACTAAATATTAGGTGTAAGTTTTGCATTTGTTATTTATATTGATCCACTAAGGCAGACTCTATGGGCAACCTGCATGCATTTATTTGATTTCTAGATATTAAGTATACATTTCTGTTTTGCATTTATTTTATTCTATATTGATTCACTGAGGCAGACTCCAAGGCCAACATGCATTTATTTCATTTCATTTCTAGAAAGAAAACATGAGTATAAAGAAAATGAGCAAGAAAAAAAGTGTGAAAGGTCAAAATAAAGTCATCTTAGGTCATTAAGGAGATAGTTCACCCAAAAATGTTTTTTCTAACCCATATGATAACAATATTATTTTAGTATAATATTAGTATATATAATATATGACATTATTATTAGTGGTTCATGTGTGTAGCGCTGAAACTCTATTGTAATTGTCAAATTTTCTTCACTAAAAGTGATCGGGCAGACCAAACCGTAAGTCGCAGAGACTTGAGACTTGAGACTCGAGACTCTGAGGGCTGCTAGTACTCAAGTGTCTTATGTCGGTGGAATCCTTGTCCCAAAATGCATGCAACCATAGGTTTTTGGCCCGATCGGAACCAAACCAGTGCAGTGAGATTCTTTGGAGTCTGATTGTCAATAATTATAAAAAAAAAAAAAAAAAATTGAAATTTCGATTCACAGTCCCTAAGGGCCACCAAAACGTTTGAGGTGAGTGGAGCCACTTTTACTAAAATGTCTATAACTCATGAACAAACACACATATTTTACTAAACTCAGCACAGCTCATTCTGTGATCACATGAAAAAGGACGCGGCGACTGGCCACTTGGTGGCGCTATAACATGAAAAAAACATGAAAAAGATTATAACTACTTAACCGTTAGTCTGATTGACTTGGAAAATGGGCATGCAGTGTCTTCGTCTGAGGTGCCATGACTGTCTCTGAGGACTTTGACGTATATCAAAAAACATGTCCGCCATCGGCCAATGGATTTTGAGCAGCTTAACGGAGGCCGATCAGAACGAAACTCGCTGGGCCTGTTTGACTTATGGCCCTAGAGGCCTGTGAGAAACTCAAAATAAATCAGCCACTAGGGGGCGCCTTAGCGTTTTTCACATGCGTAAACACACCCACGAGAGTCGTACCACATGGTAGAACTTCTGAGCAACTAGGACCGCCGCTGTCCATCGAATAAATCCTGGAGATTATTTCAAAAACCAACTTTGGTGAACTAGTCTTATGTTTTTGGCTCAACCTCGATAACTTTGTACTTTATTTCAAGTAACAATGATGTTGTTGTTTTTTTGTTTTGTTTTTTTACCCATGAACACAAAAACAAAGTTTGAAGGAGCCTTTAGATGCAATAAAAAACTTTAATTATCTTTACTGTTATGATCTAAAGATGGCATGTTTAATTTAAGAGCTACAGCGGAGGACAAGATTTCCAGCGATCATGACTTCAATATTAGTATGTTCGTCGCTCAGATTTATCGTACATTTTATGAAGACATGGAATATAGTGCACAAAGCACCTTTATAACATTCTTCAAAATCTTTTCTTTCGTGTTCCACGGGTTAGTAAACCATAATATCACATCATGTCTGTGTTTCTAATGTTAATCAAACTACAAAAGACAAAGAACAATCACTCATTGCTCTTGACTGAATAACTTTTGTAACTTTAGTAAGGAAATTTTCTTAAGTCACTGGCCATTGCAGGTTTTAGGCCTTGTATGTATATTTACAGAGAGAGAGAGAAAGATTTTGTTTTTCTTCCTATGTCTAGCCCTTGTTCCGCTCATGGTGTCTTTGGTGATAGTGAAGGCCATGTTGGTTGGTTACTACTACTTATTATTCCCCACTTCAGGTTTCTGTCCTCTGACTTGTGTCCACGTGGCATTTTCTGTGTGCAGAGGTCAGTAAGATAAATGGGTTCTTCTTGTGAGGATCAGTGGTTGTATTTCTCTGTGTCTTTCACCTCAGCTCGCACAACCCTCTGCACCCTAAATAGAGCACTCAGTTTCAAAGAGGAGCGACAGCAGGGCATTATGTGCTTTGTTATGAGGAATCATATTGTTTTTGGGACCTATTCCTTTAATAGCAAAAAATAACAGAAAAATATAAATGCACAAAGCATTAAACAATCCATTCCCAGAAATCTGTGTTAAGTTCTAACACCAACTGCATCAGTCAAAAGTTTCCTTTATTTACTGAGGCCAAATGAGATGTTATCTAAGTGGAAAGTGCTAGAATGGCTCTACATCTGCACTTGTCTCCATAGCGATGATATTGAGTGACATCTCAGCCTTGATTATGTTTGCGCGAGCTGCGAGTGAATCAAAAGAACTGGCACAGCCACAACACCAGTAATCTGCACTTCTCAGTCAAACACGCTGCGTGTCAATCTCCACATCGCATCGTATACATCATGGTTGTGCTGTGCGCTGACATTTCGAATGCAGTCCGATTTCTTAAGCATTACATAACTGCCGTAAAGTTGAGTTTCCTGAAAGGTGCGCGGCTCTAAACGAGGCGAGGCAGGGAGAGAAATGAGACGATCCGTATTGATGGGACTCCTGCTGAATGACGAATAAGGTGCTTCGGCTCGTTAGTGCTCCGGTGGGGAAGCCGAGGCTGATTGGTGATGCGCAGTCCGTCAGGAGCTCCACGGCAACCACACATAGCCGTCGGCAAACAGCAAACCAAACCGACTTGAGCTTAGGGAGGCTGTGCTGCCTGCAAGGACAATGGGAAGATGTGTTTGAGAGAGACAGGAGAACACAATGATCATTCATGAAGAAGAAAAGTGAGCGGGTAAATGAAATGATGGGCTGGGTAACCTCTCTTTCTCTCTCTCTCTCTCTCTCCATTGTTCTGTCTGTCTGCTGTTCCTGGGCACTGGGCAGTATTAATGCTCTGTTTGCAAAGCATCACCTACATTTTTAACTGTCCTACAGATAAACCAGAAATAACTGAGATACTCGCTCACACGCACATTTATACATCTGACAAATGACGAAAGGGAGCTGAAAAAATGTAAACTGTGAGGTTCAGGTCTATAAATGTGGGGAGGTAAAGTAAAGCAATAAGCTACTCGAGGATGTGTGTTATAGTGATTTTTTATCATCGTATGGGTTGTTCCTCTTTCTGTAAAAACCCTCTTCATTGTGGTAAAGTCACTGTAATGCATGGTCTCGGCCTCTCAGGTGACTTATTAAACCGTTCAATAAATAGTTAAATGTTATCGTCCCACTTTATACCGTGTATTTGATACAATGCACCGATAGTGTACATTCATTCATTTACATTGTACTTGAAAATACTTGCATGTGGTGTAATTAATTTCTTAACCCTTAATTTCTGATGTTAAACCTACTCATCCCAAACCTGTGCCTAACCTTACCTGTATCCACCTCAATAGCAACACCAGTGTTTTGCAACACATCAAGTTCATGAATAAGTACATTGTACCTAACATTTGTTGTTGTTGTTGATGTAAGTACATAGATTAAGGCGCCTAGTTTAAAGTGTGACCCCTAATATTTAAAAATAATAATAATTAGCCTAACTGTGTCACAGAGTCACAGCCAACACCAACGCATCATCACCAGATCTTCACGCTCCACCCACTCGTTCACAGTCTCTCAAGTACTAATCACCTGCACCTCATCATCAGAGACACTATAAAGACTCTCATTTCTTCACTTCAGTGTCTGTGAGTATGTATGCCCTCCAATTTCGTACACTAGCGGCCGCTAGTGGCTGGAACGAAACGGCGCTGCTAACAGCCTTTATCCAGGGCTTAAACCCTCATGTAAAACAGTTCATGGTTGTGTACGATGATACTATGGGGCTGGCAAACCTGATCCAAAAGACCATCCACTTTGCCCAACGCTATTCAGCATGTTCGCGCTCCACACACCCACTGCCAACCCTCTGCCTGCCACACCATCTGTCGCCCTTCCAGCACCTGAACAGATGCAGGTCGATTCTTATCGCTTGACACGAGCGGAGCGTCAGAGAAGAATTCTGCAACATCTCTGTCTATACTGTGGGGGAGACGACCATGTCATCGCTGCCTGTCCCATCCGACCACCACGCCCAGCGGTGAGTACAATCCAACTGCCCACTCGTATCGCTCCTCTTACCAGAACTACTGTCCATATCCTCAACTCTCACGTCTGTGTTTCAGTGCAAGCCCTCATCGACTCCGGCTCCGCAGGGAACTTCATCAGCATCCAGATTCTCCAGAAACTGAACGTACGCCGTAAACGATGCCAACAGGATCTCCGCATACAGACTATCCAAGGAAAGCCGCTGGGCTGCGGTCACATCTGGCATTTCTACCCCACACTGACGCTCCGCATCGGCTGTCTTCACACGGAGGAAATCACATTCATGGTGCTGTAAGGTTCCACCGTGGACATCATCCTGGGACGCCCTTGGCTTACACAACATCAACCAGACATCTATACCACCTCATCGGCCATGGGACTCCGCTATTGACCTGCTGCCTGGGGCTACTCTACCCAAGGGTAGGGTTTACCCATTGTCCATCCCGGAACGGAAGGCCATGGAGGAGTACGTTCAGGAGGCTATCAACATCCCCTGCTGCTTCAAGCTTCTTCTTCGTGGCTAAGAAGGACGGATGCTTGAGGCCGTGCATTGACTACCGTCACCTGAACTCCTAGACGGTGAAATTCAGTTATCATCTTCCTCTGGTCCCGGCAGTTCTGGAGCAGCTACGGGGAGCTTGCATCTTCTGCAAGCTGGACCTGCAGAGGTCGTATAACCTCATTCGTATACGCTGGGGAGATGAGTGGAAAACTGCCTTCATTACACCATCTGGACAATACGAATACCGGGTTATGCTGTATGGCCTGTCCAACTCTCCCTCCGTGTTCCAGAACTACATGAATGAGGTGTTCCGGGAGTACCTCCACCGGTTTGTAATAGTCTACATTGATGACATCCTCATTTACTCCCGGAACCTGGCCGAACATCGCCAACACGTCTCCTAGGTCCTCGAGAAGCTACGCCAACACCATCTTTACCTCAAGCTGGAGAAGTGCGGGTTCCATACCACCTCCGTACATTTCCTGGGCTACGTTATTAATCAACACGGCATCCAGATGGACCAGAGGAAGGTGGAAACCATCCACAACTGGCCATTACCCACTACCATGAAGGAGTTACAACGTTTCCTGGGATTTGCAAATTTTTATCGTCGCTTCATCCACAACTACAGCCTTCTCAGTGCACCCCTCACCTCGCTCCTCAAAGGCTAGCCCAAGTCTCTGTCCTGGACTCCATCTGCCCGAGAAGCCTCCCACCAGCTCCAAGAAGCCTTCCTCACCGCTCCGATCCTGGTCCATCCGAATCCTGACCTCTCATTCGTCGTCGAAGTCGACGCCTCATCCACTGGGGTCGGGGCGGTGTTGTCACAGCGGCAGGGTGATCCACCACAACTCCATCCATGTGCCTTCTTCTCCAAAAAGCTATCCCCGGCGGAGCAAAACTACGACATCGGGAACAGAGAGCTCCTCGCTATAAAGTTAGCATTGGAGGAATGGAAGCACTGGCTTGAGGGAGCAAACCATCGGTTCGAGGTAATAACGGACCACCGAAACCTTGAGTACCTCTGGGATGCAAACGAGATTCAACTTCACGGTCTCCTACCGTTCTGGAACCAAGAATTGTAAAGCAGATGCCTTATCCCATCTGCACCAACCCGATCCAGAGAGCTCCGATCCTGAACCTGTCCTCCCTCCAGCCATGATCATCAGCCCTATCCAGTGGTCCATCAACCAACGCATATCCCAAGCTAACCGCTCCGAGCCAGCTCCGCCGGGAGGTTCCACTAGCCCACCGTCAGCCCCTCATGGACTTACCTCACACGTCTCCAGGCTCTGGACACCCAGGCAGTTCACGTATCCTCTCGCTCCTGCGGCAACACTACTAGTGGCCCTCTATGTCTCAGGATTTCTCCCGCTACATCAGAGTACGCTCAGCCTGTGCTGTTGCCAGCACTCCTAGGAGGCTTCCTGAGGGTAAACTGTCATGGAGTTTATATAGTTTTATAAAGTAAAAAAAATGTAATATAAGTATCTGGTGTCTCCAGTATGTGTCTGTGAAGTTTCAGCTCAAAATACCCCACAGATCATTTATTATAGCTTATCAAATTTGCCCCTATTTGGGTGTGAGCAAAAACACGCCATTTTTTGTGTGTGTCCCTTTAAATGCAAATGAGCTGCTGCTCCCACCCCCTTTCCAGAAGAGGGCGGAGCTTTAACAGCTCGTACTTGAATTGAATCTTGTTTGTGAAGCAGTCTGGCGAACCAAAGAAACACATTGCATTACTTAATACTTACATTTACTTCATCTGCAGCTTTGCCTCGTTTGCGTAAACAAATTGGCGGCGCTGTGGGTGGAAATGTGCAGATTAAGGGGCGGTAATATTATAATAAGATCTCCTTCCTACGTCACTAGGGGAGCGAAATCTGAGCGGCTCGTTTTTCACATGCTTGCAGAGAAAGGCTTACCAAAACAAAGTTACTGGGTTGTCCTTTTTTCCTGTTTTCTGGGTTGGTAGATGCACCAGGGACCTGATTATAGCACTTAAACACGGAAAAGTCAGATTTTCAGGATATGTCCCCTTTACTTAAAGCTTTTGTAATTTAGTTTTGTGTTATCATATATATATATATATATATATATATATATATATATATATATATATTTATAAATGTAATATAGTTTTATCATTTTTTTATTTACATTTTTGTTGTTTTTGTACATTGACTTAAACTAAATGAAAAAAGCAAATGTTTATTTTTTTAATTTCAAGTAACAAAGATTTTTTTGGTTAACTCTAATAACGTGCTTTATTTTTTAGAAACCTCATGTGTGAAATTAAAAGAAAAGAAAATTGCAAATAGGATGCTTCTCAAGTGCTGGAAGAGTTCTCATGTCTTCACATAAATATTTTATTAATTTAATAATGTAAAAAACAAACAGTGCATGTTTAAAACAAATGCATATATATCCAGTGATACATTTACAAAATTATTTTCAAAACATTCTTATGGATGAACAGAAGCTTCTTCCACAAAAGGTCCTGTGGCCTCTTTGTTGCTCTTTTGTGAGTTTCCAGGGACTTCACTACACCACTGTGCCACCTTGTGGAGAGGAGAATCACAGGTTTGCAATAAGAAAAAATGACGTGTGCTAGAAGAAGTTGGCTTTATATGCCACAGATATGTGTTTTAAAATAGCAGTGTGAAGCATGCAGCTGCTGACCTATAGCAAGCTCTGGCGGTGATGTCTTTCTGACAAAGAAACAGGAAGAGGGTTAGAACACCTCTATCGACCGGCTGGGTCCCTCAAGTTTTGGTTTATGAGAAAAAATAAATCCTTCTCATACCCTCACACACAAACAGAGACACTTCGGCTATATCTCGAGCCAGCCAAATACTGACTTGTCTAATAAAAAGATACTTGATCTTGAAGTATCAAATAACTGGGGTATGATTGCTCAATGCTGTGTGAACAGAAGTGGTCAAATAAACCCCCATGGGCTGTAGACTCGCTTTCTTCTTCTCCAACACTTTCTTTATTCCTCTCTCTCTCTCTTTATTCCCTTGCCCTCTCTCTGTAGTACCACATTACCCGAGTGATTTCCTCTGGAGGAACACCTGTGAAAGCATGAGCGCGCGGCCCTGCTAGAAAAATATTGCGTTCTATAAAACTTCTCCATAATCGGGCCAGGTGCAATAAATCCAGGACGGAAATATTAAGTGGGGCTGATATTTCCTTGGCCTCTCTCCAGCTCCGCTAGTAAAAACCAGCAGTCAGAATGACCTTAGCGTTAAAGAAATATCATACGTGCGGGAGGAGGACGGCGATGGCAGTCAAACGCCTGCTACCCGTGTGTGTCGATGATTCTTCGGCAATTACAAATGTGCTACAGCCGACTCCGTTACCAATGTTCATTAGACACCAAATTACGCTAAACAGGATTATGGAGTGCTGTAAAGGTGTTTAAGAGAATTTGAAATGATCTGTGACTTTTAAAAGCGATCGCAAGGACATCAGCAGTGCAAATGCTCCTCCAAACCTACTCACTTCTACATAGATCTGAGAGAATAATGCCACATCATCCTCCACCTACACACACACACACACATTCACTCTGACCCTACATGTGAACACATACACCGCTACACACATTGGCTTTACGTATAAGCGACTTCAAGCGCCCGAAGCATTATAGATAATCTTATTTCACAGATACGCAGAGCACACTGCCTTTGGGACACATTTGCTTTTGTAAATGGAGAATTCACCCATCACACTCTTCACAGCTGTAGATCAATAGGCCCTTAATTAACCCACATCTAAAATACATAATAAACTCGTCGGTATAACTAGATTTGAATTTCCTGAAGGGAATATCAACGCTTGCAAGGCAGAAAACAAGTGGTGTTAGGTACGTTTGTAAAGGTAAGTTTAGGATTCAAGGATTCTTTTGTTCTGAGATTTTAGCCGTTGCTGTTTGGAAGGAAAGACCAACCAGAATTCTGTATGCAAATTGCAGGAAGGAAATGCATATGCAAATATGACAAATATTTTGATTTCGCATTTCATAAAACTAGAAAGTTTAGACTGAAATGATCTACAAAACAGTTTGAACTGAGTCATTGCATGAAGTGGTTTCAGTTGAATTAAGTGCAGAAATGTATGGAGAAGAACAAACACAGAGGAGAGTCAATATACAGTGCTCTAAAAACACAGTGTGTCGACTCTAAACATATGTTTGAAGCCAAATGTGCACATTGTATTAATGTGCAGAATTTATGAAGGGGAAAATGTTTTATTGATCAAAGCGGAAGATACAAAAGGGAATATTTTACTCAGCATCATTTTCTCAATTTGTTGGAGCCTGTGAGTGGTGAAAGAACAAAAAACTACAGAAACCCTCCCATCGGTGGTCTCAAGGTTCAATAACTTTATTTATTTATGTTATGTTTTGTCTTGTTTTTAATTTGAAAAGCTGAAATATTTGTGTGTGTATACATATATATATATATATATATATATATATATATGACCCTGGTCCACAAAACCAAAACCACGGGTATATTTCTAGCAATACATTATATGGGTCAAAATTATTTTTATATTTTTCTTTTATGCCAAAAATCATTAAAATATTAAGTAAAGATCATGTTCCATGAAGATATTTTGTAAATTTCCTACCGTAAATATATCAAACATTTATTTTTGTGAGTGGATATGCATTGCTAAGGACTTCATTTAGACAACTTTAAAAGCGATTTTCTCAATATTTTGATTTTTCACCCTCAGATTTCAGATTGATTTTCAAATAGTCATATCGCAGCCAAATATTGTCCTATCCTAACAAACCATACATCAATGGAAAGCTTATTTATTCAGAAATTTTAAAGAAATGGACAATTATGACTATTTTTGTGGTCCAGGGTCTTATTTATCTATATATATATATATATATATATATATATATTATATTACTTATCTATCATAAAACTTATTTGTTAGCTTTGTGCTTAATACAAGAAAAAGAAAACAAGTCTTACAATATCTTGTGCAATAATTTGTAAATTTGTAAAGATGATAATGATTTTTTATAACAAGCTAGAACATTTTTCCAGTTTGGAAAAGGATATATAATATATACTGGGAGAGTAAAGGGTTATAGGCATCCATAAATAAAATGGAGGGCTATGAATATACAGACGAAGAGATAGAATTACAGTGTGAAGCTCGCTACTGTCTCTTTAAACCTTCCTGGTCCCTCCTCCCTCCCCCTCCAGAGGCAGTGAGAGAGCCGTCTCCACGAGCAGCCAAAGCCTGTCCATAAACTCCAGCCTCTTCCTCCCTCCATCTGGCAGGAGGGACAGAGAGAGAGAGAGAGAGGGGACCAGAGTGTGCGTGTATCCACAGGGTTTCAAATCGGAGGCAAAGGCAGCATCCCTCCCTCAGTCAGAGACTGTCGTCACGGCGACAGGAGGTGTCTGTTCCACAGCAGCATCACCGGAGAGACGGAATGCGAAGCAGAATCGGAAGCTAGTGGTCGCCGCAGCAACAAGAGCATCTGAGGAGTTCCACGCAGGAGCGGAGAAGCCAAGGCTGCTGGGAGCTCTAAAAGAAAGGGGAACCGGGGGCCAATCTTTCATCCACCACCTCCACCCTCGCTCCTCCTCCGCTGAAGGACAGCTCTGAATGAACCCTCCTTCTGACGGTGGGCGAGTGTGGCTGGACGCACAAGTGAAAGGAAAGACATAAAAGAGTGGGATTGTATGTGGGAAAGGGAGAGAGGAAGACGCCGTGTGACAGTCAATTGATGGTGACTGACGTGATGACAAAACGGACAGGATGATCCGAGCTCAGCCGAGCCAAAAACTGTATTCCTGCTGCTCCTCGGGAGGGAGGAAAGGCAAACCTGCACGCACTTTCTACCGCTGACCAGGGGAGAGGTGAGAGCGAGAAAGAGTGCGAGAGATGAAGAGCATTTCCACGGGGGCCGGTGAGATTCAATTTGGTGAGCGTGTTCATTTGTATCTGCTCTTCTTGGTCTCTCTTTGCTGTGTGTAATTGATTCTATGTAGTAAACTGAAGCTTGAACACGGTTAAAAGAGAAAATCAAGATGTGTGTTTGAGAGAATAGAAAGTGGGGGAGAGAAAAAAATGACAGGAAGAGAGACGTTACCAGATAAACAGAGAAATTGCTCTCCTTCCTGTCTTTCCAGGTGTTGTGACAAATTGTCTCCTGCCAATTTCGGCAGCAGCAGCAGAGGTTTGAAGGGTCAAGCTCTCCTGTTTCATTCTCTTCCAATCCTCCTGGAGGGCAAAAGACATGGAATTTACCTCCTCTGATGATTTTTTGAAGAACACAGCGCTATTCAAAAAGGGCATCAAAGGGAACTAGATCTCTGTCGGTCTACGAAATGGGTGAGAAATGTTTCTCTGACCCAGAGGAAAGGATGCACCATTTCGTCTGACACCCCGTGGGAGATTACGTGTGAAACATCATCACAACACTTATTGTAAGTGTAGTTATAATTTTGCCGACCGCTCTGACAGCATTTAGTCGGTTGCCTTGGTTTTTCGTTTCAGACATACACAAATGCAAAAGGACAAACACAAAAACATACATATGTACACTGTCTCTTTTTGGCTTAACTAACATCCTCTCTCTCTCTCTCTCTCTCTCTCTCTGCTTTTCATCCAGATCCAGTTGAAGGGAAAGGAAATTTGGAATATTTCATCTTTTGGTTTTGGTACTTCAAACACAAGCAAAAAGACTCCTTTTTTAGCACTTTTAGTCAATCTCTGAAAGAAATGCAACTTTGGGAGTTTCCTTTTTCTTCCTAGATTGGATTTTATGAGAGTTCGTGGTGGGCAACATGAGGATCAATCGTTGAACACAAGCCATGTCTTCATGGAAAAGAAGAATTCTGCGTCATAGACAACAGCTTTCCATCCAAGGACTCACACATGCACACTAAACACAAGCTACGGTGAAATGAACCACTCTTTGTTTCTTCATCCTGGAGTGTGTATTTCTCGGATTTAACGTCCTTCAATGATTCCAGCACCTTCCGTTCCATCCACGTCTGTCCCCCGAGCCCCGAGATGCCCCGCAGTACACAGCAAGACGAGGCTTGACCCCAGACCCAGCGAGGTCTCTCGGCTGCCCAGGCGTATTTAAGATGTTGAACCCTTCCCGTGTGGCCCGAGCCCCAGATCGGATCAGTAGCACTGCGGCTCCCGGAGGCCCCAGACATGGATCGTGGCTCGGCTCGCCCCTGCCCTCAGCGCTCCGCACCCCGGCCCGTGAGCAGCCTGTGAAGGATGTCCCAGAGCGGAGCTCCAGCCCGGGAACCCTCTGAGACCCCCAGTCAGAGAGAACAGATCCGCAGCCACATGAAGATGGTGATCGAGCAGCTGGAAGGAATCCTCAAGGAGCTGAAAGATGTGGCACATGAACTGCGGGAGGTAAGGATCGCAAATCATTTTGGTTGTACTGTTTAGTGGGTTCTGTATTGACTTTAGGTGACTGGTTTCTCTCTGAAGAAAAGCAGCGGGAGATCAATAATCAATGCTTTCCAGTCTGAACTGGTGGGTTGTTGTACGGAGTAAATGTGGCCTCATTGCACTAAAAACCAAACCTGAGAATTTATCTGACTTGGGAACTAAAGAGAGGTGGGTTTATCCTGAAGATACTCTCTAAAAAAAATGCTGGGTTAAAAACAAACCAAGTTTGGTTGAAAATGGACAAACCCAGCGATTGGGTTGTTTTAACCCAGTGTTTGGGTTAAATGTTTGCCTAACCTGCTGGGTAGTTTTATTTAACCCAACTATTGTTTAAAAATTACTGTATGGCTACTAAAATGAACCCGAAACAGGTTGGAAATTAAAAATCAGACATAACTATAATCAAAAGGTGAACATTTATTAATAAGCAATTTACTAAAAATGTTTAATTATTATTCATTAAACTTATTAATAAATGTTCATTTCCAACATATTTTGGGTTCATTTTAAGCAAGCAATACAGTCATTTTTAAACAATAGTTGAGTTAAATAAAAACTACCCAGCAGGTTGGGCAAACATTTAACCCATTCGCTGGGCTAAAACAACCCAATCACTGGGTTAAAACAACCCATTTGCTGGGCTAAAACAACCCAACACTGAGTTAAAACAACCCAAACGCTGGGTTAAAATATCCCAATCGCTGGGTTAAAATATCCCAATCGCTGGGTTAAAACAGACCAATAACTGGGTTAAAACAACCCAATCGCTGGGTTTGTCAGTTTTCAACCCAATTTGGGTTGTTTTTAACCCAGCATTTTTTAGAGTGTGTATAGTAGTTGCACTTTTCCCGTGACAATGACGTGATACATGTCGGGAATCTGTTGCGATGCCAAATGATGGAATGGTTACACAGTGATTTTGCTGGAAAAATAGAAAGGGAACAGATAAGTGAGAGGCAGAGGAGAAAGAGAAAGAGGTGTGCAAGGTAGGAGTCGGGCTTGGCAATGCAATAGTTATGTAAGCACTTTGTTATCGGCTGGATTCCTACTGTATTCTACCAACTGCCATGGTTACAAGATGAAAAGATTCCTGTGTGTGTGTGTGTGTGTGTGTGTGTGTGTGTGTGCGTTCCTCTCTCTGCGTTTAGGAGTGAGCTGACGGCATAGAAAAAAGACAAGTGTGTGTCTGCGTCAATGTCACATTTCAGCTGAATAGATTTGTGTGTCTGAGAAAGGTACTCGGAATAGGAATTTGTTTAGAAATGAAAGTGATGAGTATGTTTGGCTTTTTATGAGAGAATTATGCTTTTTGCTACAGTCACAAGACTCGTTTCTCTCTCTCTCTCTCTCCATATGGACTTTGAATATTTCAGCTCACACTAGCTTGTACACCAGCTAAAATTCGCCCTTTCCGAATCATCCCTCATGCTTCGAGCTCCAGCATCTGTTCCCCTCCAGATTAGCCAATCCAGCTCGTACCTCCAGACCGTGTGGTGTAGAGCTGGGGGAGGCAGCAGAACTACACCCTCGAGTCTCTCCCTCGTGCCCGAACGTGATTGATGATGTGGGAATAATGCTCGCTCCGGCTATTTATAAACACCAGGACTCGGCGTAGCCCGGTAAACAGCTCTACGCCCACACTACATATGGATCAGGCTAAAAATAAAGTCAAATGTTTAAAAGCTGACAGGAAAGTGTGTGTGTTTGAGGATATGGGATGGCTGTAGAGCTTTACGTTAAGGAGTATTGATGATCAGTCCAGAGGAAGATGTGTAGATGGCGAATGTTGGATAAAATCTTTAATTCTTTTGGCTGTTTTAGAGGACTGCCTGATGGATGACACTCAGTGCTGAATGATACTTCAGGGATGCGCAATAATGGGGTCACATCGCACGTAATGAGACTGCAGACTCCGCCTGAGTGTGTGTGTGTGTGTGTGTGTGAGAGAGAGGTTTTGCCTACACTCTAGAAAATGCTGGGTTAAAAACAACCCAAGTTGGGTTGAAAATGGACAAACCTAGCGATTGGGTTAAATGTTTGACCACCGTGCCGGGTAGTTTTATGTAACCCAACTATTGTTTAAAAATGACTATATGTCTGGCTTAAAATGAACCCAAAATATATTGGAAATTAAAAAATCAGACATATAATTACTAGAGGCAACAATAATAATCATCTATTAATAAGCAGTGCAATGACTGTTTATTGTTTAATTATTCGTTAAACTTGTTAATAAATGTTCTTTATTAAACATATTAATAATTTCCAACATGCTTTGGGTTCATTTTAAGCAAGCAATACAGTCATTTTTAAGCAATAGTTGAGTTAAATAAAACATTTAACCTAACCGCTGGGTTAAAATAACTCATTCGCTGAGTTAAAACAACCCAATTGATGGGTTAGGGTTAGGGTTAGGGTTAGGGTTAGGGTTAGGCTAACCCTAACCCTAACCCTAACCCTAACCCAACTTGGGTTGTTTTTAACCCAGCATTTTTTAGATTGTACATTGTAAGGACCGAATGTCCCCATAAGGACAGTAAAGGCTGAAGTCACATACATTTTGGGGCTAGCCAATGGTCCTTAAAGGGTTAGTTCACCCAAAAATGAAAATAATGTCATTAATTACTTACCCTCGTGTTGTTCCACACCCGTAAGGCCTTCGTTCATCTTTGGAGCACGAATTAAGATATTTTTGATGAAATCCGAGTCCTGTATTCAAAGCAATGACATTTCCTCTCTCAAGATCCATAAAGGTACTACAAACATGTCATTGCTTTGAATACAGGACTCACTGAGCCATCGGATTTCATCAAAAATATCTTAATTTGTGCTCCAAAGATGAACGAAGGCCTTACAGGTGTGGAACAACACGAGGGTAAGTAATTAATGACATTATTTTCATTTTTGGGTGAACTAACCCTTGAAGAGGCAAATGGATTGAATTATTAAAATGCAAAAAGGTTTCTGTAAGGGTTAGGTGATATAAAACATCTTTAGCTCTGTGCAAAAACAGTAGAAGTCAATGGGAATGTGTGTTTGTTGTATTGACACATCAGCAAGTAGTTTTGCTTGTAGAAACATTTGCTTTTCTTCCCATTTGGGAGCGTTAGATCAAAACCGTTACAGTTAAACCATCTCTACCCCTCATGGGCCACAGAGAACTGATGCTCATGGTGTTTGAGAGCATATGTCTGTGTGTGCTCGAGTATATGTGTGTTTATACCCTTTAACCCTGTTTGACTTCAAAGTGCTGCAAGTTTGTGCTGAGATGGAAAAGACTTATGTAACTCTACCAGTAACTTACATAAAACAGCACAAACAGCTCTGAATTAGTCATCAGTTCTGTCATTCTGCAGGAATTTAGCATCTCACACGAGTCTGAAATCTTTTCACATCTCCTCCCATCCACTCAAACTCAAATTCAACCCCCCAAGCTTTTGCTGCCGCGCTTTTTAATTAATGCTAACCGCCTCAGGCTAAGATCATCCTTGCAAACAAACGCTGAGGGAAATGCTGTCATTTTTTTCCTCCGATGTTCAAGGAGGAGACGTGGTGCAAACAAAAAGAATGGTTTGGGCAACTCTTTGATGGGTTTCATTGAAAGTAAAGACAAACCAGTGAAATCATACAACATTTTTTTTTCATTTTTGGAGGGAGCATGAATCATGACTGAAGAAAAAAATATGCTTAAATTACAACTGAACTTAAATTAGAGAGTAACTTGACAGCTAGTGACAATTTGATAATAGCTAATAACTTTGATAAAAAGGTTATGCGAGTTTGGAGCGACATGAGGGTCGGCAGATGATGACTTGACTGGACTGACTAAATTTAGACATTATTTGATTTCTGCTACGGCATTTACGGCTTTTATATAAATGTCAGCACTATATGTGAACATCAAAGTAACAATGAAAGATACGTTTGCAGCATTAGTGCAGCATACACTCTAAAAAATGCTGGGTTAAAGTTGGGTTGAAAATGGACAAACCCAGCGACTGGGTTGTTTTAACCCAGTGGTTGGGTTAAATGTTTGACCAAAGTGCTGGGTAGTTTTATTTAACCCAACTATTGTTTAAAAATTACTGTATGACTGACTTAAAATGAACCCAAAATTAACATTTATTTTAGTGTATTTAGTGTAATGAATAAACATTTATTAAATTGCTTATTAATAAATGTTCACCTCTTGATTATTATTGGGTTAAAAACAACAAGTTGGGTTGAAAATGGTCAAATCCAGCGATTGGGTTGTTTTATACACAGTTTGGGGTCTGTAAGATATTTTGCTGTTTTTGAAAGAATTTAATTCTTCTGAATGATTTCTGAAGGATCATGTGACACTGAAGAGTGGAGTAATGATGCTGAAAAAAAAATGTTAGCTTTGTTCACAATAATTAATTACATTTTACAATATATTCACATAGAAAACAGCTATTTTAAATTATAATAATATTTCACAGTATTACTGTTTTTACTGTATTTTAGATCCAATAAATGCAGCCTTTTTGAGACTTCTTTCAAAAACATTTAAAAAAAAATGGTCAAACCCAGTTTTAACCAAGCAGTTGGGTTTAAATGTTTGACCAACCTGTTGGGTAGTTTTATTTAATTCAACTTAAATGTTCAAAATTACTGTATTGCTTGCTTAAAATGAACCCAAAGTATGTTTTAGTAATAATGTGTCTGATTTTCAATTTCCAACCCTTTTTGGGTTAATTTTAAGCCAGCCTTATAGTAATTTTAAAAAAATATTTGGATTAAATAAAAGCACATTGGGCAAACATTTAACCTGACTGCTGCGTTAAAACAACCCAATTGCTGGGTTTGTCCATTTTCAACCCAACTTGGGTTGCTTTTAACCCAAGTTGTAGAGTGTAGTGTTAACAAACTGAACCTTATTGCAATATATATATATATATGCAATTTCACTCATGGACACTCACTTTGAATAGTCACGCCACTTCTGGTGCTTACCTTGGTAAATATTTGACAATTACTGGTATCCTCATTCAGTTTGTTGTAGGCTTTTAACTGTAAAGCAGCAGATTTGATCCCACTTAGAGGTGATCCATTAACTATAGACCCTGTTTCTGTCCTACCGCCATTGTGCGCTCGAGCAAACCACTTAACCCATAGCTGCTCCAAAGGGACTTGTTGCAATTGCCCTACTGTAAATTGATTTGAATTAAACATCTATATGTATTAAGCACATTATATTGTTATAAGATCACACTCTACATGCAAGAGTTGAAGCGTTGGATTATCATGCTGATTGAAACAGACAGCGCTCCCCCTGGAGTCAGCTAGTAGTTGCGCTGAATTTGATGATCAATATATTTCATTAATGAGTCGATTCACTGGCTCTGTCCTCAGCTGTCCGATTCCCGTGTGAATTCTCTGTGGTACGGAGCACAACATGCAAAAACCATCGATAACATAAACACTGCCATTACGGTTAAACGCCCCGATGCATAACAGGCCCACACGAGCTGTCTATGGATTGTCATAAAATACAAGTGCTTGAAATGAAGTGTCAGAAGAGAGTGAAAATTCCCTTTCTAGGGAAGAGCAAAAGAGAGAGAGAGGAAGTAGACAGAGACAGAAAGACACAATACGGAGAGGAGACTGTGTCTCACAGCATGTAATGAGAGGGACGAGTGTCATTTGGACAAAGAGTACTTATCTTTGCTACAGTGCAGTGTCTGCAGCTTGGTTAAGTGTCTCTGCCTGAGCTCAGTAATTTGAGAGACTGGTTTATCACACAGAAGCAGAGGGTGTGATGCAACAGCAAACATGGCTTCCTGACAGCTGAGATTTCAGACCCAACTGCTAGGTCTGTTTTAATGTCCTCACTAAAATAATAATGAGACAACTCATTAAAGGAATCGTTTGGCCCAAAATGGACATTCTGTCATCATTCATTCACACTTGAGTCGGTCAAAACTTGTACGATGTTCTTTCTTCTTTGAAACACAAAAGTAGAGATTTTCAAGAATGTACCAAAAACACCATATATTTTGAGATATATATATATAATGGATCATGGGCGGCCGAGGCTCATTGATGGCTGGCCCGTGCGGTCCAACAGACGAGCTACTGTAGCTCAAATTGCTCAAGAAGTTAATTCTGGTTCTGACAGAAAGGTGCATTGCAGTTTTGCAGCTGCATAGACCAGTTAGGGTGCCCATGCTAACCCCTGTCCGCCGCCGAAAGAGCCAAAAGTAGGCATATTAGGGCAATATTAGGACGGTGGTCATAATGTTATGCCTGATCGGTATTTAAATTGTAATAATATTTCACAATATTACTGGTTTTACTGTGTTTTAGATCCAATAAATGCAGCCTTTTTGAGACTTACATTTTACTTTTGAATGGTATATTATTGTACTTATTTGTCCATTTTGAAACTTGAATGCTCCAGTCATCATTTATTGTAAATGCTTGAAAAAAAAAAAGGCTACTACATTATTCAATATTTCATGAGTTTGAGTGTGAATAAATGATTCTTTCCAACATGTTGCACATATCCATCACATATCTGTTCCTATAGAGGCAACAGTTGGATACTTTAGAGATCTATAGCACTTTTAAGGTACAATCGAGCTAAAGGAGTCAGAGAATGACTTCACTGAAGCACCTCTGATCAAATAACATCAGACTGTGCCGCAGGCTAATTTCTTTTCAATACCACACAAAGCATGTACCGTTGAAAAGTGGCTTTTACAGTAACAGCATGTCAGCGGTTAGAGTCAAAACCAAACGCTGTTCGCAACCCATTTTACTTATATGGAACAGGATATTTAAGAGAAAAGATTTAGGACAGGATTTGATTTTATCCATCTGGAATTGATTGGATTGTGAAAAGCTGACGTAACAAGCAGGATTTCTGATGTCAGCTAAAAAGCAAAGTCAGTTCAGAGACATCGCGGGTTATTCTTTTTTGATAGTGAAGACAGTTTTGATAAAGATAAGGTAAATCGAGTTTTGATTTTATGTTGACTTTAAATATAATAGATAGATAATGTTAAAGTCGCAGCAGAACAGAACAAAAACATGGTTGTTTCATGCACTGGTACATTTTAAGAGTTTGGGCTTATTTGGCTTTTCGTATTGTGTTCTTTTTTTAGAGTAGTGGAACTAAAGCATCCAAAATACAATTTTAAGTGTGTTTTATTGCACTTTATCAGTTTGCATCTGTAAATTTCAATATATATGTTTATAGGTGATGAGTTTGAGTCAGAAATCTCCACTTCAGCAGCTTTACACACACCAAACTTTACAGTTTTCTATCTGTATTCTGAAGGTTTGTTCATATATCATCGCCTGAACATTTTATTCCTAAAACATGGTGAAAATGTGTTTTCTGGTTGTTGACAGTATTTTTTGATTTATGAAGAAAAAAAATCCAGAATTCCCTCTGTAAAAAACTTTAATATGTTTACAAAATGAAATGAGAGTTTTGAACCTGTCTTTATGTAAGCTTCAGATTTTAGTTCTGCAAATTAGTGAATATTAAATTATATATATATATTCCTTATTTGCATATTCAAACATAACATTTCAGAAAACTTGTAATACAAAAATAATTGCAATTCAAAATGTAATCAGTTAATTAATTAAGGAGCTTTTTCTTCCTGACTTGACTCTTAAAGTCAGCATGAAACAGAAGTTGTGCTCCTCTTTTCTTCTCTATTGTGTCGTTTATCCTCGTGAAACGGCTTCTGGAACAAGAACAAATGTAGGGCGGGGCTTGATTTTGTCTGTGGGGAGTTGATTGGTTGTGGTTTGCTATTGGTGGATCTCATGTGAGTGACAGGTTGCCCCGCCCTCATCATCAGAGAAGTGATGCTGCAAGAGGGAGGAGAAGATATTCTGATTCAAGATTACCAGGAACATGAATTTAACACAATAATGATGAATAAACACTGCAATATTCCATAAAAAAATAGTAGAATAGTAAATTGTCATATTAAATACATTTTTTACTTTAAAAAAAAGCTGTTTATTTAGATGTGACCACATGTTTTATTCTATTCCAGTGGGGCCGAACATCTGAAAACACACACACAGCATTAGATAGATAGAGAGGGAGAGAGTGGGAGAGAGCGAGATGAGTGATGGAGGAGAGATAGTAGCAAGTGATGAGGATAAAGTGTGCAATGAGACGGCGTCTCACTCCCGCGACAGACAGAGCGAGTGTGACCGGAGCCTCTCTCAGCACGAGCCAATCGGCTCATGGCGTGGAGAGAGACAGAGGGGGGCTTAAACACCGAATCAAAGGCTGCCGCGCTCTCGCTGGGACTGTTTACTCCGTCCACCCCTGCACAGCTTCCTTCCGCACGGGGCACTGAAGAACCGCATGGCCGTCATTGCTAACTGCACGTTATTCACTAGAGGCGCTGCGATCATAGAGATTCCTTCATGCAAGTTCAGCAGATCCAACTGTGGTTTGTTCAGAAGAAAAACATAGTTTGATTCAAAACCTGGTCAACATCTAATCATAGCCCACACTACACTGTAAAAAGTTGGAAATAAATAAGATTATTGGGGTATGCTTTAAAAAAAAAAAAATAGTAACACTTTATTTTACAGTGTCATTGTTACATGTGTTACATGTAAATTATGCATAATTACATGCAACTAACCCTAAACCAAACCCTATAGTAAGTACATGTAGTTAGTACTGTATAATTTCAGTGTAACAAAGACACATTAAAATAAAGTGTAACCCAATCATGCACGTTTGATTCAATGTGTTACTTGCCATTTCTTTGTGAAATTTACTAGCAATTTCTGAGTGATTTTTTTCAGTGCATGAAACTGAAGAAAAATGTGATAAATAATGCAATAATGCTTTAACTGTGTAGTTCATAGCCTGTTAACTTGCCACGCTTTTCCCCCATCACATCTTTCAGTAATCATCAAAATTAGGTATCATTCAAAAGCTTAAACACTCAAAATTCATATGAACACCGGTTTGAAATTGAACATTGTGTTACAATGGAAACGATTCTTTAAAACCTTTAAGCAGCTTAATTTTTGTGATATCAACTTCAAATTTGGAACAACATAGCAATTTAGAGTCCAATTAAATTGTAAAATAGGTAACACTTTAGTATAGGAAACATGTATTCACTATTAACTATGACTTTTCCTTTAATAAACGCCTAATTTACTGCTTATTAATAGTTAGTAAGGTAGTTGTTAGGTTTAGGTGTAGAATAAGGTCATGCAGAATAAGGCATTAATATGTGCTTAATAAGTACTAATAAACAGCTAATATTCTTGTACTACGCATGCTAATAAGCAACTAGTTAAAAAACCCTCAAATAAAGTGTTACCGTAAAATATCTACTTTGTATAAAAATGCAAAAATGTTTAGCTCACTGCATTTGCTTTACAGTAAACCTAAACTTATATAACTTTTTACACTTTGAAGTGTTTTCACTTCAGCAATAATAGTATGAAAAAGAGACCAAGCTTCTTCTGTGTTCCAAAGCATTCATCATCATTTAAGTTCAGATCTGTGCTCAAATAAGAGGTTAAATATATTTAAATTGAAATGATATAACCAAAATGCATCTTTCACATGATAAATTGTCGGCAGCAGCTGCGGGTGACTTGGGCTCTGACTCATCGTCTTGTTGACATACTCGAGACGCACAAACTAATTTAAATTAACTGTCTATTTGTTGCTATCTACATCAACCTAAAACTTCAATTTTTCGTATTTAAGTGGATAAATTTCCCTAAATACCTTCGAAATTCACTGCCCTGACTCAATCTCCTCACATTCCCAGCCCTGTAAATTGAGGAAAAATCTGAGCAGCAGAAGTCTCTGTGTATTGCATTGCATTTTATGTTTTATCATAAAACTAAGCATTTAAATATCATCGTACTAAAACATATTTGTGGCAGATATAGACTGATATTTATACGCATTTATCTGCTATCTCATTGATTTGCAAACAACAGAATTTCATCTTACCTTTTGGCCTTTTATATATCAGCATCTGCACCAAATTACATATTTGTGGCCTCTGAATAAAATGTAGCTGCTTTTGTTTGTTTGTTTTTTCCCCTCTATATTCTCACTATATCATACTACATGAGCCATATAAACCTGGTATATCAAATATGATGCTCAACAAAAAACACAAACTCAGAAAACCTGTTACTTGCTCAAAAAGAGCTGGACCTGTTTGCTCTTTCTCGTTGGCTGGCCAGTCCCACTTTGATCCAAAGCTGCCTCCTCCATCCCGTCCCGCAGCAGGAGACTCAATTTGCTGGAGATTATGGGAAGGCTTTGGTGAAGCCAGAGGCCTGTTAGCCATCCCTCTCTCTCTGCAGCTCGGCCAAACCGGGCAGGAGGAATCAGCCTCGTGGTCAGGGCAGAAGAGAAACCAGCAGCCGAACCCTGGCTTACTTTACCCTCTTTCAAAGACCCATTTTCATTTTCTCCTGACCTCATTTCCTTTGCTCAAATTAATTTCTTAAATTAATGAGTGTCACCCTAGGAATGAGAACGTCTTCAGAGAGGTCTGACGACGTTGCGCTCGATAACGTTAACGTCAGCCCCGTGTGATTACATAACGATAATAACATATCAACAACCCCTTGACTTCAAAAACCCCCTTCAAAAGGCTTTTTTGGTGTGATAACTGAAGGCCAACAGCAAACAAGCCCACAGCTACGAAACACTGTGAGCTTCCAGCTTCATTACACCTTCTCCAGACTTGTTCAAGGTGGTATTGACCGCCTCATCATGCTGGTAAAAGCCATGGATTAGCTCCCACTTCGGCTCACACCGGGTCCTCTATCTCTAGTGGCCATTAGAGGCTTCCTGGATGCCTAGGAAAAGATTTTCACTTGACTTAAAAGGAATAGTTCACCTAAAAATGAAAATTGTGGCATCATTTACTCACTCTCATGTCGATTCCGAGCCCGTATGCACTTTTCATTCTTCAGTAAAACACATTTTAAAGAAACAAAAAGCACTAAAAAAAAATGTGGCATGTGGTACTGTAAGTGGTCCATGTGAATCATGCACTAAATTCTTAATGTTCAATAGCTTTAGCTTCAGTACAAATTATGCTCAATTGAGAGTATTTGTCAGTGGTGAGTAGTACAAAATCTAATGTCCCTCCTTTTATAGATAGATTAAAGCACTACGCCATAAACCCATAACCCTAACTGTAGTTTAAAAGGGGTCATGAACTGCATTTTTTTATTATTATTATTGTATGTTTCCTGAGGGCCCTATTTTAACGATCTAAGCACATGGTCTAAAACGCACGGTGCAAAAGCGCAAGCGCAAGGACGGGGAAAATGGTCTGCGCGCACAACATATGGTCCAAAAGGGTTGTACCTAGTCTCTTAATGAGTCGTGGGTGTGTTTTGGCCGTAACATACAATAAACCAATCAGAGTCTCATCTCCCATTCCCTTAAAAAACCAGTTGCGCTTGCACCATGGCGGATTCGCCGTCTACAGGACAAGCCGGATTCCACCAAAGCATTTTTATCTTTATGCACATAATAATAATCTTTTACATCGTAATCCTTTTATTTTTAATATTTGGCTGTCCCTGTCTAAGCACCCGCCTATGGGCGTATATTACTAACGAGCTCTTTAAATAACAAAACAAATGTTGCGCCATTGACTTTAGATCAGGTTTCAGTTGGTCAATGGCGCAGTCGTTTTCAGTTGCTTCAACACACCTCATTTCCAGACCTAGGGGGTATTCCAGAAAGCAGGTTATGTTTAAGACTAAGTAAGCAGATAACCTCAACTTTCAGTTCCAAAAACTGAGGTAAGTTAGTTTGCTTAACAGGTATTCAGATGCATGTTATATAATTAATAGTTATATTAATGTAACTAAATTTGTTATATAGTTACAGTATATATATATATATATATATATATATAAAGCTGTAATGTTTAAATGTTTATTTAATTCTAATATATGTATTTATTTTATTGTCATCTCACATTTTATTGTCATCTGCTTTATCCTTTTTGTAACAGGCTTTTTCTATGCTATAATTTCTATAATAAATCAAATATGTGATATCTTATTAAATAATTAACATCAAACAAACAATATCATTCTTATTCTCAGTGGATAAAGATTACTTATTAAATTAAAAAGATTGAAAAATAGGTGGCGATATGCACTAAATAGGAATACCCCCCAGCACGCCCATGGACGCGCAAATGCATGAAAAGCGTGAAAATGATAACTGTGTCGGGCCAAAACTAGCAAAAAACACTTGTGTCGCGTCTGGTGCCGCGTTGCGCCGGGTGTATGATAGGGCCCATAATGTTAATATGATTTTTACATCAAAAAACGGTCATAATTTAGAAATAAATGTCCATTTTCTACCCTGATTTTATCTCTCTGATTGGAACGCTCTGTTTTAAGGGGCGTGTCTGCTGTGAGACTTCAATGTAAACGCCCACTGCTGTGATTGGCTGACATATTTGCATATGAAATAAGTATTACATGTGGAACTCTCTCGAATACTTTTACTGTCTTTACTATTACAGCTGTCGAAATGACCGAATTTTGAAAAGTGTCGATTATTGTATTAGTACACTCTAGAAAATGCTGGGTTAAAAACAACCCAAACTGGGTTGAACATGGACAAACCCAACGGTTGGGTTAAATGTTTTATTTAACCCAACTATTGTTTAAAAATGTCTATATGTCTGGCTTAAAATGAACCCAAAATATCTTGGAAATTAAAAATCAGACACATAATTACTAGAGGCAACAATAATAATCAAAAGGTGAACATTTATTAATAAGCAATGTAATAAATGTTTGTTGTTTAATTATTATTCATTAAACTTATTAATAAATGTTCATTTCCAACATATTTTGGGTTAATTTTCAGCAAGCAATACAGTAATGTCTAAGCAATAGTTGAGTTAAATAAAACATTTAACCCAACCGCTGGGTTAAAACAACCCAATCGCTGAGTTTGTCCATTTTCAACCCAACTTGGGTTGTTTTTAACCCAACATTTTGGAGTGTAGGCTTCCACATAGTTAAAAAAACAAACAAACAAACAAAATCAATGTTCCTAGCATTAGTATCTTTTGGAAGGTAATGTTATCTTCAGTCCTGTATCGATCTTCTCTCCTTTTCATGCCACTATTCACTAACGCGCCAGTGGGCGGAGCCAAAGATGCGATAATGTGGAAGTAGGCGTTAATCTTCTTCTTCAGATGCAGTCTTTCGCATTGCTGAAGTCATAATCACACACTTTTCAAACCGAGTCATTTTCTGACCTTGGTTTCAATAAAAGCTGTTATTGGACTAACAAGGACGTTTTCACTTCTGGAACTTACAGGATATTCGTATAGTAGGATGACCTCTTATATGTCAAAAGCTCAAGGAAAATTTGATTTCTCAGTTCATCACCCCTTTAACAGAATAATTAATGTAAATGTTCACATTTCTGCTTTTATGTCCTCAAAATATTGGCCTCGTTCACTTCTATTGTAAGCGCCTCACCATAACCTCGATGAACCGCCGAACCTTATTGTTTGTGGCCACCAATTCTGTCGATTAAGCGTAACTTGGACTAGTATGGACTAGTTTTATGGCGCGTTTATTATGTTTTTGTCCTTTTTGGAGCTTTCGATCATTGAACTGTGGCTTTGAAACAACATGAAGCTGAATAAATAATAGCATAATTCTCTTCTCTTTTTTTTTGGGTGAACTGTGCCTGATGTAATATATCACCCTCATATTATATTCACGGTAAAGTTTGTTGTGATATGATGCAATCCTTTTGCAGAGATTTCAGGGTTCATTTTCTGAAAGTCTTGTTTTACCTTTAGTGCTTATAAAAATATGTCGGCATCAATTTTTTTTTTTTGTGCCTTTTTTCAGGACCTCAAACATACTGCATCCGTTCATTGCACAGTATCGAGACACATTTTCTCCAGCAGGGAGGATGAGGTTGTTGCATGAGCGAAAACACCTCGTCTCTCCAGCTAGCGGCCTCTCGCCTCTCTGTCCTCGTTTCCTCGCCATCGCTCTTTCTCTCTTTAGCTGATGATGGCATGTGAAAACAGCTCTGATCATTTGCAGCAGCTGCTCTGATGGGCATGCATGGGACGGGTCCTGGCGCATCTTTACGCTATGAATTAAACCACTGGGCTGAACTTAATGGGGTGAGAAATGGCAGACTGACTCTTTACATGCGCTAATTGTTTTTCAAGCATGCTTAGCACACGGAGAGGCACAAATGCTTTTATCAGCCTTAACTACAACAGGGACTGAATGCGTAATGGGATCCGGAGAGCAAACACATTTTTCAGACCGTAATCTCTGAGCGTCCATCACAAACGATGACTATGGATGTCCTAAGACTCTATGTGATGTCCTTGAAAATAACGCGCATTCTTGAAGCGACCGCAGCTGAACAGCATCTCAGGACTGCAATATTACAGTGTGACCCAGTTTGCAATGATCTCATAATGTAGCTGCTGATAGAATGAACTGTAATAGCCAGAGCTTAAGCAGCAGGGCAGAGGCAGCCTTTAACCTTTAAAGCCTCTCAATCGGCTGTTTGAGTCTTTTATTACATTTGTGCGAATGGACGAGATTAATGCGATAGACTTGGATGTTTTGGACCAATTTGTGGTCATGTGAGGTTGAATCATGAATCGGTTTCATATCAATGTAGGACAGATCTTCAAGTGCATTTTGAAATGAACGACATTGGCTTGGTTGAATATTAGGGTTGAACACATTTAATCGATCCATACATTTGCGGCGGCATTAAAAACCTTGGATCTGGAATCTGAAAATTAACAGAACATTTTAGGATTGTGAATAATTTAAATCAAAGAGATATTACGACGTGACACATATTTCAGATTCTCCATTTTTTTTCTCGAGGTAATGTGACTTTGAGCATGTACACAAAAGGTCTGATATTCTGTTTTCCAAGTGCGGATAATTGACCTGGACGTTCAATAAAAATAAATAGAAATAATAATAATAATATATGATTATTATTATTAAGTAAAAAGTAAAAGATTTTCTTATTATGACATTGAGCATAATAATAATAATATATTGATAACAACAATAAGTCAGTAACATTACTAATAATATTATTATTGTTATGTTTTTTATTATTATTAAGTACATAACTATTATTTTATTATCATCATCATCATCATCATCATCAATGTTATGTACTTATTATACATAATGCTGTTATCATTTATTATTATTATTATTATTACTATCAGTGTCATTACAATAATAACATTATACTTTGATTATGATTATTGTTGTTGTGGTTGTAATTATTATTATTAATGCTGTTTACTTATATTATTATTTGCATAACAATAATAACTATTATTTTATCATCATCATCATCATCATCAATGTTATGTACTTATTATGCATAATGATGTTACCATTTAGTATTATTATTATAATCATCATCATCATCAGTGTCATAACAATAACTAATACAATACAATGACTAATAATATTTACTTTTATGTATGACATTGAGCATAATAATAACACCACCACCATTATTGTTATTATTATTATTATTATTAATAATAATATTATTATAAAGTACACAACAACAACAATAATAATAATAATAATTATTATTATTATTATGCTCAATGTCATAACAATAATATATCTAATAATATTTACTTTTATTTATGACACTGAGCATAATAATAACACCACCACCATTATTGTTATTATTATTATTATTATTAATACTATTATAAAGTACACAATAACAACAACAATAATAATAAGTATTATTATTATTATCATTGTTATTATTATGCTCAATGTCATAACAATAATACATCTAATAATATTTACTTATTTTTATGACATTATTTATTTATGACATTTGGGCATATAAATATTATTATTAAGTACTTGACAATAATAAATATTATTATTGTTGTTGTTATTAATAATATTATTTACTGATTACACATAATAATTATCAACATATTATTATTATGTTCAATGTCATAACACTAAGTAAATCTAATAATATTTTTTACATTATTATGACATTATTATGAAACTGGGCATATTATTATTAGTATTATTAAAAGTAAATAATAATAACAACATAACAACATTTATTATAATTATATTTGTTATATAAAAAAAATACAATATTATATCATTAGTTCTGTAAGAAACAGTCTTCAGTTTTCTTTAGTAATGAGTCTCAGACGTCTCAGATGCTCTTCTGCTTGTGGCTCTTACCTGTAACAAATGGATGTCAGCGTCACCTTGTGCAGGCTGTAGTCTGAGTGACCAGCTGGCCCTGTACGCATGACTGTCCTGTCCTTCTCATCACAGGTGTCAGCTTCAGGCAGACCGTGATGAAAGAGATGCTGACCAGAGCGAAGATTAATTATTCAAGCTGCATCATAGCAGGCAGAGGAGGGAAAAAACGATTAGACTTTCTACTTAAACATTTACCAAAAAGTTGCATGTTTTTTAGACATGGCACAATGGTAACATCGTGCTATTCTTCACAGACTCCTGGAATTAAATCAAATATATTGACTTTAAAATATGTCAACAGTAAATATTTCTAAATATCACCACCTGTTCTGACGAGCGCTGACATCTGTGTTTAACTGCAGCGTTTTCATACGTGTGGAGCTGTGTTACTCTCCACGCTCTGCCAGCGCACAGATTTAACTTCAGGTGATGTGGCAGGCGTTTTCACCACTCCTTAGGGATCGACAGCTGATGTGAGCAACACTTCGCTCTCTGAATGCTTTACGGTTCGGGCGTGACGTGAGGAAACAGCTCCCGTCCTCGACTCAACTGTGAGTCATCATGCGCAGATCAGTCATCGGTGGCCACTGTCTCTGACAGCGTGCTAATTCACTGAAAATGAGACAGATTCATTTCTGAACTTGACTGCGAAATGTCCTGTAAGGCTAAAAATTGCACGAATGTGAAAAAAAAAAAAAAAAATACACTATCAATTTCAATAGTCAATACTGTATTTCTAAAGTCTCAGTACCGACTCTCTTTGACAAGCCCAGTCTGAATATTCACAGTCAAAACAACCACTGCAGAAATATTGGTGTGCATCTGTTACAAAAACTACTGTAATATTCAGGATAGAGAGGAAAGATGGAGCTTTTTCAGGAAGACATTTTGTGAATTAGTAGTAAGTAGAGCTTGGACAGTGTATAATCATCGGCTTCTTCAGTGGCCATAAATGTAGACTATATTGTCTGGGTCATTTGTTGTTTTGGTGTTTGTTAATATTGTACAACTATTGCAATACAATAGTTTCAATATTTTACTTTACATTTGAGTATTAAAGACCCCCAGACCCCTGAATAACTATTTATTTAAAGGGGTGGTTGATTATGATTTGACTTTTTTAACTTTAGTTAGTGTGTAATGTTGCTGTTTGATCATAAACAACATCTGCAAAGTTACGATGCTCAAAGTTCAATGCAAAGAGAGACATTTTCTTTTACAGAAATCGCTTTTTAAGGACTACAACAAACGGCTGGTAGGGACTACAACGAGCTTCTTCCTGGGTTGGTGACATCACTAACCCCAAAATTTACATAAACCCCGCCCCTAAGAACACACAACAAAGGGGGTGTGGCCATGTTGGGCTGCTTTAGAGAAGAGGAAGAGTTGTTGTAGTCGAGTGTTGTTGACATGCCGTCATTTTACGCCAGACTGCTTCACAAACGAGGGTCAATTCAACACAAAAGATGACGGCACATGCTAGTGGATGAGTTGAATCAACTCCACAGCGACTACATAAATTCATATACATAAACTTCTTCCTGAGTCTCTCCATCAGTGTCGACTCCGGTTTGAACAATGTAACACCGTCGTCATTTTGGCTGCGTGAGATTCTCCAGCTTTGTTGTTGTTGAGCGACCGTTAAAGCCAGAAAGGGGTCTGGGAGCAGCAGCTCATTTGCATTTAAAGGGACACACACAAAAACGACGTGTTTTTGCTCACACCCAAACAGGCGCAAATTTAACAAGAGCTAAATGCATCTTCTTCAGCTGCTCTAGTTCAAATGTTTCATAAAGAAAGATTTTAGCAAGAATATTGCTAAAACGGTTGGTATTTGAACCAGTGAACGAGCCACAGTCTCATTAATTGCTATAGATTCATCCCCTCTGACCCTCAGTCAGTCTGTAATTCTGCATGCATGTCACTCGTCCAGAGGCAATTAAACGACTAATGGGCAAAGCCACTAATTCCTGTGCTCGTTTTACTAAAAGCCTGGGCTGTAACAATAAATGAAATGGCGGATGACTGCGACCTTCAGCTAGAAATCCAAGGTTGATCGGTTCAAACGTCTAAATATTAAATACCATTTTTATACTGTTAAACTGTATGTATGTAGTTTTAGGGAGCTGAATTATCAATTATTATATTTTTTCTTTTGTACCATTATCACAGTACAAAAATGACTTGTCATCAAGAGTTCGGGTGTGTAAACTGCTGTACAGTCTGTTATTATCACTAAATTTCAACCCTATTAAAACATGAGCTTTATTGCTGTTTGTCAGTATAATGGTTTGTGAAGTTTTAAATATGAATCATCATGCGGCGCTTACAACAAAAGCACGGCTTGTTTCAGCTAGAACATGATTTTGTGCTGCAAACACACTCTCTCTCCTATGGAGAATTATGCATCTTGTGATGTGCTTACATTTGCCAATTAATTAAAGTCTGCCTTAATAAGCTTTGATGTATGCCACAACATTATCTCTCCCAATTGCTATGTAAATTACAGAAACGTCTTTCTACTTAACATATCAGTCCAAAAAGATCAATGTCTCCGAGTCTGCTCTCTACTCGCTGTGTTGAAATAAAAACAGCACAGCTCTCGTTTTAGTGCAGATATGGTCTAGAAATGTCAGTACTGCCTATTGTCTGAGGTTTATTTTCTTCAGTGTTTCATTTGTTTCAAGAAATATGCACACGCTACAGCCTCATTAGTGGTTTGTGATTGCTGGCTTATTGATCGGCGAGATGCACTGAGCATTAGAAGACGGTTATGAAGAGTGTATGTTTACGTATGCTGACAAACCGTTGCAACATTGGTGCTGATATTTCTTTTGATCTTCCTGTTTCTCAGAGCTTGAGGCTTTAGTCAGTGTTCTGCTCATATTTCACTCGGGCTGCTGCTAGTTTAGAAAGCAGATGCGACGAGAAAGCATCACCTCACTGAAAGAACACAGAGTTCCAGATAAACGCCACTGAAACAGGAGATCTGATCATTATGTGCTGCTCTTTCCAGTAGATTCCTTGTAGAAATCTTATGAAACTGTTCACTGCATGCAAAATGATTAGGGTTGTCAGACTGAAAATGAGTTTTTTCAGTTTTTTTCCCTGATTTAATGTCATTGTTTTTGGCTAAGTAAAAAGTTAGTTTAAAAGTAAATTCAAATTCTGTGAATTTTATAAGTAATAAATGTGGGTTTGTGGTTCGAGCGGCACATAAACCGATCACCTATTCTGCTTTACTACTAGTTGCAGCACCAAATAAACATGAATGAACATCAGAAGGTGTTGAAAGATACAGTAAAACTAGAGAAAATAACTCTAGAGATATATGCATTATAGCACACACTCATATTTAAATGTATATATATAGAAGCATAAATATGTTATTAAAAAGCAATTTAAATGCTTATAATGTAAATAAATTACACGATTATATTATATACATTTGATTAATGAATTGGTTATTAAGTGGGCTATATGTAAGAATTTTCATGTATTAATCGCTTTTTGTATTGCCATTGTGTGAACAGCTTTAACAAACTTTCCCCAACTTCCTAGGTTGTTTAATGCTGGATATTTTTGTTGGTTACGATAGTCACTTTAGAATTTGACTCCAAAAATCTTGTCGTGTCGTGGAAAAAAAGCATGTCAGACTACACATTGCTACCCGAACATTCATCACTTGCCGTCTTTAACCCATCTTCTCGATGACAGGACTAATCGACTGACAGAAGGTGCATAATAATCAATAAACAATGGCTAGCAACGTGTCATGTCATCAGAAAAGCCCAAAAGTGGACACATATCTGGATTGCATTGATATTTGGATTTCCTCCAAAGAGAACTGAGGTAACATGTTTTATTTACCTTCACTCTGACGCGGTAGTCCCTCAAGCAAACATCATACATTGCTATGTAAATCACAGAATTGCTATGTAGCTCCACAAACATTTAAAATTCCACCTAGCAGGAACTATACCTTTGTCTCTCTTCTTTTACATTGTGTTTGAAAGCATGTAGGAAGGTGCTTCTGTGCTTCGACTGGCCAGTGTCACACATGTGAAAAATTAAACATGCTAGTCTTTGACGTTGTGAAGCATCACAGACGCGGCATCAGTTGTCGTCCACTATAACACACTACACGAGCTGAAACAATCGAATCTTGCGTCCCGACGCCCATTGTCGTTCACCAATCCCCACAACACCCTACGCCAAGCAGATGGTGGCAAAATCGGGCCAGAATATTACGTGAAGGACTCGGAAAAAAGTGCTCCAGAGAGCCTCTTTTCCGTTCACATGAAACAAATGCTTATAAAAAGAGCCGTTCTGTACTGTAGTGTCAAACTATAGTCTCACATAGTCAGATCTCTATAGTCTCAAATATACTTTATAATCAAAGTAAGCAGTGCAGCACATTTACTTATCTCAGCAGTGTGAATGTTGTCGGGATGTTCATTAACAGTATATCGCTGCAAATTAAGGCATTGCACTCTTCTTTTTAGCCCGAAGCGAAGAACGAAAAATAACTTCTCTATGAGTATATCAGGGCCTCGAATCACGTTCAGTCTCGTGTGTATGAGCAATATGTTTCTGCTGCAGTTCACCGGTGTCAGTAATATAATTCTACATGTAGCCCTTTTTAAATAAACTTTATTTTCAGTTTTGGTTTCAGTTTCTGGCTAAATGAAAACTTTAATTTTGGTTTCGGTGTTTCTGTGAAAATAAAATAAAAAATTCCATTATCAAATGTAAAGTGGGACTTGATTTTATTCATCCGAAATGGATTGGATTGTGAAAAAGTGGGCATTACAAACCAGACATTTCTTTAATTTCAGAAGTTAACTTTGGCAGCCTTAAAAAGGACTTAACTCAACTAATATACAGAAGCAAAAAAGTCAAATGAAACCTGAGTTCAACAATAATTAGATTGCACATGAAACATGTTAAATTATAGAAATACATGTCACATGTTCATGGAATCTCTCTAGGAAATCATAATGGTCCAGATGGATGCAGGGGATCTGTTGCTGCTGTGCTAATTTACTAAAATGGAAATTAGCGAGCACCATGAAGTCTTTCATACAGTGCTTTACCATGACATAAACTCGGATTGCCGGCCGGCCTGAACACCACCATGTTGTGGATGTGTCTCCAACACTTTTCTGCAGCAGCACTAATTGATGCCTCCGGCAGAGGAAAACAGAATGTGTCTCTCTCTCTGACAGCTCAGTAAGAGGCCTCATGCTCTTAAAGATGCACCTGCAGGGAATTTCACACGGACAGATGATTTAGCCAAACCGGACGGGCCAGGGACAGTAAGGCACCTGAAGCAGCACAGGAGAAACACTCACTAAATTAAACTGCTGGAGTATAATGGCCTTGTTATTGTACCTGTATGAGAGCAAATACATGTTCCCTATAGCAGAACAGCAGACTATAAATACACAAAATGACCAGTGTGCTAGCAATATGGTGTTGGATCCGAACTGTTAACGCAACAAGAGAATTTTTTGGAAAAACAAAAAAAATGTTGTACTGGAAATTTCAAAGTTACAGTATTAACTAAAATTATTAACACAATAATGTATATTATTACTACTGTTTATTTATATTATTATATATATATATTATTGTGTTATGTATACACTCACAAATAATATAAATAAATTTATATTATTTTTCTGTGCATATAGTAGTGGCCAAAAGTGATATATATATATATAGAATAATTGAGATCTTCTCCATTTATTCAAATATTATTAATATTTTGTCAGCATATTGCACAGTTTTGCTTTGAGTTGATTGTTTTATTTGTGATAACACAATGAAACATGACAAATTGTGCGACAATTTTTTTTATACAAAGAAAAAAAAAGACATGCAAAAATGAAAGAACCAGCAAAATATTAATAAAGTGTTGTAATCAATGCTTTTTCCTGTGAGCTTTATATATATATATATATATATAACAATTTATTATTCATTAATATGCATATAAATAAAGAGTAGTAATAATATACATATCTTTAGTTAACATTGTATTAATATACTATATAGTTAATGTCTGTTTTTTACATTTAGACATCTAACACTAAATATTTTTTTAGGTAATTTAACAATTTATTTAGGCTTTAATACAATATATAATATAAAAAACAATTTTAGAAACAACAGGTCTTCTTTATAGTGTCACATTTAATATTTTTCTCACACAGTATAAATGATTTAAAAAATATCTCTGCTGTCTCAAGGAATAAAAAAGTAGCTAAAAATTGTAATAAAAACAATCAGTTATGGCCACACACATACATTTGTCATTGTTAGCCAACCAAAGGAGCTGATTTGCTCCTCGAGCGCAGTGACACCTCACCACTAATGCTGCAAGATTTGATTGACAGGTGGCAATATCGGCCAGCAGCGTCCTCAAGGTTGCTTTGACTTTGAGTTTGTGGTGTTGTGGATATTTGTTTAGCAATGGCAGGGGGGGAGATTGAGGTGTCGCTGCAGGGAAGTGCGTCTGTATGATGCAATAACTAGAAGTCATGCAATTAGGTAAACACAGTGCCATACACAAGCTACCCCACTAATTTTCCTACTAAAATCTGTCGCAGAGTTTTATGAATATATATGGCTTGTTGGAAAACATCACCCACTTCCACGCTGAAAGTGGTATTCCTGCCGCAAAACAATGTTGTTTTTCCGTTATGGATGTGTCATTGCACCCAGAGAGAAAACATTTCTGAGCGACAGTCAGACTTGTCACTGAAGCTATAGCTTTTTGTAAATAAGTCTTTTTTCACACACATAAAACAAGCTAAGCAAATCAATATGAGCTGCTATTCCATTCACAAAGAACCTCTTTTATGGAAACCTTGGGCAAGCAAAGGCTATAGTATTGATCTTTGACTAAACAACACTGCTGAATAACCTTGAGAGGGGGGAAAAGAAAAAAAAACTTTCTAGGGATGTCGAGAGCTGCTCAACGATCTCTGTTGTTAAAAAACATTACGTTACTTTAGATCCCACTGAACCTTTTGTTAAAGGACGCAACTGGAGTTCCTGTCTGAAATCTGACAAATATAGACTACGAGCATTTTAATGGGAGCCAATTAAACCGGGTTCAAGTCTCGCCGCCTGCAAACGTTAAACAGTGGGGTTCTGTATAGAACCATAGGGTTTAAAGAACACTTTATGCCAGAAAGGTTCTATATAATGATTGAATAGTACTTAATGGGTTATTTAATTTTTTCTCGTGATAAAGTAAATTGGTCCCACTTTATATCAGGTGGCCTTAACTACTATGTACTTACATCAAAAATAAGTACAAAGTACTTCATATTGTATTGCAATAGTGGGATACGGGTAGGGTTAGGACAGGTTTGGTGGTATGGGTAGGTTTAAGGGCGAGTTAAGGTGTTTGGTAAAGAGTGTAATTATAATCATAATTACAGATGTAATTGCAGGTATTTTTAAAATTTGAGTAGAATGTAAAAACATGTATGTACACAATAAGTGCACTGTATCAAATGATTAAAGGGGTCATGAAACAGATTTTTTTATTATTATTTTGTTTCCTGAGGTGTACTTATAATGTTAATGTTATTTTTATATAAAAAAAAAAAAGTCATAATTTAGAAATAAATGGCTATTTTCTACCCTGATTTGAATGCTCTGTTTTAAGGGGCGTGTCTGCTGTGAGACTTCAGTGTAAACGCCCACTGCTGTGATTGGCTGACATCTTTGCATATGAAATAAGTATTACATGTGGAACTCTCTCGAATACTTTTACCACACTGTTACTGTTACAGCTGTCAAGATTAACAAATTGTGAAAAGTGTTGATTGCATTATCTTTAGATCTATTCCCATTACATGGAAGGTTGCAGTGTTGATCTTTTATATGTAAATGACATTAATTAGGTGTCGTTTTCAATGCGGAGAACTGAAATCATTCAGCTGCGCGCGAGTTCAAGATCATTTGCAATTTATAGATTTCACATCTGAGGAATGATCGTAAGATCAAATTTAGGACGGTTTCTGCGCAACATTTTATTTATGAGGCCCCTGATCTTTGAGCAAAAGTTTTTGGGCAAAGCCATCTAGTATTGCGACTTGTTCTCAAAACAGTCGCTGGTAAAATGGAAGTACAAACACTCAAGTCAGCAATGACATGACTAGGACGTTCGTTAAAAATAAACTGAATCCATGTTTCTCTGACATTGGGATCCTTCTGCAGCTTATGCAAAGATGATGTTTTTTCACAGCCAGGAACAACACAACATCTGTGTGGCATCGCAATCTTGTTATCTTATCGTAAACTAGGCCTACTTTAGATCCACCCGCAGCTCATCGACTGAACACCAGGGGACAACGATGCAATGATGTAAAAAGTAGGCATTGTTGTCTTGCTCCAGAGGCAGTCGTATGCAAATGATTGTGCCCCTGTGATGTCACATGCCACCTCTGTTCCAAACGAAGCTTTTTTTACAGCCTGATTATATAAATGCTTTTTTATTGATGACGAGGATGCTTTAAGTTTGGAACTTGCAGGATGCAATAATGATACAAAGACCTCGTATATGCCAAAAGACCAAGGGAAATTTGATTTCTCATGTCATGATCCCATTACATTAAAATGTAAGTACATAGTAGTTAAGGCCACCACAAAGTAACCAGTACATTTTACTACAGTGGTTCTCAACCTTTTTGACTCCAAGTCCCCCCATTGTCCATAACAATATTTGAAGGCTAGACTTTTCAAGTACTTTTGTGATTTACGGGATAAGTTTGTTGTTGTTGTTGTTGCCTCCTTGACCTGATATTTATTTTCAGAGTTTGGCATGACTAGAAAAATGCCCATTGAGTTATACAATTTTATTTTGCATGACTTTTCCAGGTCTTAAATTTAGACTATTATATCTAGGTTTTGCAAGACAGTAGGAATCTTGGTTCTTTGAAGGAAAAACAACAACAACAAAAACAGCTGTGGTGGTGAATTAAAATAAGAAATCTTGATTTTTTTCTTATTTTAAATCATTTTAAGTCAGTTTTGAGGCCCCCTTGGAAGTTTGCTGAGGTTGTTAAATAAAATTTTAATTAAAATTAAAAATGAATTAAAACAAAATTGATTTATTAAAACATGACATGATCACATGACGGGAACCCCTAAAAGGTTCTATGAAGCACCTGACAGAACCCTTTAAGATTCCATATAGAACCTTTTCTGTTTACAGTGTATCTGACACAGACCCTTTAACGGACAACTCATGCTCACATGAGGAAACAAGTAGCGTGAACGGTTACTTTCGGCAGCAGTCGTGCTATTATTCGACCTAGAGACCGCAGCCAGTGTTTTAGCACTGCTATAAAGGGCAGCGAGGCGAGCGGCTCCTACTGAGTGAATTTGTTTTGCACGTCTGCTGGCCGCAAACCTTCGGCAGCCAACTGTAAAATGATCAATGCCAGCTCAGCCAATATGTGAGACACAGCCTTTGGACGTGGACCATGCTGAGTCTGAGCCCATGCTTTTTTATATTTAACATTTTTAATGCGCTTTCAGTGCGTTTGCTGTGGAGCGCTTTAATCCGTGTGGCTTTCTGCATTGTGACTCCCTTTTATATTGTTTGTAATTCAACAGAAGCCAGTTTGGTTCCTCTCAGCGGTTCGCTTGGAGAGACAAACATTCTGGGATGGAAAAAGAGGGGGGAAATAAAATACCGGGCAAAGCTGGAAAAGAAAGAAGGCTTCTGCCCAAGGCATCATCTTAGTAAGAGGCATTAAGCTATTAAACACAGAGAAAGGTTTTAGAGAAATGGCACAAAAACGGCTTGAAAGGACAAGCCAAACATTTGTTTGGCAGCGTTTTGTAAGATTGTCAAAATATCTGTCAGTAATGTCTCCTGCTCGAGGATGACTGACACAGTGCTGAGAAAATGCCTAATGGGAAGCTGAGAGTTCAAAAGGAACGGATACAGTGGACCGGGTAATGGGGCATTGCTTTAAGAGCAGATGAAAAGAGACCTGGCTACTGAGACTGCTGAATCACAGCGACTCATATGTCTGACTGTGAACAGCTGCTTCAACAGACCGAACAGAAAAGTAACACGAATTCTGAGGATGCATGAGAGTAAACTCATACACACGCTAGAGGTGGGGATTTTCCATCCCTGTGACTCAAAACTCTTGAATAAATGTTCACCAGAAAGATTCGTTCAGTGGTCGATACAGCAGTGAGGGTGTTATGAGTGAGTCATTGAATCATTTACTCAACCGATTCATTCAAAATCATATGAGATGTCACAGCTAAGAGTGTGCCAAGAGTAACAGTTTTTATTTAATTTTTATTTTATTTTATTAAAATTCACCAAAACAGTCATAAGACTGTTTATTATGCTTTATTATTTTATTTTAAAAACCATAGAAACATTCATGAGGGAGAGACTTTTCCATGCTGTGCTTTATTGTGCCAACAGTAACAGGGTCTCAGTCAAAATATTTTATCCAAATTTTGGGATGAAAAATGCTGGACTGAAAAACCAAGATGCAAAAATAAGGACCTTTTAATTTTGATATATAAACAAGATGCCTAGTTACATCATGAAAGATATATCCTAGTTGATACACTCCATCTACATTCTAAAAAATGAAACAAATTTACACAGTAAAATACCGTTTTCCATTGAAACAGTGATATACCATAAAAACAATGCATTCTGGGTAATATTTGTCATTTTAAGAAAAGAGGCCTATAGGCTACTTTATTGAAAACAACGAATAATATTACCCAGAATGCATTGTTTTTACTATATATTACTGTTTCAATGGGAAACGGTAATTTACTGTGTAAATTTGTTTAGTTTTTTTACGGTTATTTTTTAGTGTATGAACAAGATTCCTTGTCCGTTAACGAAGGAAAAGTCCCATTTTGTTAAGTTCAGTCATGAATGAACTAAATGTCTCGTTCAGTGTTAAAACAGTTTGTTCAGTTCATTCATGAGAATCATTTAATTTGATGCCTTTTTCGTTCACGGTGTGTTTGTTTTTGTTTATTCACAAACTAAAGATCTCATTCTCTGAATCTTGATTCAAAGCACACATTCAGTGAAAATGGTGGATTCACGCAGTAGATCCAACCAATAAAACATTCATGCTAGTCTTGAGAGCAGGAAAATCCATAAAACTGAGAGAGACTTGGTTCAGTTAAAAAAGATTTGTTCATATTTGTTCAAGCCACATGAGTGCTTTCTTTAATCTTAGGGCAATTTTCTGTTAGTAGCTCGAATAACCGAAACACAAATCTGCCTCTCGTTGTATTTGTGTACCTTCTTTATGTACACTGCACTTCCTGTAAACCTTCAACCTCCAAAGCCTGGTGTGTGTAGTAACTGCAGTGTGTCAAATAAACTAGGACACCTCTACCATCTCTTCAACAGATTAACTGTGCCCTAGTTTGTGCTGTGTGCAGCGGCTGATGGGAACATTGAGTTTTGGGGCTGTAATTTAGTGTGTGTGTGTGTGTGTGTGTGTGTGTGTATGTTTTTGTGTGTGTGTGTGTGTTTGCACGGCACGCTAGCATCTGTCCGTGCCATGCGAGGACGTTACTGATGCGTCCTCTGTGTATGAGGGAGACAAATGATGGTGGTCTGGAAAGAGAGGGAGGCTTTATCCACTTTCAGGTCACCTTACAAATTGCTAATAGTCTCATCCAGTGACGCATCCGAATCCTCCATCCTCATTGATGGTGCATTTATAGTGTGACTGGGCGCTGCTCACACCTTCAGGAGGACCGTAGCTCGTCTTACAAACATTTTCTTCTTCATTACAGGGCTAGTTAAAATGCGTTCATTGGGTTTAGTCTCAGGATGGGTCAAGATGATTTCTGTGAGTTCAGCTAGTTATTTTACTCCCTAGTTTTTCTCTTTTAAAATCATGTTTGCTTTATACCTGACTTTTGGCTTTGATGTTTATAGTGGCGGATATTTAAAGAGGATGAATTTAAGGGGGTTGGGGAGGATGAAGATGTAACAAATTATTTACACTAAGATGAAAATGAAATTTTCAAAATGGCCAAATACAACAGCCATGAGAGAGACTTTGTTCAGTTGAAATATTTAATTTAATTTAATTTAATTTTATTTTATTTTATTTTATTTTATTTTATTTTATTTTATTATTTTATTTTATTTTATTTTATTTTATTTTATTTTATTTTATTTTATTATTTTATTTTATTTTATTTTATTTTATTTTATTTTTATTTTAAATCCACAAACAGCCATGAAAGAAACTTTGTTCAGTTAAAAATGTATTTTATTTTATTTTATTTATTTATTTTTATTTTATTAAAATCCATAGAAAGAGCCACGAGAGAGACTTTGTTCAGTTAAATTATTATTATTTTTTTTTTTTTTTTTTTTTTTAAATCCACAGAGACAGCAGTGAGAGAGATTTTGTTTAGTTTTAGAATTTAATTAAGATTACAGATTAAAGATTAGAATTTATTTTATTTTATTATTTTAAAATATTTTAAAATAAAAATAGATTTTTATTTTACAATAAGTGGCTTCCTGAGACAATAACTGAACATTAACTCTTAGCCATGACTTTTCAGAAATTAAAATGCTATTATCTCCAGACCTGAGCGTTCATTCAGTGTCCGTTCAGGTGAGCTCAGTCTGAACAATCCCTAAGAAACATCTGAGTGGTTTTTAGTAGACATGACCTTAACCCAGCCTCTTAAGCTTCCTTAAGACGAGTAGCTGACTAAACGTTCAGACAACCCAGACAAGGTTTGTAGTTTGTTCTATTGTCTTTGTTGCACAGTAACACAGGACAAACATTAAAGATTCATGTAGCATTAATGGACATGTAAAAGGCCAAAGGGGAGATGAAGAGTATGCATGAAATATATATGAAACTTACCATGCATCTCAAAAGGATGATAGGATGAAATGTTCTGCAACATAGCGGTGCAATGTTTTGTTTATCCTATTGATCATTTTAAGAAATTACTGTAGTACTTGCATCGAAATTGCAAAAGTAGAAAAGAACCCTCCACCCATTTCCAGCCATTGGTCAGACAAACAAAAAGCCCCGCCCCCAAACTCACACCACTGGTTGAGCCAGTTCTTCTGTCAAACAGAGCAAAACGATGTTTTGAAAGCCCCACAGTTTCACACATTTCAGGTGAATCAGCCTACGAATGGCTATTTATAGTCATCTCTGCATATTAATGTGGGATAAGAGAAGATGTTTTTGCACAGACAAAAAAATGCATCACCTTTAAATACTGAAACGACAGCGTCTTTTGAGCTGATATCTGTTCTTTCTCCCTGACGTGTTGCGGTGGTGTTGATCTGACCGGTGTCTGACTGGTAAGCAGTCAGTGTTCCAGTGCAGTCGGTGTGATGCTACTGGTCTTGTTTTCATTGGCTATATTTAGACCATGGCCTGCTCCTCTGCAGAATACTAATCAGGACACTGCAAAGGGTTGAGCAAGGATGGCAAGAGGTAGAATCTCTCTGCACAGTAAATCTCATGCAGACACTTAATCTGGTCATGTTCACTATCAAACAGTCTGATTGGGGGGAAATAATTGCCTAGAAATATCCTTTTCCACAAGACTCTGAATAAACATGGCACTGAGATGTTTAATGGACATATATGAACACACATTTTCTTTGAAATGTGTTCTCCCCTTCCTTATTTACATTCATCCTCCACCGTCTCTCCTTCCCTTCTTCTCTGTCCATCTTTACACCCCCGTGCCTCTCTTATTCCTCCTCTTCTCTGGTGGACGACTGTAGCAGATGCCAAATTGCAGAATTATTCACAGACCTAAAGATGAATGTACATGCACATCTGTTCCTGTATCCTGGCGGGTTCGAGCACAGCCATGCTTGATGTGTGTAGTATCTGATTAAATGGGGGAGAAAAAAAAAAAAAGAGAGATTTATAACAGGTTTATCAGTATCAGAACAGTGGCTTATGTTTGGCACATTTGATACATTTCTAGAGTCTGGCCTGCAATGCATCTGGATCCTGTTGTTGAAAACTTTGATTTACTTTTTAGAGGTTCAAGCATGTGGCGCCGAAACTCTATTGTAATTGTTAAATTTTCCAAGGATCAGCATTCTCCTCTAAAAGTGATCGGGTAGACCAAACCGTAAGTTGTAGAGACTAGTACTCACATCATTTACAACGTCACCAAGACTCACCCCGATCAACCTTTTCGGGTATTTTGGATTTTTTTCTTTTGCGATCTAGTCCTAGGTTTTTGGTCCGATCGGAACAGCGAGATTCTCTGGAGTCTGTCAATAGTTATCAAAAAACACTGAAATTTCAATTCACGGTCCCTAAGGGGCGCCAACACGTTCAAAGTGGGTGGAGCCACTTTACTAAAAAACTGAACGGAATGAGATATTTTCACCAAACTCAGCACAATATGTAAGAGCTCATTCTGTGGTCGTGTAAAAAAGGACGTGGCAACTGGTCACTTGTTGGCACTATATCATGAAAACAGCTTTAACTACTTCACTGTTAGTCTGACTGACTTGAAAATCGGCATGATGTGTCTTTGTCCGAGGTGCCATGACTGTCTCTGAGGACATTGATGTATTTCAAAAAAAAAAATGTCCGCCATCGGCCAATGAATTTTGAGCAGCTATCAGACAAGGTTAACGGAGGCCGATCGGAAAACAAAACTCGCTGGGCCTGTTTGACTCACAGCCCTAGAGGCCTGTGAGAAATTTGAAAGAAATCGGCCACCAGGGGGCGCCTGTATCGTGCGATTTTTCACACACGCCCACAACATTCATACCACATAGTAGAACACCTTATTCTGAGCAACTTTGCCTCTGGGACCGCCTCTCTCCATCGAATCGTTCGTTAAATATTGGAGATTATTTCAAAAACCAACTTTGACGAACTAGTCCTAAGTTTTTGGCTCAACCTCGATAACTATTAAAAAGCTTTAAAAACTATATATTTCCTATAGTAAATTGCCTGTATTTGCTGTAAAGATAGTAGATAGTAGAACTGCAATCTATGATCTAAGTGATTACATGCTTGCTAAATAAAACATAATACATGTACATTTTTACGCATTTTACATTTTAAAGCACTTGGACCCCGATAATTGCTGCTCGCAGCTATATTTATTATTATTATTTGTGGTTACACTTTATTTTAATGGTCCACTTTAGACATTCTTTAACTATAGTTATATATAAGTAACTTGCATATCAACTACAGCTTTCATTACAGTATTATTAGTCTGTTAGATTCGGGTTTGGGTTAGTAGAATAAGTTGACATGTAGTTGCAAAGTTACTAGTTAGTAGCATGTCTAAAGTGGACCACTGAAATAAAGTGAAACCTTATTTGTCTTAAAAGAGAATTAAAAGATTTTTGCATCAACAATTTAGATACTATTTTAAGCATTTTATTTCAATTAGAGTGATGACATAAAACCTACAGATACTTTTACACTAAAAACAACGGTAACGCTTTTCAGTAAGGATTCATTAGTTAACATTGGTTAATGCGATAAGCATTAACTAACAATGAGCAATGCATTTGTCACAGTATTTAATCATCTTTGTTAATGTTAGGTAATAAAAATACAACTGTTCATTGTTAGTTCATGTTCTGGTCCATTAAATCATATTAATAGATGATTTTAATAATGTATTAGTAAATTTCGAAATTAAATCAGCTAAGATTAATGAATGCTTTTTTATTGTTTGTTCATGCGACTAAATGTCAAGAATCTCATTGTAAAGTGTTACCAAATCAACTAAGCACTCTGAATTAAATGTTAACATCATGAAACAGCCACTGAATATCGTCTTAAAATGTTGTGCTGGGACTGAATCAGTGAATCATCTTTTGATATAAATGAACCATCAAAACAAAGTGATTCAGTTAAATGGATGGGGTAATATGGCATAACTTCACAGTAGAGATCCATCAGCGTGTTGCAGTTGGATCACTGCATCTGTCCGTCAGTGTTGTGCACTTTAATAGGAGTTTGGTTGAGGGATGGAGGGGTGAGGAGTGTGGTGCACGGGGGCGAGATTGAGGGAAAGTGGTGACAGGTTGTATGGATGGTGAGTACAGTGGCCTTTGATCTCAGTACGAATCTGGACGCTGGGGAATCCATCTCTCTCTCCTACATACTGCTACGGTACTGGCACTCTATGAGACCTCAAATCCCCCATACACACAATTAAACGCTTGCACACACACACACTTATGTGAACAAATTGCTGCAACTGGAAGTTTTTTTTTTTTTTTTTTATCCCTTGAATTGTAGTCATTAGGGCAAATTCATTAAATACCGCTAGATGGGACACTTTTGCATGTAGAAATTAATTGCTAAGCGCATGCATTAGTGTTGTTATTGTTAACTAAAAAAAGTATTAAAAATAGTTTTTGTTTTAAATAAAATATAAATATCAGATGAAAAAAAAACTCATTCATTTAAACTACTTTCTAACATTTCTAATTTTCATTTAAGCTCAAGGAGTAAAATTATTAAAAGTGAAATAAAAATAAATTAAAGCTAAGTAGAAGTACAGAAAGCACGTAACAAAATTACTAAAAATGAAAATAAAAAACAAAAGCCAATTTTAGATATTAATAAATACTATAATAATATGTAAATACTACTAAAAGAATGCTGCCTTCATTGGTAATGCACTAAAATAGTGAGTATTTGCATGTATATAGTCGGTTACACTTTATTTAATTAATGGTCCACTTCAGACATCCTACTAACTATAAGTAACTTTGCAACTACATGTCAACTAGCAGTCATTTGAGTATTAGTAGACTGTCTGCTTTATTTTAACACTTTATTTTGATGCTCCTCAACTTATTCTACTAACCTGAACCCTACCCTAACAGTCTACTAATACTCTACTAAGTTAGTAGAATGTCTAAAGTGGACCACTGAAATAAACTGTAACCAAGAAGTCATTGTATACATAATTTAGTTTCTGTTGTTTCTACATAAATTAGACTCATTATTCAAATTGTGCATTATTTACAAAACTCTTGATGCCTGGGGCAAATGATGATGCTGTTATTTAACCGAAATCAGAACCAGAATTTCATTTAAAATCTTATTTTTAAATTTTCTATTGATCGTGACAGCAGTTATTCCTCAAATGATGGAGAACAGCATCATAGCTGGGAACACTTCCAGGCGTTTTAAAGATTCGGGTACCTGAATTAAAGTGCTGCAGTGAGATTGTGAAGTCACAGTGAAGTATGTCAGATTGCAGTAGAATGCGGCATCCTGTGCAGAAGAGCTGGATAAACTGAGAATAATGACTTAAAACAGTCTGAATAGACACCTAAACAAAATAACATAATTGCTGCAATCTGTTTAAAAATGTTGAATGAATTATTTAAAAAAGAATGATTCAATGACTCACTCATAAAGACTTCACTTGATTCATTACTGGATGAATCAGTGTTTTTGAAAAAATCTCTTGAGTGAATGATTCAATGACAAATGCATTTGTTAACAGTCACTTATCGCCAGCTACTGGTGTAATGATGTAATGATACAATCTTTATCTTAAAGTCCCCCTTTAGTCAATAATTTTATCCTTTAAAACGAATCTTTGATTTAAACGTTTGTTTCCCTAAAAAAAAAATTCTTCATGGCTTAAAATTGTTCGAATGTAACTCTACACCCTTGCCTCATTTAGTATACGCGGTTCTATGAATATGCAAATTAGCGCACACCAGCTCAGAAATCCACTCGTTGATGATCACACGTTGACGTGATTGGTTACAAGTAGTTCGTGACATCAGAAACATTTCAAACCGCGTTTTTGAGACTGTCTTTGTTTCACTGCAGTTGTAAGGACAAAATACTAAAAGCAATGGTGTTGACTTGTGAATTTGTACATGGTTTGTCTTAAAGTACATTAAAAACACCACATAGACATATTAAAACAACATTAAAACTTAATCAGATAATCTGAATTATTGTAAGACAGAAATAATGATATTATGTGTTTGAAAAGCTGTTTCATATCTATACATGACAACTGCTCTCTCGGGCTAAGACGCAAATCGTCGTCATTTAGGAATAAGATTGCGTGGGTGTTTGAATCGAGATTGCCATCTTTTAACGATTAATCGTGCAGCTCTATGCAACCTACTTGCAAATTGCACTGAGTGCAGATTTTGTGACTGATTGAGTTCATGCATTTAGTGAATTAGGTGCTAAAACAACACAAAAATCATTTATTCTTAGAGAGACAGCAAAAGGCAGGCGAAATAAAGAGAGTTCTGCTTCAGATAGTAGAAGTGACATATACGATTGCAGTTTAACAGGATTTCATGAAGGAGAGAGAGAAAATGAGAGACAAGAGGAGCGTCCAGGTGCTTCATCATTCGAGTGACAGGTACGCAGCGGTCGTGTGTGTATGTGTGTGTTGGAGCAACATGTCCGGCGGTCACCTCACCGCTGTCTGGCCAAGACCCATATTCCCCCCAGCATTTGGAGTCCGTCCAGGCTTCGTCTCTGTACCCGATCCATTCCCACTGTCTGGCTCCTGCACTGACCTGAAGAAGGTGTAAAAGTAGACGACGCCACCCTGAGAACTAAAGCCATTCTTTTCTTCTAACCTGTGACCTTCATTTAGCCTAGAGGTATTTATCCACATTCATCCTTCACAGCCCTCATCTGTGTCACTGTAGGTACACCAGCCATCTGGATGTGGCTGACACTATAAATCTCTCAAATCCAAAACTCCATCACCATGGGAACTGCTGAAGAGGTCAACACAACCGCCTCACCCACCCTGCCACACAACCAATCACGTTCAGCTGACCCACCCAACCAGAGCCTGGAATTAATGCGATTCAAACTCAAGATCTTAGAAACAGATGTACAGTGCTCTTGCAGCACCAGACTGAAGAATGTGATTTTTGTTTTTATTTTTGTATGTGAGATGCACATGTATGTTGGCTTTGCTTTAGAGACTTTGGGCCAGATTTACTAATAAGCGCAAATTAGCGTGTGACTGCAATCCCGTAAAGGGCCAATGGGAGTGCATCTACAGATCGCGCATCATGTTCGTTTTCTTTATTTTACAAAAAGCACAACATTTTGTTTCACAGTTTTGAATGACGCATAACTCCTATTTGTATGTCCGAAAGTATTTTGAGTCTCCTTCGCATTGTTAAGAAAAAAAACAGAGATGGTGTCGCCGGCACGACTGCCGACCCCTGAGAGTTAAAGACCCCGATATACTTCAAACAAAAACGAAGAACGAACTGATGTGACGTCATTTTAAACAAAAACAAAGTTCGAAATGGCTTGTCAAAGCGAACTCTCAGGAAAAGTTCGCTCCAGCTGCAAAACACCTTCGTACTACCATTGGTCTGTGATGATAACATAATAGGAGGAGTGTGCTGAGGCTCCGCCTTCTTTTACGCAGAACTCTTCTGACTCAGTCCGTCGAGGTAAGATCTCCGCGGGTGAAAACATGAACACACTGGATAGACGCTTTATAGTAGAAAATGAAGTGGTGTTTCTGACGGAAAAAAAGCTGCTTGCTTTTAAGCAAACTATTAAAAATGCCATATAAATAAACGTGACTGGAGTGCTAATTTGCAGAGTTATGATCAGATGCTTTTCTTATGCTTTCTATAAAAAAAATCCTGTTGCTGTTTTCTCATTTTTGTTGTTTTTACTTTGTTACTGAGAGGAAAGCACACATCACATATTTACATATTCATCTAACTGTCGCGCTCGGCAGTGTGGACGCCATCAGATGTTCGATAACAGTATATATCGCTGATCACGTATTTCAAACTTCATTCTTCGTTTCGGGTTAAAATGAAGAAGAACTTTGCTGTGAGTATATCAGGGCCTTTACACGACAACAATGTACTAAAGAAAGGAAACGTTTTTCCTTCGCTTTTTTCACGCAAAGACGGCAATGATTCCCATTCATGTGGATCCGTAAAAACTACTAAAAACGCATGCACAAATTCGCTTTTTTCTTGTTTACATGTAGACAATAATGGTATTATTTTCAAATATTCGCACTTTGAAACCCGATTTAAGTATTAGTAGCCTGTTTTGTTCCTGATGAGAATATAGGGTACGGCTTTAAGTAACATCTCTGATTTCAGGCAGGAACACTATATACTTTATGTCTGTGATTTTAGACACCAATAGAGAGTATTAGGAATTTTTCTAGCAGAGGTTTGTTCAAATGAGGCCTGAATGTAAAGAATACCCAGTAAGCAAAGTTTCATTGAAATGTGAGATGATGTGGGACAGCAGTCAGTAGGAGACGCCACCATAAACCCTACATATGACAAAGATAGGAGAAACGGTCCAACAGCAGCACATACACTTCATGAATCTTGCTGGGAAAGGGTAGCATGAAGGGACCCTTTGCTGAAAAATCTCATATCGCATCTAGTCTGCCCAAGGCGCGTGAGACTCGCCAATTTGTAAGAAGAGTCTAAGGCTGGATGAGACCGAAATTGAACTTCAAGCCTCAGTGCTAAGTGCTTTGTTTAGTGCAAAGCTAACACATTGTGATGGCAGCGTCGTCTCTGTGACAGAAACACACAAAGATAGATGGATTGTTATTTGAAATCTTACAAAAGTATTCACTTAATTGCACAGTAATTCTGTGCAAAGCAATAAAATCTGAATGGATCCAAGTTTTTGAAGGCTCTGTAAATGCAGCAGCTACAGTAGAACAGCTCTTTAGAGACGCTTTTGGTTAGAAACTAGGCGAGCTTCAATCTATTTTCATTACGAATAAATGATTGTTGCTTGTCAAAGAGAGGGAAACCACTCCGCAGGATGTTAATAGAAAAGTTTCAGATGTCTTGCCCTGGGCTATCGGTGACAAAACTTTTAGCAAATTAAGAAATACAGCTAGATGTGCTGCTCGTCTTGCCATAATGCTGAAATGCAACAATGCTAGAGGAGGCTGCGACCTTTTTCAGCGGCCTTGGTTCCAGAAGTATTTTTCCCATTTTGAGATAAAGGGTTAGTTCACCAAAAAATCTTCAGAACACAAATGAAGATATTTTTGATTGGTTTATGACTCGTCCATAGACAGCAATATAATGAACACTCTCAAGGTCCAGAAAGGTACTAAAGACATGGTTAAAACAGTCATGTGACTGCAGTGGTTCAACCTTAATGTTATGAAGAGACCAGAATACTTTTTGTGCGCAAAAACAAAACAAAAGTAACCACTTTATTCAACAATCTCTTCTCTTCTCTGTCATTCTCATACGTTGATTACGTCCAGCGCTTAGCTTGAAGCTAAAAAGTAACAAAAAGACAAGCAATGAGGGGAGAACTACAGTGACATAATCGAATTAAAAACAATGTATACATATAAAACTACTGATTTAACGACGTTGATTATGTATATAGAAACAACATATTTTACGTTTAATACAAAATATGCATAATATGCTTAAATATTTGAGTAGTTTGAGGGCATTTATGCAAAATCATAATGCAGTTTTCACCAGGAATTTTGCTGTTAAACATGATTACTTAAAAAACAAGATAAAATGAGGTGGTCTGATGGCTTCAACTAAAGCATGTGCCACTGATTAACAACCTCATAACTCACAGTAGGTACAGTTTATTGTTAAAAATCAACTCCCCTATGAAGAAAATGAATGGGAGTCTTGCTTGGTGGCTGAAACCTTGAATTCACTCACCTTTCCCCTCTTTAAACGTTTTTATACTTTATATTAACATAGAGTAATTCCTCTTTTTGTTTCTGTTTCATTTCTAATTTCTGGCAACAAGTGTCACAAACTTATAATTCAGACCCTAAAGCAACAAGAATATGTTCTAAGAACGTTTTGCTAACGTTGTGAAAACGTTATTTCTGAATGTTCTCTAAACATTTTTATATTGTAAAGGAAACATTTAATGTTATCATCATGCAAACATCACTTTATATATATATATATATATATATATATATATATATATAACATTTTTTTTTGTTTTAGGAACATTATTAAAGATCAGATAAAGTTGAACAAACATTCTATTAATGTCACTGGAATAATGTTTGTTCATAACTTTGAGAGAACCTTGCCAGAACGTTCCCTGTTAGCTGGAGTAGAGCTTGTTTGTCAATGTTGACAGAAGACTAAACCCACAAAAATCATGTGTGAGCTACAAGATAATGAAATATGCCTGACGGGAGACAATCTAACAAACTCTGTTGTACGGAAAGAAGCAAATGAATGATTTTATACAGTGTTTTTGTCTTTTTTCACTCACGTAATTGAAATGTATTTGGTTTATGTGGGCTTATGTGTTTGCAAACACCAAATGGTAATATTCAAAAGAGCTGAGCAGCTGAATTATGTCAAAATGTGTGTGTGAGAGTGGTCCGTCATTATGTACCTCGTCCATTACTAAAACTGATGTAGCCGCTCGCTTCGCTGTCATTGTGTTGGAAAAAACGAGGAATGTTTGGTGATAGCTGACCTGTTCAGAATAGAAATGGCTGGCATATGGTTAGGGTGGGCAAATTGTGGGCTCTGGGAATTACATGATTCAAGAAGATATGACAGCAAAAAGGGAAGAACTGTTGGCGGTGTGAGAGTGCGTGTCATTTTGAATAGGCCACTGAGTAAGGATGGGGATTGTGCTCCGAGCCGCTTCACAGCCTCACACACCTTTGAGTGTCGAGGAAAGGTCAGGTTCTTTAACATCCGTGCCGAGCTCTCTCTCCTATACACCGACTGAAAGTATCTCAGGCTTGCACAGTAAGCACACATATTCCCTGACCTCGATGTCTCCAAAATGGATAGTTTAATAAGGCACAGTTTTTCCCATCAGCTTCTATTACTCCCAACATACAAAAACTGTGAAACAAATTTTTAAAAAACTGTGAAGCACAATTACAGTAAGAGTTCACCTAATAATATTAATAATAATGACTATTATTTCATTTTCAGGCAGTACATGGTAATGTTTTTGAAAGAAGCCTCTTTTGCTCACCAAGGCTGCGTTTCATCAAAAATACAGTGAAATTTTAAAATAAAAAAAAATTTGAATACTGGGGTTCAAGGGGTCCAAATGTCAGTTTCAGCGCAGCTTCACGATCCCAGACGAGGAATAAGAGTCTTATCTAGAGAAACCATCTAAAAAAAAAAAAAAAAAATGATATACTTTTTAACCACAAATGCTCGTCTTGCACTGCTCCATGCATTACGTAATCACGTTGGAAAGGTCACGCGTGACGTAGGAGGAAGTACCGATCCAGTGTTTACAAAGCGAACGTGCAAAGACTAAGTTAAACGCCCTTTACAAAAACAGGTAAAACAACGATGTCGGATGATTTTGAAGTTAGAGGAGAAGAGTTTTTCTTCCTACCTTTCCAACATGATTGTGCAGAGCAGTGCAAGACGAGCTTTTGTGGTTAAAAAGTATATCATTTTTATTGTTTTTAAGAAAATGTCCGATGGTTTCTCTAGATAAGACTCTTATTCCTCTTTGAAGCTGCACTGAAACTGACATTTGGAGCCGTTGAACCCCAGTGAAGTCCACTATATGGAGAACAATCCTGGAACGTTTTCCTTCATTTCTTTTCCACCGAAGAAAGAAAGACATGAACATCTTGGACGACATGGGGGTGAGTGAATTATCAGGAAATCTTAATTCAGAAGTCAACTAATCCTTTAATATGTCATTATATTGTATATTTTAGTAATGACAGTTTAGTAATGACACTAGCTAGCAAGGCAGCATACAGAGACAGGTTCTTTAGAGACTTTTGTTCTACCCCGCTGGTTCATTCTGTATTTTTGCAGTGCCAATTAAGGACTTCCTGTGCGTGAAAGACGTTTATCCCTGTGTAAATATCTTGTTTGTGTGGTGCTTAGCTAATATGAGCTAAATTAGGCCCGAGGCAGGTGAGTCTGACTCTGTCTCAGTCATGCTTTCCTTTGTGTCTGAGGTGAGAGCACAGCTGTGTGTTCATGAGCGTTCCTCAGTTTCATGTCTTGCGTTGTGCAGAAGCTCGGCACCTACTGTTGACACTGTTTGTACGCACGCGGCGTGTGAAAGATGCTCACCTCTGATCTCTGCTCTCGGGGCGCTGCAGGATGACGCAAAATCATAGATACACACACACACACACACACACACAAAGCAGACATATTCGTCTAAGCACAGTTAAAAGACATGTTGATTTTGTGCAAACACATGCTGAGTGTAAAGATTTCACCCTTGGCCTTCTTTCTAAGCACATCATGGGAGTAAACAGTGTCAGAATCAGTTGTGCTCAGTCTCGTCTCTGCTTTTGCATATAATGTAAATTAATCTTCTCGTTCTTTTCATGTTTACTTTGGTTCCGGATTGGAGACATAAGGAAAACCATTTCACTTTATCAAGAAACCAATACTATAATGTTAAAGTTTTCAAAATTCAAATCAGAGTTTCATCAAACATATGCATTCTTTAATCATTTTACATTGATTTAAATATATGAATTACAATAATACAGTAAAAAGCATTTCATTGCTTGCATTATTGCACAATTTTTAATATATATATATATATATATATATATATATATGTGTGTGTGGGGGGGGGGGTGTCTGATCATTGTTATTTCAATATTAATTATATACTATTATTTAATTTTTCAATCGTTTATTTTCATTTTATTTTATTTCATGTTTTATTCTATTTAGCTTTAAATATTGTTTATTTATGTAACATATTGTAACATAACATTAACATAAAACATACTGTAACGTGCATAACATTAAATGTAACAACATAAACATACTGTAACATAACAATAGAACATTAACTTAACATAACAACAAAAACATATAACAACTATGACACAACAAACAACAATGTATCATAACAAATACAAAACTGTTACATTATCGTACTGTAACTTAACATTAATATATAATATATAACACAACAATAATATAACATAACATAAACATGACTTAACCTATAATGTAACATATAACAAACTATAACATTACCATAACAGAACATACTGTAACATAACATTAACAAACCATATTGTAACAACATGTGAATAACATAAAAAAAACATATAATGTAACATAACATAAACATAACATACTGTAACATAATAGAACAAACATAAACATAAAAATGTAACTTTTTTATTTCAATTCTAGAGTAATTGTACGTCATGTGCGTCAGGCTCATCATTTTATTCATCTTTTATTTTATTTTTTTTTTATTTTTTATTTTTTTTTAAGGAGGCACTGCCTCCATTTACTTAGAGTAAACAACCAGATCACATGCACACAGACTTTTAAATTCATACCAAAAATAAATAAATAAAATAGAAAGAAAACGACCCATCCGAGCCTTGGCGGTCATTTTCGCTCCAGCGAACTAAGACAACGGAAGCACGGAGATCATAATGAGAATAACGACAGTGTCACCAGACGGAAAGGAATGGCGTGAAAAATGGAATAGCATGTGGCAAAGGGAGAGAGAGCGAGAGAAAGATGAGCGTGAGCAGGAAGCATGCGGGAATAGAGAGAGAGAGAGAGAAAGAGAGGAGCTGACAGTAAACCCTGTAAATCCACTGGGCTTTTCAGATGCAGACGCAGAGCAGAAGAGACAACGGCTTTAGGGGCCAGAGAGCAACGGTCAGAATACCAGAGAGAGGGGGAAATAGACGTAGACTATAAGAGAGCGAGAGATAGAGAGAGGGAGAAAGAGAAAGAGAGAGAGTTAAATAAAGAAGGTGGCAGAGGAGGCAAACAGGCTGGAGCTGTCAAGAATGTGCTGTCTGGAGATTAAAATCAGGGGCTATTTAAAGAAGACCAGCATGCAAAACATGCATTCCCCCTCATACATACAAATAAACATACGCACATACAGAATGAACACTCAGACATCTTCAGCAACAGTCAGCTTAGAACAGATAAACTCACATATAGACGCTTGAATATTTTCCTGCATCAACATACAAAGGATATCAAAATATGCTGACAGTGATTTGACAGTCAACACAAAACGGCAAATGCAATTCATTTTTCTTCTGTGACACATTCCTGAGTGTTCATGCTAGTCGATGAGTAATTGATTTCATCCGTGGACTCACAAATGAGATCTTTTTAATGTCTCAATCATTTTAAGTTATTAGACAAAAAAAAAAAAAACAGAGATTAAACAGACAGCAAAATGAGATGTTTACTGAAGCCTGATGTTCCTCAGATAATTCTCTCTTGAGGAAAAGAACGGCAGTAGTCTCACATGTGTACGACGTAAACTTATAACATTAACATAACAGCATAAACATAAAACAGCTGTAACATAACCAACATAAGCATTTAACACTGTAACATTTAAAATAACAATAGAACATAAACTTAACATAACAAACAGCTATAACACAACAAACATACTGTAACATAACATAAACATAACAATGTAACATAGCATAAATATGTAACACTGTAACATAACATACAACGCAATAATATAACAACAGGTAACACTTTACAGTGTCCTTGTTACACGTAGTTACTTTGGTAATAACTATAAATTATGCATAATTGCATGCAACTAATCCTAAACCAAACCATCATCCTAACCCTATAGTAAGTACATGCAGTTAATTATTATTACACAGTACTTAAATATGCATAATTACACTGTAACACGGACACCTTAAAATAAAGTGTAACCTAACAAGATAACAAACATGACTTAACCTATAATGTAACATAATATAAACATAAAGTTAACATAATGTAACACATAACAAACTATAACATTAACATAACAGAACATACTGTAACAAAATTTACATAACATTAAAATGACGTAACATAAACATAGCATACTGTAGCATAACAATATAACATAAACTTAACATAACAACATAAACATAACACACATATAACAGCTATAACACAACAAACATACTGTAACATAATAATAACAGAACTTACTGTAACATAACACAACAATAATGTAACAGCATAACATAAACATGACTATATTACACAGTAACAAACTATAACATTAACATAACAGAACATACTGTAACAAAATTTACATAACATTAAAATGACATAATGTAACATAACAAACAGCATAATAACAACATAAACAGCTATAACACAACAATCATACTGTAACATAACATAAACAACAATGTAACAACAAATATGTAACACTGTAACATCATTACAGAACTTACTGTAACATAACATATAAAACAACAACATAAAAACATAACATGACTTAACCTATCATGTAACATAATATAGACAAAAATAACATAATGTAACACATAACCAACTATAACATTAACACAACAGAACATACTGTAACAACATGCACATAACATTAAAATGAGATAATGTAGCATAACAAACATATAACAATAGAACAAAGTTAACGTAACAACATATAACAGCTATAACACAACAAACATACTGTAACATAACATAAACATTACATTAACATAACACATAACAAACTATAACATTAACATAACAGAACATACTGTAACAACATGTACATGACATTAAAATAACAATGTAACAACATAAACATAACATACTGTAACATAACAATGTAACAAACTTGACATAACATGAATATGTAACACTTACTGTAACATAACATATAACACAACAATAATATAACAATATAATGTAACAGACGTAGAGCTGTGCGTGTAGACTTCACTCCCCTGATCTCAAGAGATGCTCTAGCGACTGATGCTTAGAGCGTCCGACTCCCAATGCGGACGGGCCCGGGTTCACGTCCCGCTTGGAGCGGGCAGGTGCGAACTGGAGGGGCTACAATAACATAAACATGACAATCTATAATGTAACATAACTTAACATTACATAATAAACATATAATGTAACATATAACTAATGACAACATAACAAAGTTGATACTTCACGGAAATATAGTTGAGATCTCCATTAAAGAGCTGTGAAAGAGAAACCTCTCAGAAATAACATTTTCCTCAGGGTTGGACTGGCCTTTTTTTTTTTTTTTTCTTCTAAGGGACGTGGAGGCTGAACATCAAGTTCACCCTTAAAGTGTCTTGACGTATCCAAGGGTAACACTTATTTTTCCCAATCTATCATTATTTGCCATTATTGCTGTAACCTTTATTGCATTATGGTTAACCTGCATTAAAATAATGCATTAACTATTGGCAGGATTTAAAAAAGGCTGCATTGCAACAGCAGCCTAAAAACAATGGCTGAACAGCTATTTGGCTAATGGTTAACGATATTTTCCTCACCCATGCTGACTTGGTGATGTTAGCTGAAAAGGAAAAAGCAAACAGAGAACGAACAATTTTTATGAAGATTTGCGAAGAAACTTTGGAATAACATGCACTGAAAATTGTTTACAATAAGACCAGCAACATGCAAAATATTGATTTCATGTTGACTTGAGTCTTGTCAAGTGATAAAGTTGAAAGATAGTTCATGTTTCCATGGGAATCCCAGAGTGTCGAATGACATGCTTGAGATCATCCTTCTTTTCTTGTGCAAAAAGCATGTACCGTAAAATAGCATCACTATACCTCACTTAACTTCAATCTCATACACAATTAAATTAGACAGCAAATGAGTTAAGGCAGTAATTTTCTATCAGCTGCCTGGTTAGCACTAGGAAGTGTTTGGGCGTGCTGTCTGTAAATCTTGTGGGCATGAAATCATGCATGTTACTGTGAAAGCCATAAATGCATGGATCTTTTTATATGAACAACATTGGACTTTGCACAGATATAGTGTGTGCATGTAAGATGGCTCAGTCTTATTGTGTTAGCATCACACTGGCTGCATACACACTGCTGCTGAATACAGTTTTCACTCCACTTCTAAGTGCTTACTCCACAGTATTAATGGAAGTGAAGGCCGCTTTTACCTTAAATCTGCACAGAACCAAACAGAACAACATGCAGTGAAGTCTGTCTAGAAAACATGTACGTGTCCTGACTTGTTTGCAGATTTTGACACTGGTCTGTCTCTCACTCCGGCCGAGCGGTTTAGGAGCAATCTGTTTGAAAGCTGCAGCTTAAATTGCATAAACGAAAAATGTTTCAACAATTTCAAAAACGACTCAGGTATTCTGTACACGAACAGAACTATTGTTTAGAATAATTTAGGGGGTTCAGTCCAACGTTTAAGGCAAAACTCTACAGAAACAAAACAAAACAAAAACAATGTTTTTCATGCACTAGTCAGTTTTGTGATTTTGCTTCCATCTTCTTTCAGACTAGTGGAAAGAAAACATCCCAAATGCACATTAAAGTGTTTCTTTTATTGCACTTAATCTATTTGCATTTCACATACAATACAGTATACATATATTTAAAGGCTGTTTTCCCAAAATACTGCACTTGCATAAACTAAATTTCACAGTTTATCCAGTTATCCAATGTTCAGATTTCTGTTCTGGAAATGTATGCAAATCTGTGCATATTTAATTAGATAATGTCTCATTTGCATATTTAAACACAACATTTCAGAAAACTTGTAACACGCAACAACTGTCTTAATCGTGACATTCATAAGAATAGCGAATAATGAATCATTCAATTGAGCTTGATCTGTTCAACGAATCTGTTGATTCAGTTCACAAAACCAGTCTGAATGATTCATTCACTTATTACTAATCAGTTTAGCTCACTGACTCAATCCAGTTGCAGTGGTTAACAGACGCACACTAGAGATAAATATTATATTTTGGTCACTTCAAAAAACCTTGAACATAGTGCACAAGTCATATGGACTTTATGGTGCTTTTGCATCCTTTTTGATGACAGCATTTTTATTTTTGGATGAACTGTCCCTTTAATTAGTGAGTATAAATCCCTCTACACTGTCTGTCTCAGCTTTCGGTGCTTATCATATCTTTTGCCCGTGATACTTTCTTTCCCTCTGTCAGGCCTGGCTTTCTCTCCGACTCATCCACAGTCTCTCCGTTCCCTTCCTCTCTCTGATTCCCTGCTTTTATTCTCCCTCCTATTCTCTCCTTGTCTGCCCTCTGTTTCTCTCTCTCCCTCGTTTTTCGTCTGTCAGGCACAGGCCCATCCCATCCATTGACTCATCAGCAGCTAGTCACTTATCTCCTTCTCTCCATCCCTTTCCCGGAAGGATAGATCTCTCTTCTCTTCCCTTTGTTTCTCTCCATCTGGGGCTGAAATTGCCAGAGCAGACGCATGGCGCGAGGTGTCAGAGTATGGCAGCGGCAGGCAGAGACACCGAGCTCAGACCCAGACACAGAGCTATTCATTATTCATAAAGCCATTTCTAAGAGCGGTGAGGACCCGCGTCATGCAGGAGCTCATCCCGTGCATGTTCACAGACACGCAGAACCATTCACCCGCTGCCTGGGTGGATTTCAAACCGTGTCCAGGACGACACGCCAGCGTCGGCCGCCAAAACAACTTTATTATTGAAGGGAGCTTTATATAGGGAATCATTAATGAAAATGTATCTTAGCAGTGTTAAGTGCTGATTAGATGTTCAACTTCATGACTGCTATCTATCTGTCTATTAGGGGTGTGACGAGATCTTGTGCCATGAGATTAAAATGTGACTAGATTGGTGAAAAAGCTATCTCGCAATATAGCCATAACGGAGCATGAGGGTAATATTAGGATAGAATCTGCCACCGCTGCTACATTTACATTAATCCTCCACTGTCGTTTTGCTTTTTATAAAAATAAAAACCATTTAATTCAGTTGGATAACGGTCACTTAAATTCCATCCAGCTCATCCAACATGAGCAGCAGAGCCGTACGTAGTGCAGCAGGAATCAGATTTCACATGACGAGATGACTGACAAGACCATGGCGGAGGATTCGTTGCACAACAGAGCCTAAGTGTCTGATAAATGTCTTATCTTGAAGAATTCGTGCTCAGTACTGCCGCTCCTTATTCACAGAGTAAGCGCGATTGCGAAATTGAAAGAGAAAGTGTAACGCGAGCGCGCATTCAAACACGATTTCAATTCCCTGCATTTTGAAAGTAAAGCAGCGCTGCGTTACCCCACAATTTTAATTCGCCAGATAAAGTGATGTGAATGAGTAGTAATTCAGCACTTACGGCTGTTTCATTAGAATTAAATAAAATAATATGAATTTAAGTGTTCAAACGTAGAAAGGGAAGAAGGAAGTGAACATTAAACATAACTTTAATCGTAACTTTAATTGTAAAATATGCATAAACAACAAAACGAGGGGAGCGGCAGCACCCAACTGCGGCATATAAGCCTAATAAAAACAGCAAGGTAAAATTTCCCATGCTCTTGAACTGCTTCATACCACAGTAACGTTAATAAAACTTTAATACATTAGCTCATCCATGAATATGATCCCGTCAGATTGCTTTCCATCGACTGTGGAGGTGAAGACGACAACTCCCATGATTCTACGCTCATTCACGGCATCATCAAGATATGCCTTTGTTATTGTTTTGAATAATCAACACTTACATACTGTGCCTTTAATGAGAAATCATTACTATCTATCCTCTTAAGTATTGTTTAAGTTATGTAAATCTTTAACTAAACATTCACGAGAAAACGCCCACTGTGCCGTTATAGCAGTATATACGGTTAGTTTCTACTGCAAGGGTGAAGCGAATACAGTATATTTCCGGTTGAGCTTGTAAAATGGGTTTCGAGTGTGACGTGTGAGTGTGTGGCATATTCACATCTCTGTTTGTTGTTAAATTCAGTTGTCACATCTGTTTGCAGTTTCTTTTTCCTTTTTCTCTGTACCATGATTCAGGGATACAGATAATTAAAGCAATTACTCTGAAAATATGACTATTAAATGTACATGAATTGTAAGTTATCCATGTTTTAGAGGCATTGTGAGACGTGAGATGCAGATCTATCATATAGATGTGTCATATTTCACATCTTACAGCTGAAGTCACTCTAATAACGGCACTGAAAGCATGTTTGGCAGAATGCCGATGCCATTGAAGATTTTCGGTGGTGATAACTAACTGTGAAAGCAAGAAGCAGCTGTTGAGCTTCATAAAACTGATCTTATATTAGTGCTCCTTTGTTATTTTTGAAACAAATCTCAACCTTTCCCGCTGAGACGGAAGGAATGAAACTAATCTTTCACTCCTGGCCTCTGGACCTCTGAAGGTTTGAATGCAGATGTGCCCTGGATCATGGCTTCAGTAGGCTATTGAATTTGTTTTTTCAGTGTGTATATATGTATACTTCAACATGGTGTCAACCCCCATTCCCAAATGAGCTTGTAAAGCATCAAGTATGAACACCTACATTTGCTCTGTGTTATATTTTAATTTTACTTACATATTTATGTATTTAGTAGGGATGTCCCGATCAAGTTTTTTGTGCCCCTGATCCGATCCGACTCTTGAGTATCTGTCGATACCTAGTCCTGATCTGATAATTGTATTTTTCTAGTGCTTGGTGCACACTTTACGTACATAAAAGTTATTAATATCAATCCATGTATACAAGATGCAACCCACAGCAATGTGTTATTGCAACGATGTCTCAGATAGTCTAACGGCAGATTAAAAGTAAAAAGTAAATAAATGACTTTCGGATGATTCGTTACAAAAGTATGCATCAAATATGCTAAAGACGGAAGCTCGAACGTGTGTGTGTGACGCACTAGAACAGATCTCATTGGTTCCTCGCACGGCACGTCGTTCTTCTTTTCACATTTGAGCTTCTTTTCCATTTTAATGGCGGTTGACGAACCCACTTGGAGGTGCACACTGCCACCTACTGCACAGAACTCGGCATGACAGCTGACATAAAATAAAGGATCGGGCTTAGGATAGCCAATACAATCAGTTAAAAAAAAAAAAAAAGCTTAATCATCCCCGATACCAATCCCTGGTATTCAGGTCATTGTAGTTTGTATTGTAACTAAAACTTTTTTTTTTTTTTTGTGAATTTGTTCATATAAACATTAGCAATAGCTGTTTACTTATATTAATGTTATCTTTTTCAAATTAGGCTTCTCTCTGTTTTTAAGTTGACTGTAAGAAGCATTTGTCTTAATTCTGATTCATAGTCACTGCAGTTTTTAATCATTCTACTGTATCTTTTACTGAAAAATGTCAGAGAAATGGGTTTGTTTCCTGCTTGTGGTGCGAGAGGTCCTGGGTTCACATCCCGGACGAGCCCCCAATTCTGTTATGGCTTCCCGTCTTTATGCTCACCAACAGACATTCTACTGACTATAAGTAACTTTGCAAGTCAGCTTATTCTACTAACCATAGCCTAACAGCCTAAATCTCTAATGAGAGTTAGTTGACATGTAGTTGCAAAGTTACTTATTGTTAGTAGAATGTCTAAAGTGGACTATCGAAATAAAGTGCAACTGAAATGAGGGCCATATATGAATAATAAACATTAAATATTTATGTTGCAAGCACATTTTACAGAAATTAGTGTTGTTCATGGAAATAGCCATGCATATGTGATCTTCTGTAATCAAGAGGGGGCGGAGCTTAACAAATCATCAAATACTTGCTGGACTGACAGTAAAATGCTTGTCAATGAATCTGAGTGTGTGTGTGTTCTTCATAATTCATCACAAATCATTATTAGTTTATCACTATCTGTAACCAGCCCACATTCTAAATCACTCCTAACCAATGAAAAATTCATTTGGACTTCATCTGACTTGACACCTCTGTCTGAAAAAAAAAGATGGACAAGGCTAATAATTAATGCTGTTGATATAATTGCTGTACTGTTTGTATTGTCACACTGAGGCCTGCTAGAGTCAGAATGATTTTCTGTTGTTATTGTACTGAGCCAAGCTGCTCTGAATTCAACTCTATCAGCAACATTTATTGGCCCTGTACAATATAAGGAACAGAATCTGACTTTCTAGTATTGCAGTGCAATCAGACATAATCGCCCACTAAAGCATTTCATGCTAGTTGGCTGATGTGAAATGAATAAGGGTATTGAATCTGCTAATCTTCTGGCATAAATGTTCAAAATTCTAAAAAAAATCTAATATAAATAAATAAAGCAGATAGCATATGTACTACCTATATTGTCCCTGTTGGGTTTTAAATTCATTCAGTTATTAATAGTTAGTAAGGTAGTTGTTAAGTTTAGATATTGGGTAGGATTAAGAATGCAGAATAAGGTCATGCAGAATAAGGCATTAATATGTGTTATTCTAATAAGTACTAATAAATAGCCAATATTCTAGTAATATGCATGCTAATAAGCAACTAGTTAAAAGACCCTAAAATAAAGTGTTACCAAAGATTAATATTAGCAATTATCCCCAGTATTTTACATGGAAGTGTTCCTGGTGACATTGACCCAAAACTATTTGCAGAAGGATAATTATAAATCACAAATTTACACACAAGCCAAACTACTCCAGTTGCTTTAGTGGATCTGAGCCCAGTTGAAAACATGCCAGTGCAATGAGTGATTCGTTTGTTTGAAACCATGACGAAAATTAACCGTTGAACCGTCGGAAACTCCTGACAGTTAATGACTGAATAAATTCTATGATGCTAATAACCTGTCAGCAACTGCCATTTGTAGCTGCTGAATAGACCCTCATTGTAGATTTAGAGTGTGTTTTAGGAGGTTAAGCGGGCAGATGGTTCCTCGGGGGACCGCTGGATATATTGTTGTGATTGTGTTTGCAAATAGACTCACCTTTGCTTCCGCTCCTCCATTCAGATTACACCGCAGCCATTGATTCACCAAACTAACAAGTCTGATAAAGGTGTCACAGCCTCTCGGAGGTCTTGCTAAAGAGGAAAAGGAAGGAATGGATCGAAAGACAGACATTGAAAGGGAGAGGATGATGGAGGGAAAAGAGTGAGAATATTTATGTGCGTGTAATAGTGAGTGTGACAAGTTATGTGGCAGCACTGACAAACTGTTGTGATGGGTGAAGTATGAGTATGTTGTCTCAGTGTTCAACAGCTGTATTATCTGACTTAAGGCTTTTAGATGCAACTCTTTGTTGTGCAAAGTTCTTATATTTGGTTAATTTCTTCTTCAAAGAAATAACTTTGAGGCACTGCTAGTCTAAACTGTTAAATCTGTTTTGCTTAACCTCCAGAGACACACTGTAGCAAAATTGCAAGTTATTTAAAGCTATTAAATAATAAATATCTTTCACTAAATATGTGTTGAAACTACACATAGCAGCAGCTCACAACAGTTTTGGCAGGGAAATGTTTATTTGATCTTTTTTTTTTTATTATTATTTGATTATTTTAATATGAAGTAGTGTTCACTGCCAACTGAAAGTTCATGTACAGATAAATAGTACATTTATGAATTTATTTATCTGTATATAAACTTGCAAAGACAAATCCAAATTTTAGCTTGCTAGCCTTCATGTTTCCCATAAAAGTCAAACCCAGAAAGTACAAGCATTTTCAGCTGCATCCTTCATTTTGAAATGTTGCAGCCTTGAAAACCCAACATAGCAATATTGCTGTTTTTTTTTTTTTTGCACCCGAAAACAAAATATATGCATATGATTTTAATAACCATTGACTTTCTAAAAAGAAAATACATCATCAATATCAAGGCTGGAGTTTATAAAGGGTGAAGAATCCTTTAATCTCCCTCTTAAGTCTTTTAACATCCTTTTAAACATGCATAAAAATTCATAACATAAACTGTGAATATTGTTCCACAACCCAGCTGATTTTAAATCGCAACACCCCCTGTGATTTATCTGAATAATAATACACAAGAAATCAAAAAGCTTTGTTCTCTTGATTAAGCAAACTGAACAGCGTGACTCATGTTTCTCAATTCAGGCAATCGAGTCAATGTTTTTGTCTCATCTGGACGCCCTCCTGGTTCCACGGCAGGTCCTGCCATGCCCTACATCAAATCACTGCATCACTGATTGTAAACCGTTCCTGACTGTGTCAAGGTAATTCTGACGATTGAGGCCTTAGCTTGAAAAAGTCCAAAAAAGATTTGCTTTGCTTCATGCAGTATAAAAGCAGCTCTGAGAGCAGAAAAAAATTAATCACTGGCTTTCTTTCTTTCCTTATGTATTCAGAATGCTGGAATTTTCACTTCAGTATGGTAGAGCAAGTTACATTTGTTGGGTAATGATATATGGGATTTGCAAAATGAGAAAGCGGAAGCTATTTAAACAGATGCAGTGTGGGCCAGAGAAACAGAGCGGAGTGCCAGAGATACATCGATCTGATGGCCTGTATCAGAGAGAGAATGAGAGTCTATGAATCAGACAGAGAAAGAGAGCTAGAGAGTCTTCCTCACATTCTGCTGCCCAATACTATTTTAAGCCCTGATTTTGCCCTACGAGTGACAAAGAGCAGTCTGGGAAATACGACGTCTGGCAGAAAACTGCAGTAAGACGCATCCAAACATTTCCTGTAAAGAAAATGACAAGCACTGCAGACAAATTTAAGATAGTTTCTTTATTCTATCTACTGATGAAAAACAAACAAGACTTTGAATATGATTTCTGGATGATGCTCGGTATCATGTTATGCACTAACGAAAGATTTCACACCTGTATCTGCAATGTGATCATTAGTTATTGTACGTATTCATGCATAAAGTGTGGTTCTTTGCATAGGTTTGTAAAGGTGCACGCATTAATTAATGCTCAAGAAAGCAACGCAATGTATTAAGAGCTGGGGGGTGTAAACTTTTGATGAACTTTTGATGATTTTTTTTTTTTTTTTCATTCAGTACAGAAACTAAAGATATTTACATGTTTATCCAAGGACAAAACCTTGATCATCGTATTCAAAACATTGTGATGCAATCACTGCTGAAAGGCTTCAAATGCCGATACAGTAGTCGATATGTAACTATGCAAAAATATAATTCATATAAATAATACAAGCATTTGTTTTGTAAAGATTTTTCTGAGCCAATCGGAAAACACCCTGCCATTTGAAGGAATTGTCTATTTTAATGTAAGAAGTTTAGAGAAAATAACGGAAATATCTTTAAGCAACTATAATTGCATTACCTCCAGAAACTGTGAAAATCCGACTTTCTATAGCTCAGTTGGCAAAACAGTTTGCAATTTGTTGGCCATTTTCAGTATGTCATCCAGGTTATATCTGCTGAGAGATAATTACTACCCATGTGCCCTTTGTGTGCGTTTTCTCTTCCTGTAATACACATGCACGTATAAACACAGCTTCACACTTATTCACTGAGTAACACATGAAGGGATTTAAAGGATGATGAATGTGTCAGGGGAAGAGAAAAATGCATGTGACTTAATTAGTGACTAATATGCTTCTATTATGTCTTTTCAAATGTGCTTGCCTGTCTTACTTCCAATTATACTGTCAGCCACTGAGAGCAGGCAGTAGGTTTCATCATTATAATGTACAAATTACTCTCTTTAAGCCACCATCAGGTAGTCTAAATAAACTCCCAACTGTTTCTTCAAACAGATGAAAAAGTCAGTTATGAAAAGTGGTAGTTATGGAGGATGTAGTATATTGCAGGCTGTATTGTGAAGTCAATGTGAAAAATATTCAAATTTCAGTATTAGGAAATCTCTTGGAAAATACAGAGAACATCAGTTATGTGATACAAGTGCAATTCAGATTACTTTACACGTTCTCTAAAGACTGCCATAAGCAAATGCATCAACCAATACAATGCATGCTCCAAATCTGTTCAGTGAACACTTATTTCACTGATGAAATGACTCCATTATGTAATAATGAGGTTTAATGCAAGGAAAGAAACTACAGTACATGCCGACAGTAATAAGATGTCTTGAACCACTGACGTATAGGCGATAAAGGCAAGAAAACCTTTGATTGTAGAGTAAGGCTGACTTTCAACAGTCATGCCATGGATTTGCTATGGCTCTCTTTGTTTAAATCTTTCTTTGGTGAGCCCTTTGTCGTCATCAATCAAGGCAAATGGGTCTAAGATGGTTGTTTTAATGGGCAGAGCTGAATCATTGTATATAGATTCTGATTCATTTATAAATAGTGCTGCACATCGTCTCAGTCTTTATGGTGAACATCAGAACTGATTTGATAGAGGTCTGTAAAAACCAAGATACTGGCCAGAGGAAACCACAAACATTTAGTCTATTGCAAAAACACGGCTATATACATCTTGTTTCAGAGAGTATCTTCACATTTGCTTCTTAAAGACTTTGCTAAATTACACACAACACATGACTCGTGCACCATGAATATCATCCTACACACCTAACCGCACCATTTATATATAGAGAGAAAGAGAGTTATGTTATATAATCTTCATAGTAGATGTTTTATCTCTGCATAAGCACGTTTATTGTTTATAACACATTTATAACACATGTATAACATTATTATACTGTCAGAAATGCAAACGTGCATGATTATTTCATTGCAAATGACTGGCAGCACTCTGGGACAGAAAAAGAGGTGTTACATAATCTTCATAGATGTTTTATCTCTACATAACACACACAAAACATTTATAATACATTTATAACATATGTATAACATTATTATAATGTCAAAGATGCAATGGTGCAAAGATGTTATGAATAACAGACTGTTAAGTTAAGTTACATAATCATCTAGTTATCTTTATGTAAGATATTTTATTTTATCATAGTAGATGTTTCATTTCTGCATAAAGCATGTATAATGTTTATAACACATTTATAACATGTGTATACTGTCAGAAATGCAAACATGCATGATTATTTCATTCTGAATGACTGGCAGTACTCAGAGACAGAAAGAGTTATGTTATGTTACATAACCTTTCCTAGAAGATGTTTAATCTCTATTTAAGACATTTCCTGCTTATAACACACACATTTATAACATGACATAATTACACTGTCAAAAACGCAAAAGTGCATTTTTCCCCCCCCATTGTGAATGACTCATACCGACAAAAAGAGTTAGATTACATAATCTTCACAGTACATGTTTTTTTATCTCTATACAAGCAATGTTACGACTTATAATACATATATAACACATGTATAACACTATTATATGGTCAGAAATGCAAAAAGTGTCATCTCTATATAAGAAATGTACTGCTTATAACACATTTATAACACATGAATAACATCATACTGTCAGAAATGCAAACGTGCATGATTATTTCGAATTACTGGCAGCACTCAGGGACATTGATGTACTGTAAGTAATTCTTATGTTCAACAATTAACGTGTGACTTGTTTGCAATGAATAATTCATGTATAGCCTAAAGAACCTGTGCAAGCCACCTGGTAATAACACAGCGAAAATGACATCAATTAAACTAAATTAACCCTATTTCAAACAGTGATGAATACGTGCTTATATCAGGATCTGACTTCCGACTGGCCGCACGCCTCAGGTAATGCAGTCAGCGAGTTACGTAAAGGGGCTCCACAGAGCGGCCGAGTCTGTATCACAGCACTGCTCACAGCGCCATTAATAGCCAGCAAACCCACATCCGAAGTTAGCCAAGCCTATATCTAAAGATAGCCTTAGCATATCTATAGCCGTGGCCCACATAATTCTTCAGCACAGCCTTACCATGAGAGTTTGAAATGACTGCAGCCAGCCAGCCAAGCTTCTGTAAGAAGAGAGGAAAAATAATGACCGCTTTTGACAATTCCACTGCAATTAGGAGCAGAGGAATGTATGCGGCGGATCACAGGAGCTCTCTGTAATTGACTGACACCCATTATACAGCTGTGTTTTTATGCTGCTTCTGATTATCCAGCTGCTGAGAGCCTCATCGCCCCACTCATGGTGTTTGTGAATATGTAGCATGTGCTAAGGTCTGCTTGAAGTGTTATTTCAGAGTCTAGATAAAAAGGAGGGTGTTGTGTGCTTAATGAACGCCGGAGCCCATGCTCCCATGTATGACAGGATAATTAGCCGCTAACGGTCGGGGGGAGCACTTCAAAGACACACTTCATACCCTCAGCATGGGATGAGTGACACATCTAACCAATCAGGTCTGCGTGACCCAGATCATTCGTTAAAGCTCTCATGCAGATCCATGCAAAAACATGCTCGCATTTGAAATCTTACTGCGTGACAAAGGGTTCTTTTTTTCTTTTCTTTTTTCGCACATGTACAGTATTGCAGATAATGTGCTCCTGGCCTCAGACAAGCTCTGACTTAAATACCCAGTTCCAGTCTGACTGGGGGACACTGTACACCTTTCAAGAGTTAAGGCATACAGGTTTGTGTTGCACAGCTTCATTTGATGCTCTTTGTAGCAAAAAAAAAGTTATACAAAAGCAGAACTGTGTATTTGACTTGTACAAAAATTCTACTTTTTTATTGACCATAGAGGTCACAAAATCTCACCTTAATAATTTATTCATTGGTTATTCTTTTATAAATGTTATATATGATTATGCCACACTGCAGCGTCACCAAGGCTCGCCCTGATCGGCCTGACGATGGCGCTAAAACAGTGAAAAGTATGAAATCGTTCATAACTCCTAAACTGTTAGGCGTAGGCTCAAAACCTACTTTTGAAAACTAGTCCTAGGTTTTTGGTCCGATCGGAACCAAACCAGTGCAGCAAGATACTCTGGAGTCTGATTGCCAATAATCTTTTAAAAAAAGTTGAAATTTTGATTCACGGTCGCTAAGGGGCGCCAAAACGTTCGAAGTGGGTGGAGCCACTTTTACTAAAATGGCAATAACTTGTGAACAGAATGACATATTTTCACCAAACTCAGCACACCTATGTAAGAACTCATTCTGTGGTCGTGTGAAAAAGGACGCGGCAACTGGCCACTTGGTGGCGCTATAACATGAAAAAAACAACAACATGAAAACGGCTATAACTACTTTACTGTTAGTCGGATTGACTTGAAAATTGGCATGCAGTGTCTTTGTCCAAGCTGTCATGATTGATTATGAGGACATTGATGTATCTCGAAAAACATGTAATTTGAGCAGCTATCAGACAAGGTTAACGGAGGCCGATTGGAATGAAACTCGCTGGGGCTGTTTGACTCACAAAGGCCTGTGAGAAAGTCGAAAGAAATCGGACACCGGGGGGCACCTTTGAATTTTTCACATTCGTAAAGGATTATGTGTTGCACGGTTTTTCACACACGCCCACGGCATTCATAACACATGGTAGAACTCCTCATTCTGAGCAACTTTGCCTCTAGGACCGCCGCTGTCCATCGAATCGTTCGTTAAATATTGGAGATTATTTCAAAAACCAACTTTGGTGAACTAGTCCTAGGTTTTTGGCTCAACCTCTATAACTGTCAAAAACCTTTATAAACCATATATTTTCTTATAATAAAATTGCCTGTATTGGCTGTAAATGGTCTTTTCCATCTATGATCAAGATGATTACAAGTTTGCTACATAAAACATTTTACAAATGTGCTTAAAGGCCTTAAAGCACTTGAACCCTGATAATTGCTGTGTTTTTATTTATTTATTTTGTTGAACAATTCGTGCTTTGGTTATGTTCTTATGGTCCTATACATTTTTTAAATATTTTTTTAAACATCAAAATTTGTGAATAGTTAATCTGTGAACAAATTTGAAAAAACAAAACAAAACAAAAAACATGTATATATATATATATATATATATATATATATATATATATATATATATAAAAGCTGCAATGCGGACGACTACTTTCTGCCGCAAGTCAAAAGTTTGACTACACAAGACTCCAGATAACCTGTAAAACCAATGTCTCGGAGCGAGCGCAGCAGGACAGCTGTGATTATTTCCTCCTTGACACTACCTTTTCTTGTTCTGTGACATCACCTTGAATATATATTCATATTGTAATTCATTCACGGTATCAGCTGAACTGAGTATCTGAAGCTTTTGCTGAAATGAATTTTTTTCTTAAGCAAATTTCATAATGATAAGGATGATGATGCCAGCAGAATGTAATAAAAAGGCCGGGGCAGGATAACACGTCCCGCATGCAGACCAAAGTGAACCAAACAGAGAGGACGAAGAATAGATTTCTCTGTGCTTGAAAATCGGAATCGCTGCATGAGCGAAATACATTAAGGAAATATTTACCAACGGTTCACTTTGAAATCAGCATGTGACGCTGTTGCAGTAATTGTTTGCAGTTCCTAATCATCACATTCGGCCTCTAACTATGGAGAGGCGGTTTTAATAGCTCTCTGTTACCCTAGTGCTCACATTTCAATCAGATTCTTGGGGAAATTCATGCTAGAGGCTGAATATTATATAATGGATCATTCAGAGGCCTGAAAAGTTTTGCCTTACAAACTTTTTTTCCAATAGCTATTTGGAGCTGATGGAAAAGATTCCTTTTATTTTTGGTCTGTATACTGTTACATAAAGTAGACTGATTGTACTGGTTGTTTGAGACAAAGACAGCATGAAAACAACACTCAAATACTTGTTTAGTCTTTGTATTGAAGAAGTTTATAAATGCCCACAATTATCAATGCACAGGATTTCAGGATTCAGCAGAAGTTTAAATAGGACATCAGTAATACTGTGGAGGTAAACACTGCATCTCTCAGCAGGCCATTATTGGAAAAACACTTTCAGTGATTCCAAGCACAACTTACATCTGGCTTTATTTCAGAAGCTTTACAGGTGAAATACTAATATAATGACCATAGGGAATCATACTACACATCAACATTTGTGAAAAATTAATCTAGGAACAGTTGTGAGATAAAGTCAATCAAAATCGTACGCATTTTATATATACAGTAGTGGCCAAAAGTAATGTCCGGAGGGGATATTTGATTTTAATGACCTTACAAGTTCGATAGAACAATCAAAATAAATATTGTGTGTGTGTGTGTATATATATATATATATATATATATATATATATATATATATATATATATATATATATATTAGGGGTGTACATGTATTCATCCCGAACTGTCATGGTACGGACGTCACAGTTCGGTGCATACAGTCAGATGATGAAAACAGTCAGTCAAAGGTGATTCACACTCCAGTCCAGAAGGGGGCCCGTGCGGTAATGCAACGCTGTTTGCTAACCACCACAACAATAAAAAGCGCAGAAGAAGAACAGACGATCTAAACATAGATATGTTTACATGTAATCTCTCAGCCAGTGTTTCAACCACGGAAAGACATCAATAAAACAGCTTAAGAATAATATCGCACGTAGCATCACATTTACCTCAGGCAAGTCATTCAGTGTCCACAGCATGTTAGTTCACTAGAAAAATGGACTTTAGAGGGAGCATTTCACTAAATATATGCACTATATTAGCTTATATATATATATATATATATATATATATATATATTATTTACTTTACCTGTTAGTAATGTCTTGATTGTTTAATATATGTTTAAATAAATTTGTCATGAAAACAAGTTATGACAGTAACTGTGTAAATGATTATATATTCAGATCAATCTTACTATGTAGTCAATCAATTATGTTTCACTTCAACCCGATCAATTGTGGATATATGTTAATGGTAATTATTTAGATGCTAAACTGTGTTACATTTATATATTTATTATTTACGATTTAATATATATATATATATATATATATATATATATATATATATATATTTATTATTTATAATTAAATTGATCTATTTAGATATGTATGGACACAGCAAGGGAATTGTGCAGCAGTGAAAATATTCAATACAAATGAAAGTGACCCCCAAAGCAGGACAGAGTTTAGCTAAAACACATAAAACAGCAGCAGCACATGTTTTGATGCATGTACTCCGCAAGGAGTTGCCTTTGCATTGCCTTTCCAGTGTGTGTTATTCACGGACCAGTGCCACAGATGACATTTTGCAGGAGGCTCTGGCAGAGAGTCAGCTGTCACTCTTAGGAATGCTGACCTCTCCGTCTGCCCGCTGTACCTGCACTGCACTTCCTCACATACGGGAGAGAGAAGTGACCTGCAGTTACCCGTCCAAATCACTGCAGATGGAGCTCTGCTAACCCTGCTCACGCAGTCATTCACTTACTACCTCACAGCTCTCTCTCAGAGGAAACCGAACAAAAGATGTCTAGAACATGAGTGCTTGAATAGAAATAACGTTCCAAGCTTTAATCTATGCTAAACACATCTAAAGGATGTCATGCTGAATGTGTTATTTTTAGACAAGATATTTAAGCAATATCACAGGTGATTACTGTTATGAATATCAGCAGGTGTGTTGATATACAAGGAACGTTTACTTTTTCTCCTCACCATAGAGGTCACTAAATCCCATCTCAACAATTTATTAAACAGTTATGCTCTTATGAATGCCTTTAATGTTCACATCAACATTTGTCATCACTCAACAGTTAATCTGTGAATAATTTAAAAAGATACAATTTGTAGAATAGAGTTTCTAGATTCTATATATGTTACAACCTAAAATCAAATGCTAGGTTGAAAATGGACAAAGCCAGCGATTGGGTTGTTTTAACCTATTTTGGGTTCATTTTAAGACAGCCATATAGTAATTTTTAAACAATAGTTGGGTAAAATAAAACTACCCAGCATGTTGGACAAACATTTAGCCCGATCGCTGGGTTTGTCCATTTTTAAACCAGCATTTTTGTATAATGTACAATTTAGCAGTAAACACACACTGTTTATGAGAAACAGAACGTCTAGACTTTTTTTCTGCGATTTGTTTTATGACGATCCATTTGTGATTGTGCCATTATTGTGTGGTATAATCTATTAGAAACACTTTATAATAGACGCTTGAATGAATGATTCAATGACTCACTCATAAAGAGGGTCACTTGTTATGATCCTGAGTAAATCTGTGTGCTTAACTTGATCTAAAGGAATCGGATGAATGAATGATTCAATGACTCACTCATAAAGAGGGTCACTTGTTTTGATCCTGAGTGAATTGAATCAAAATGAATCGGATGAATGAATGATTTTCATGATTCGCAGAAACAGCTTATTTTTGTTACTGTCCGTATTGTTTCTAAAATGTAACTCAATATTAACTTGCTTATTAGAAACTAATTGTTTTCACACATTTTCAGAAAATTTCAAAGGCCAGTTTGGTGTCATTTGCTACCAGATATAATCGTTCCAAAATGCAGGTCTTTCAACCTACAATGTGCTGTTTTTCTGGAGCTGGTGCTGGTGTATAATTTAGCTACAGTGAGACGAGCGTCAGCTGAAAGCACCGGAGTGGGAAGAGGAATCTTTTCTGAGTTGAATAATCCAGCTGCAATCTCTGCCATTATGAGGGCCGAGGCCGACAAAAGGATGTGATTTTTACCCTATAGACTGTAATTACTATTGCAGGTTCTTATTGTGCTCCTTCCAGTTAAAACGCAATGTGTCCCAACGCTAATGACTTCTTCCTGATGTGTTCATTCATCCTTTACACTTAGGCAATCTGTTTACCCAATAATTTACTCCATAGCCCACTCACTCTCTCTGCATCTCTGAGAAAGGCACAGGGATTACTGTTCATTGTAGCTGCGTCAAGCCCATCTGTGACCTAGAAAGTTTCGGCAGACCCTTTAAGCTTGCGCTGCTATCTAGTTAAATTGCTTCAGGAGCTGTTGTGGGGTGAGGGCATCGCCTAGGCAAGCTCATTTGAATGATTTTGTTTACCCCAAGGAATGCCTGCGTCGTTGTTAGAGCGAGCTGCGGGAACAGAGGCGGCTGCTTCGATGATTACGACGCACAACGGACATTATCAGCGAAATTAGCCGTTTTCTGTTTCTGTTAGCAGTTTGTGTTGTACTTGGAGGGGGACGGTGGAAAGGTGAAGTGTGTAATTTGTGCAATGTAAAAATACTTTCTTCTGCCTATGTTATATGTGGATAGACATCCGACCCGACAGCAAGTGGGCTCAAACAATGGATTTAGATGGTTTAAAAATGGGACAATGCTGTATTATTATTATTAACCTTTATTTAACCAGGCAAGTCACTTACGAATACGTTCTTGTTTTCAACAACAGCCTGGCAGGAGAGTTAAAAACTCCTGAAAGACAAAAATACATTACTATACACACACACATATACATTCAATTAAAGCTGTAAAAAAAAAAAAAAAGTGAAATAAGCACACATAACAATATGCATAGATATAAATCAAATATGAGCCAAAAAAATCTGTAATATCGGCCAATACAGTGTTCATATGCATGCAGAAAAAGTCCAAAACTACCAAAATAAACTGTTCATTTACCAGCATGGGAACAATGAATTTTTTACCAAATCTGATCGAATGACTTATGCTCGATTACATACCGTTTTTAAACCAGTTAATTCAGAAGTTATCACAAGAAGCACTGTTTGTTTGTTTTATCTGTTTGATGATCAATAGCAGATGGGGAGTGTTCAAGAAACCTTTTAATGTACACTTAAAAAAATAAAGGTTCTTTATTGGCATTACTGTTCTATGAAGAGCCTTCGACATCTATGGATTCTTTCTAATGAACTAAATAGTGGAAAAAAGGTTCTTAAGATTATTAAAAGTCTTGGTGTTGTTTTTGTGCTCTACTAGAGCAGGTTTTCCTGCTTGAATGTTGATTATTTTCCTCATATTCTCCATTGTTGCAGCTCCTCTCTTCCCAGTCTGTCAGTAACTCTCTGGGGTGCGTTTCCCAAAAGCATCAACTAACATTGCAAGCTCTGTCGTTACTAACATAGTTCACTGATTTGGTGTTTCCCGAAACCATCGTTCAAACGAACATTCGCAAACTGCATCGCATTGTGTGGTTGGAACGACAGCTCACGAGCTGTAGTTAGAAGCATAGTTTCTTGTTTTTATGACATGTAGACTTGAGCAAAATAAGCAAGCTGACATTAAGTACAAGGTATATCTTTTATTTCAAATATATACAAATGTCATTTACATATTTTAGTCAGATTTTAAGCACTGTTTTTGAAGCGTTCGTGCCCTGGTACGTAAGAACGAGTCTATGATTGAATCTGGAAATAAAGCAAAATAACTGAGAAAAATGCGAATTAGTCCTCAGACGCCATGCCCGTAATTTATAGCAAAAAATCTTGCATTCTTGACATCTTTTACCAATGTAGTTGAACGACACGTTTGCGACAATACGGTTGCAGGAAACTAGCTAGTTGTTTTGTTCAACGATGCATCATACTATGGTAGTGAAGCAGCAAGTTACGCCATTGTACGGGAAACACACCCCTGTTTAGTTCCTGTCTCTATGTAGCTCCTCCTTCTGAAAAACGCAATGTGTTCTGATTGGTCGGCTGGAGCAGTGTGTTGTGATTGGTGTTTGGGAAATGTCCCGCACTACTAACTAACTCAACCAGGCCCCGCCCCTTTATTCTGCGTATGAATTATTTAAATGAGGAATATTGTGAAGAAAACTCAAGACTACAATGAAACACTGACACTGATATAGAGAAGAACTCCCGCCTTTTTCATGCTCAAACAGCAATATTACACACTAAAGAAAGTAAAAGGTTCTTTCTGGAACCAAAATGGTACTTCTATGGAAAAAAAAAAACTCTCTTTTGGAAACTTTATATTTTAAGAGCGTACGTCTGGTGCCTCTAGTGGCTCAGAAATTACACACTTCACCTTTTAATTGGAATTGGAAATAACTTTTACTGACAGCGCGCTTGTTCCTGTGAGGATGTGCTGCAGTTCCAATTAATATTAAAAATGGCATGAGTCATAACGGACCTAATATTGATAAAATTATGCTCCTCTCTTGGATGACAGGGGTTCGTGAAATGTGTCTAACAGTGCCAGACTATCCGGAAAACATTGATTGAATTAAATCCTGCTTTTGCGGGACGAGTAATCTAGTAAACAAAGCTATCTCATCCGCCCTTGGGCCAGCAATTCATCTCACATCCTCAGCACCTCAGCGTGTGTTATTAAGATTCCTACCCTTCATCCAGAAACGCCATAAGTTACACATTCAGAGTCCACTGCTCAGGCAATGACATGATTATTACAAACCAGAAATTAGATGCATAGACTGAAAAACAAGGAGGTATAATAAAAGAGGAAGAAAGCATAGCAGACTTTAATGTCACATGATATGCTGATTTGCTGCTCAGGAAACATTTCTGATTATTATCAATGCTGAAAACAGCTGTGGCTTTATATAAACTGTATAAATTCATTTGCAGTTCTACGATTTAACTGGACAAAGACAGACAGGGTAGGATGATGGGAGCATTACTAAGAACCTGTCACTCGATACTCAATGCCCTTTACCTATAAGTTATTTCTGAGCTAATTTATCATTTGATTGGCCTAATACATTTGCCATCTCTCACTACACTGAGGGGTTTCATTTATGTTTCTCAACCTCCTGTTATTTGATGAAGTAGTGCCACTCATCCACAATGTGGGTGGAAAAACATCTTCAAACAATGGGATTTGCAGTCATAAATTAACTCTATCTGACATATAACATATATAATACAAATAACATAGAGGCAATTATACAGAGTCAAGCAGTCATATCCCATAAGCGTCTGAACAAACTCAACAACCGGCTTTTGCAGCACATGCTTAAATATAGTATCACCCGTTCAGTCAGTGATTACAGATAGAGATGAGAAAAAGTGTCTCAGGCAACTCATCTGTTAAATCAGTGAGCGGATCACGGAAACACAGGCCCTCCTCTGGCTTTCACTGCGGTGTAATCAGGGATTTAGAGCTCCTAATTGCTCCTTTGGAGTCATTGTGCCGGATAAATGAATTAGATTTTTAATCCCTCATGCCAGCAGGGCATTTTCATCTGATCCTTCTGTGTTTATGCCACAAAGTGACAAGAAAAACACACCTCAACCAAGAAACCATGTTACACGAGTTTGAAGAACACAGTACTGCTTATTCTTAAGGCCACAGGAGTAGCCTTTATTTAGATGTTAACTAGACTAACAGCTGAGGAAAACAACATTGGTCTCATGCTGGGAAAGAAATGTATAGTTTATTTAGGTTTTTTCTTTAAATAAACAGCACCATTTGGACCGATATTACAGAGTTTCACATTTTTCAGCCCATATTTTATTGTATGTATATATTGTGCATGCTTACCTAAAGTTATTAATTTCATAATCTTTTGCAAATCTCAAAATGAATATCCATTTTTCATACTGAGCATGTCTAAATACTGATGTGATGCCTAAAATCACTTGTATTTTATGTTATTTTATTTATTTATTTTTTGTATAAAAAAAAAAAAAACATAATAAAATAATGATTTTATCTTAGGTAAACTTAAACCTTTTTTATTTTTTAGTCCAGCAGTGTTTTTTTAAATAAAGACAAATATTCAGTGCAGAACTTCACTTAAGATAATACAAACCCACTGGATGGATGGATGGATGGATGGATGGATATAGATAGATAGATAGATAGATAGATAGATAGATAGATAGATAGATAGATAGATAGATAGATAGATATAGATAGATAGATAGATAGATAGATAGATAGATAGATAGATAGATAGATAGATAGATAGATAGATAGATGATAGAGCAGTTGAGATCCAACTTTTAATATATCGCTGGGCGAGTCATAAAATCCCACGCTGGGGAATCACAAAATAATTGTGAAAGTGAATTTCATATACTGACACTTCGAATATCGTGTTGGACAACGAGGGCCCTGTGAGTCAACTCAATTCCATTTTTGTTCAAACAGTTTAATAAAATGAATTATAATCCTAGGATCACTTCAGCGCTTTCAAAGAGGAACTGAAGTTGACCAAAGTTAAATTAGACTGACCTTCAAGGTGATGCTAATGCATCTTTGATGATCATGGAACGCAAAACCATTATTTCATCATCCTCTCTCTTTCTCTCTCTCTCTTGCAGGTGGTGGGTCAGATCGACAAACTCACATCTGATTTCGACTTTGACCTGGAGCCGGACGACTGGACGGTGGCGACGGCGAGCAGCACTTCGAGCAGCGAGCGTGGCCTGGGTGAGGCCTTCAGATTGGACTTCCTCGGCCAGGACATGCTCTCAGACAGCTGGGACTTCTGCAACTTCTTGGAGGCGTCCAACGCAGCGAACCGGAAAGCACACAGGGAGGAGACGGACGAGGGCCAGGGGAGGCCGTCATCGTCCACGCCTACGCCTGCCACCGCCAGCGTCTACTCGCAGATGAACGGGGGTCTCCCCGTCCCCAACGGACCTTTAATCATCACGCCGGACTCCTCCAGCGAAGAGGCGTCCAGCTCCACTCACAGCCAGAAAACCTCCCGCACGTCCGGGACCAGAGAGCGGGTCCGCTTCAGCGACAAGATCCTCTACCACGCCTTGTGCTGCGATGACGACGAAGACGAGGTGGACGACGGCGGCGAGGAGGACGATAAAGGCGACTGCGGGACCCCGGACACGGACAGTGAGCCCAGTCCGCTGGCTTGTTCGCCGGTCCCGCCGCTGTCCTCCTCCGATCACCCGCCGGGACTCTACAACTGTCGGGAAACGGCGTCCGCGGGCCCCTCGCCCGTGAAGGTGCCAGTGACGGGCTCTCACACGCTACCCAGGAAAGGTCTTCTCAACCCGGGCTGCCGGAAAAAACTGTTACGGAACAGCAGCACACAAACGGTTTCGGATAAGAGCACTCAGACTGTCCTGCCATACGTCCCCGCCAAACAGAAAAGCAAGGACCTCTGAGAAAACGGACGACTTTGCATATACAAAACAAGAACTGAGACAGGATTACAAAGAACTATATACTATTTAATATTAAATACATAGATAATAGATTAAAAAAAAAAAAAAACAATAAATGAATTACTAAATAAATTATATATGGGAAAATTTCAAGACTTGCTAAAGTCATTTTATGACTATTGCTCATATTCAAAGAGGTTTGTCGTGCATGAAACTCTCTCGTCCCTTCATACATTATCAGAGCTTTGTTTATTAATAAGATTCATTAATATCAAGCTCTTACAAGTGTTCATATGACAACTACAGTAGTTAGGAAAGTTTCAAACATTACACTAGTGATTTTTTTAATGTTTTTGAAATCTCTTTTGCTTTAAAGTCTCTTCTGCTCATCAAGGCTGCATTTATTTGATCAAAAATACATCAAAAGTTTATTCCCTTGAAGGCAAAGTTGAATATTTTTTTAATATTGTTGAAACCATCATACATTACCATTTAAATGATTGGGGTGAGTAGGATTTAAAACAACAACAAACACCATCGAGTATTTCCAAAAATAAATGACTGTCTTTTGTGTAACACAAAATGAGATGTTTTGTTTAATATAATTAATGCACATCCTGATCTGGGGCCGGACTCATGAAAATCTCCTTAAGAAAGAACGCAAAAAATTTCTTAAGATAAAGTTAATAAAATGTTCCTCAAGTTCTCAAATAGTTTCTTAAAAACATCTTTTTTTGTCCTGAAGAAGAAGAGGACAGCTGGGTCATTCCGTGTCAAATCAACCAGAAGTCCCCCGCTCAAATTTTTGATTTTGTTCATTTTTTTTCTTTAGAAAGACAAACATAAATAGTGGTGAAAGCCAAAATATTAAATGTCACAGATGTATATTTACTGAGTAATCCACTGTTTTGTAGAAGGGGATCAAAATGACAATTTTGACTTGAGATTTGGAGCCAAATTAGAGGGGTGTAAAAATGACTTTAGAAAGATGGCAGCATCATTATTTTTATTTTTACACAGAGATTGGTAGATCTATTAGTAAAATCTGTTGGCTTTTGCGGTCTTTGTTTCATTATATGCCAACGGTGACAGTTCAAAAATGGCAAAAAGCACTTCTTGTGTTTTTTGCATCAAGTTTGCATGCTTGTAACTCAAGAAGTATTAAAGATATCTTGATATCCTTTTAGATTCTGGTTTTTAACAAACTTTCCATTTGATATCTTCATTTTAAAGGCCCTCGATGGTTCAATCCCAGAGATATGGAGATCTTAATGTGGCTCCATGAGTAAATTGGTCAATTGTGCACATTTTCAGTGGTCAAAAACCAAAGGTGGGTCACTTTGCAAACAGCTGATACTTTTTCCTTTTTAATGAGGAATATCTGAAGAACAAATGGTAAAACTATAAAACTATAAATGTAATTTTTATTTCTATCATCTCAATTGCATAGACTTTACCTGTCTGAGTGCCATAAATATTCATTTTCCAAAGTTTCCATGCCTGTCACTCAAAAAGTATTCAAGATATCTTAATATCCTTCTAGATTCTCGTTCTTAATAAAGTTTCATTTTGTAATCTTCATTTTCAAGACCCTATATAGTTCAGTACAATAGATATGGGGATCTCAAAGCAGCTCCATGTTCAAATTGTTGAATTTTACCCATTTTCAGTGATTGAAAACCAAATTTGGTTCACTTAGCAAACAGCTGATACTTATACTGCATTTAAAGAGGAATATCTGAAGAACAAATAACACTGAAACTAGAAATGTATCTTGTTTACCTCTATAACTATACATCTATGACATTTAATATTTTGTCTTTCATCACTATTTATGTTTGTCTTTCTACAGAAAAAAATTGTGCCGGAGAATTTTCCAAAATTTGGTTGATTTGACATGGGATGACCCAGCTTTTCTCTTTAGAAAGAAAAAAGGGTAACACTTTACAAGAAGGTTCATTAGTTAAACATTAGTTAATGTATTAACTAACGCGAACTAACCATGAGAAATACATTTGTTATTTACTAATCTTTGTTAACGTTAGTTCATGAAAATACAGTTGTTCATGTTAGTTCACAGTGCATTAACTAATATAAACAAGATTTTAATAATGTTTTATTAAATGTTGAAATGAACATGAACAAAGATTAATAAATACTACATAAGTGCAGTTCATTATTAGTTCATGTGAACTAATGTAGTTAACTAATGTTAACTAATAAACAACGATTAAAACATTCTTTAAAACGTTTTGGGAATACAAAATATTCTTAACTTTATTCTTAGGTTAGGAAATAGCAATAAAAAAGGATTTTATTCTTTTATTCAGCAAGGATGCATTAAATTGATCAAAAGCGACAGTAAAGACATTTACAACATTACAATGTAAAGATTTCTATTTCAAATAAACACTGTTCTTTTGAACTTTCTATCCAACAAAGAATCCTGCAAACAATGTATCACGGTTTCCACAAAAATATTTTATATTGACGCTTTGCGCAAATGATGGATGTAACTTCCTTTAAGCTATAAACAATCAGTGAAAGGCTCACTCTATGAACGCAATAATGCGTTTATGTATATTGTATTATGTAACATACGTTGCCTTAATCGAGAATGTTCATTAACTTCAGCATTGCGTGATACTGTTACAAAGTGATTTCCGTCATCTTGACAGATAATAAATTGTATTTACTGTGAAAACAAACCCGGAAAGAGACGTGGGGATTTGAGGAGAAAAACGAGAGATTCTTCGTGCATTCCAGTAAATTATTAATAGGATATATCGTAAATTAAATCGCGAGAACAGACCACAAATATGCAGTATATGTTGTCTTTTTTCCTACTATTACAGAAACATGCAAAAGAAAATAATCATGAGGAAAAGAATGCAGCGACTAAAAAGATATTTTGCCATCGATATTCGTATGTCACGTTAAAATACCAACCTATGTTATTCTCATGATGTCTGAAAATAAAACATGAACTGACAGCTCACTGGAAGTTCCCCAAACCGGAAGTGCCACTCATAATTCAAAGCAGGAATAAGGTGGATATACTGTTTATACTGTTTTTTTGATCTAATAAATGCAGCCTTGGTGAGCAGAAGAGATTTCTTACAAAAAAAAAAAATCGTAATTATTCCAAACGTTTGAATGGAAGTGTAGATGCGTTTGTCTCTACAGATGGTAGTCAGCTAAATCTGCTTTGGTTTTTCCTGGTGTATTTGAGAATCATACCCACAGTTCAGAGCCTTTGGTTCGGACGGATGAGGGAAGGGATAAAAACAGCCATATTTTGAAGTGCCTGCTTTCCTCTCTGACATTTACACTGCTTCTCTTGCCTCTCTCCTCTCGGCGGGGAGGTCGGGGTCGTTGGGGGTGACGACTCGAATCTCGGCGCACAAAGCCGAGATGCGAAAGGTTATGTCTCCCCATTCTTGTGCCCAGTGGGGATTGTGAACTCAATAGTGCTGTGTTTTATTCAAAGGGATGTTGCCAATAGCACAGCTGATCGATCCTTAGCGAGGAGGGCGTCCGTGCTCAGTCCTCGTCTCCTGGCTTTGAGGGTCTTTAACAAAAACTTGCCTCTCTGTTAGAGCTTTTGGTATTTACTCTACAGTGCAAAAACAATCCTGTGGTGGGAAGAAATGTGTGAGTGGGAGGAACAGAGAGAGAGAGAGCAAAATTATACATTAGAGAAAATGAAAAGGCAAATGAAGGGCAAAGTAGCCCAGCAAAATGAGTGTTTCAAGACAGATTGTTCTTAATTACCCCCTCAGCGTAATCATTTACTCGGATTCATCTCCCGTGGGAGTAGAGCGGTCAGACCGATAGATCCCGAACGACCGGCTCGCTCTGCAAGCCTCCGTCTAATGGCCTTCCAAACACACTTCTTCCATTTTCAAGACAAGACGTTCATCTTGTGAAACCTGAAGGTGGGTCATGAGGTCAGATTGTGGAATAAAATCAAGCACGCTGATTGATGACAGTTGGTGTAAATCAGAGAGGATTCTATAGGCCAGTGGTTCCCAAACTGGGGAACGTGAGCAAAATGATGAGTTTTGCTGTTCATTTAATTCTACCCCACCTTAAAATAACATTAAAACCGAGCATGTATTTCTAACAGGCAAAATGCCGCTTCTAGTGTAAAAACAGAAAAATGGCAGTACCGTAAAAGGTCAAATACATGACATCCAATCAAATTATCTCATCTTTTTGCGGTCAAAACTGACAGGTTGTGCAGAGTCTGCTGCCTCACGACGTTACTGCCGTTCTCGACAATGAACCTTTGTAAAAGTGAGGTTTTACTACTTATTGGCATGAAGAACAAATGCAGACTGTGCATAGAGACTGATTAAGACTCTCTTCGATACAGAAACATATCCTGTGTGAGTTCTTGTTTTTAATGTTGATAATATATTATACAAGCAAGAATGCAATTTTTACTGAATATCCACACGATTGCAAATGTGACATTGATTTTATACAACAGTTCAACAAACAAAAAGGTAATATTAAGTGATGCACGTCTTAAACAGCATTTTTTGCTCTATTTTGCAACTAAATAATAGTTACAAGTAGTGTAGTGACCAAGACCAGCCCTGCTTAAATTCATAAAGATCCACATTACTGCCTGAGAAATTACTTATTTTTAATCAGTACATATAATAAGACAGTATATCTGTTACCAATCAGACAAAATTCAAACCAATTCATCTTGTATGTATAAAAGCAATATCATGTTTGCAATCATGCTCAATGTTGTGAAAAAAGCTCTCTTGCTCTTGTGATATTGCTTAATTATATCACATGATATAATATAAAAATCCAGTACTTTTTTGCAACAATATCTTGAATTTTGTGAGCATTTGTATTAATTTTGGTGACATTTTTGACACAATCCCTCATTCATTTCTGAACCGGCATAATAAATGAATCAAATTAGAAATAAGTTATCGATTGCAACTGAAGCAGTAAGTTTTACATCCAATCACATTAATGATATTAATCAATAAATCAGACAATGCACCGACAATTTAGTGATATCCCAGCAGTTGTGGTCTTGACCGGTCTTGAAACAAAATCTCGAGTCTGAGACCAAGACGAGACCGAGTACAAATGTGCTGAAATGTTTAAAAAATGGTCTGAAAACCAAGACCGGCCTTGAGTACTACAACACTGGTTCCAACCAAAGCCACAGCAGAACTGCAACACACAGCGCTGTTAATAAACGAATCTGTGGCTTTGAAAGAATCGGGAGAGTCAATTATCCAATGACTCATTAATACAGACACTTGATTTATTACTGAATGAATGAATGACTCGATGACTCACTCATTAAGACTGTTACTTGCCACCACCTATTGACAGTTTTAGTTTAATATTTAAAAGTGTCACTTCATTTTTACCATCATTTCATCATTTTTTTAATTTAAAACATTATCTAATTATTTATGCCATTGCATTATCGATTTAGTTTAATTTTTTACTTTATTTATTATATGAATAATTAATGTATTTTTTTTTTTTTTTAAATTGACATAAAACATAACACATGTAATAGGGTTAAAAAAATGGCAAAGATAAAAAAAAAAAAAGTAAATTAATTTAAGAGGGCAAATATTTTTGCTTAATGGAAGTCGCTCTAAAAAGTTTGGGAACCACTGCTATAGGCTGTTCTGCTCAAATGTCATTCTGTGTCACTCAAAAACTGCTTCTTTAATGTTACAGAGGCAGATGAACTGTGTCCAGAGGAAAGTTTCTGCCGAGTCCTAAAGAGAACTCAGGTTATGTTATAATAGGTTATTATGTCTTTTCATAAATAATCGTAACCAAAGTTAAATGCATTGTAACATTTGTAGATTCCTCGTTACACCTGAAATTGGTTGTTTGTCATGTAATTTATTGCATTATACTTTATAAAGGTGTAATAATGAATAGATAAGTATTATAATGTATTATAACTGTGGTTACAATTATTTGTGAGATCATACAATGCATTATAAGGTGCATTACAAGGTATTATTAATGCATTAAATATACTTTTATAATGCATCATATATAAAGACTTTAAGTAAAGTGTTACCAAAAACTTCAGTAACTTGACATTTGCCACCACTGACACACACACACACACACATATACATATATATCTATATATATATATATATATATATATATATATATATATACATATTTGATCAAAAGTTACAGTAGACATTTATAACATTACAATAGATTTCTTTCAAGTAAATGCTGTTCTTTTGATCTTGAATGTAATCATCAAAGAATCCTGAAAAAAAAAAAAAATCACAAATTATTATTGATAATAAGAAGAAAGGTTTCATTTTAACATATATTACAATAGAAAACAGCTATTTTTCACAATATTGTGAATGTTTTTACTAGGGATGCACCGATACCATTTTTTAAGGACCGAGTACAAGTACCGATACTTGTTTTCTAGTACTCATCGATACCGATACATTTATTAATTTCTCTCTTTTTATTTATTTATTTATTTTTTTTGGTGATGTTGCAGTTTTCCAAGCACAACACAGTGAGACTAATGAACATAGGACAGCTTCTTTATTATTACTCTAATGAAAAAAAAAAAAATTGTCACAAACTTAAAGAACAAAATTTTCACAGTGTCCAATAATTATAATCACCAACATAATTGTTGATATATAAAAATAAATTTACAAACAAATTGCAAACAATACAACAAATACTATAGAGATACAAATTAAATAAACTTGTTTTTCAGATACAGTAGGTTTATTTACCATGTATACATTTATTTAACATATTTTGCTGTTTTATTAACATTAATGACAAATATAGGCTACGGTCCCTTTAAGACCGAGTCCATGGATACTGACACATATCCTGTTTTCACCCAAATGTTTACGTCCACTTAAGCCATAACCGACTGTATTTACGTGAGATACTCCACGCGATGGACATTTTAACAACTATGTGTGCATTTGATCATTCAGGTGCGAGGAGAACCAGTCACGCGCTGTCTGAGATAACCGGGATCGCGCGCAAGAAAGAGAGAGAGAGAGAGAGCGCGCTTCTGGTCTGTCATTCAGCGCGACTCCACCTATCCCGCCTTCACTAATCGATAACGAATTGTGATTGAAAGCATGCAGTTCACAATGTGTGTGTTGTCATCATTAATTTTGAAGTATTTCCACCCCCCTGAGGCTGACACTGTTTCTGCTGCTGCCGCCGGAGTCTCTGCGCGTGGACAATTCTGTCAGTGACGTCACGTGAGGTATCGGTCTTTGGTATCGGGGATATTTTTACTAGTACAAATACAGGAGCTTGGTCATCCCTAGTTTTTACTGTATTTTTTATCAAATAAACGCAGCTTTGGTGAGCAGAATAGACTTCTTAAAAAAATGTTTTTTGATCAGTATATATATATATATAGCTGTGTTTAATTTGTATTAACTATGGTATTTCGGTGATTTTAATTATTGTAAAACATTATTATGAAAGAATCAGTATAGTTATTTTTGGATTGCAGTGGAGAAACTGAAGACAATCATGAAATAATCTTCAAGCAATGGCGGTAAACAGACACGGCTCACGTCTGGGCTCATGCTGGCAAACTGAGCTCGACATTTTGTGCACATTTTCATTCATCTTGTGTGTTTAATGTTGGTGAGGCTTTGTGGTGAAGGACGCATTGAATAACAATCAAAGGATCACACCCCGCTGCTCCATCTGCCATTTCCTCCAGTTAGATTGAAGACCAACAGGTCATCAGACACATTAACATAAACAAGCAAAGCACGGCTGCGAGAAAAAGCCATCTATCAGGAGAAAAACAAACCTTTACAGCTGATCTCCCTTTCCTTTTTTCTGCCTCGTCTTTTTCGCTTGTATGGTACTCAAAGGGCTGAAACGCTGCGAGTGAAGCTTCCTCTCGGTTTTTACTAACATGTCATTAGCTGATCAGATCGGCATCGACAGCTTTGTCTTTTAATGAACAAGCTCGGGTTGGTAATTGAAGCGATCCAGTGCCGAGCCGATCTGACTACAGAGCATTTGCTCCCCGAAGTGAAGCACATGGATGAGTTTGTTTTAAACTGGGCTGTATGATGTATGACAGTGTGTATCTGTTTTTCAATTATTGTGTGTGTGTGTGTGTGTGTGTGTAAAAATTGACTAGATCTTCTCCAGTAGAGCGTCAGTCTGCCCACCAACAAACAAGTTCAGTGGGGAGTGAGGGGGATTATTTAGCCAATTAAAGAGGATAATGAAGTGGATTTGCTGATACAGTCTTATTGGAGACTGCAGTCCGAGAGACAGGAACTAATAAGCCTTCAATCTGAGATGGAGGAAGAAGAGTGGAGAACATTTTTAACTACTAGCAGACAACATCTCAAACTTGAGCATTGTACTGCCTCCAGGCCATCATTACATTGTCCCTAAACAGAACAGGGACATTTCATTAGTTTTAAGACTTTTGTCAAATGTTTATTTCAGGGGAAAACACTCCTCTACACCCGACATCCACATGCACGGTCTCTGTATAGTCAGAGGTTTGTGATAACTAAAAATGTTTGGCCATTTACTGGATTTTAAAAGCTTTGATGAATAATTTAATGTGTTTTCTGTCATTTGGACAGGGAAAAAAAATTAAATAAGTCGTCCCTAATTAAACCTGTACAGCCTGACATATAAATAATAGTCAGAAAAGTCTGTTTGTTTATTGAAGCTTTAGAAAAAACTATATGAAGAAAACATGAAATTTGGTGCAGATACTGATATTTATAAGGCCAAAAAGTAAGATGAAATTCTGATATGCAGTTTTAAAACAATGCAATACAATGATGATTGAGAGATGAACAAATAAACGTTTTTTTACATTTGAACATGATTTTTATGGATTATTAAGTAAAAAAGTTGTTTCAGTCCAGCGTTCACAATCATGCAATGTTACTAACAATATAAAACATATTCTAACATTTAAATCAATCTTGAACATTTTACAGCAAAAAGATACAGCACACATGAAGGTGGATGCTTGTACAATTATCCTAAAAGACATTTTACTTGCTAAAAATGTCTAAACTATCAATCAGACAGAAGGACTGTACAATGTGTGCAACAGGGTTATCAGCAAAGTTTTGATCATGTTGATCATTTAGAGGCTTTATAAATTCATCTATCAAATATAATACAGTAGCTATATAGGGTTAAGAAACAGTAAAGGATGCTAAAAGAGGATGTAAAGTAAAGGAAAAGGCAAAAAAAAAAAAATGTTTAAGCACCCTTGTGAGAGATGCGAGCGAGGATTTGTAGAGAGAATGTACAGATTTTAAATGCTGTCCAGTGGGAAAATTCATGGAGTATTAATTAATAAATCAGGTGAGACTAAAAGAGCTTTTGCTCTTTTGGATGTCACATTAATAATGATAAAAAAAAAAAATAAAGCATTATAAAAGATGGAAAAATTACACTTCATTTAAGTGATAGATAATTATTTGTGGCACAACCTCTGTAATATATATTACTTGTGTAGTTGTACTTATTAAAAGCGGCTAGACATTGCATTTTGACAATCTAATATTCACTCATCATCTCGTTACCCAAAATCACTTCACACATTTGTGCTTATTCTTATACTTTCTGTTTTTAAATGCAAGAAATATGACAAAACAAGGGCGCTCACTCCTCCACAGTGCTGTAGTGAATGGAGACAGATGTACGTTCTGGTAGATGTATGTTCAATACAGTCACACTGATTACTAAGAATAGGCTCACTCAGGGAAGCTACTCAGACTTGATTTGTTTCATCTCTGTCATTTATTTCCTGCCGCAACCAGAACAAACTATTTCTCTTCCCTCAACCTTTCTAATATTTTCTCTCTCCAAAGTGTTTGGTGTGATTTTTATTTGTGTGATTTCTTTCTGTGGAAACATCTTTGATGTTCCAGTGAAGGCGTCTAAATAGACAATGTAGCACTGACCCCTGGCTGACATCTGAGTCTTATTGCTCCTATCTGTAAAAGTACTTACTATGCCTAGGTACATTAAACATCACATTTAAACAGGAAAAAAAAAAAAAAAAAGATTATATGAAAAGCAATAATATCTTAATATCATCAAAATGTTTTTGCAGGTTTGAATCTATAGTGATATAAATATAAAGATATAAATATAAAGATTCACATGTTGCTACATTTTGGACCAAATGTGTAGCAAAACTGTGGCTAATCATATGTACAAAAACCTGAGAATACCTCAATGTATTATAATCAGGTCTAAAAACATGTAAAACGTGGTTTGGCAAACACTATTTAAATTTGTCCCTTTTTTTTACTAAATCTATATTACAGTACCATATGCAATCATTATTAAAATATGTATCAAAGTAGAGGTTTTTGATGAAATGTTTAAATAATTTAATACTAAGAAAGTATTCTGAGAGCTTATGTGCAGATTAGTTTTGTAGTCAAGACCACCTAAACTGACACCAAGTCAAGACCGAGACCAGCTTGTGTTGAGATCAAGTCGAGACCAAGACCAACGTGTGTTGAGCAAGATAAGACCGAGACCAGCATGTGTTGAGAACAAGTCGAGACCAAGACCAGTGTGTATTGAGACCAAGACCAGTGTGTATTGAGACTAAGACAAGACCAACACCAGCAAGTGTAGAGATCAAGTCGAGACCAAGACCAGCGTGTGTTGAGCAAGACAAGACCAAGACCAGCATGTGTTGAGACTAAGACAAGACCAACACCAGCAATTGTAGAGATCAAGTTGAGACCAAGACCAGCGTGTGTTGAGCAAGACAAGACCAAGACCAGCATGTGTTGAGACTAAGACGAGACCAAGACCAGCGAGTGTTGAGACTAAGACAAGATCAACACCAGCGAGTGTAGAGATCAAGTCGCGACCAAGACCAGCATGTGTTGAGACTAAGACAAGACCTAGACCGGTGTGTGTTGAGACTAAGACAAGACCAAGACCAGCGTGTGTTGAGACCAAGACAAGACCAAGACCAGCATGTGTGGAGACTAAGACAAGACCAAGACCAGCAAGTGTTGAGACTAAGACAAGACCAACACCAGTGAGTGTAGAGATCAAGTTGCGACCAAGACCAGCATGTGTTGAGACCAAGACAAGACCAAGACCAGCATGTGTGGAGACTAAGACAAGACCTAGACCGACATGTGTTGAGACTAAGACAAGACCAAGACCAGCATGTGTGGAGACTAAGACAAGACCAACACCAGCAATTGTAGAGATCAAGTTGAGACCAAGACCAGCGTGTGTTGAGCAAGACAAGACCAAGACCAGCATGTGTTGAGACTAAGACAAGATCAACACCAGCGAGTGTAGAGATCAAGTCGCGACCAAGACCAGCATGTGTTGAGACTAAGACAAGACCTAGACCGGTGTGTGTTGAGACTAAGACAAGACCAAGACCAGCGTGTGTTGAGACCAAGACAAGACCAAGACCAGCATGTGTGGAGACTAAGACAAGACCAAGACCAGCAAGTGTTGAGACTAAGACAAGACCAACACCAGTGAGTGTAGAGATCAAGTTGCGACCAAGACCAGCATGTGTTGAGACCAAGACAAGACCAAGACCAGCATGTGTGGAGACTAAGACAAGACCTAGACCGACATGTGTTGAGACTAAGACAAGACCAAGACCAGCATGTGTGGAGACTAAGACAAGACCAAGACCAGCAAGTGTTGAGACTAAGACAAGACCAAAACCAGCGAGTGTTGAGACTAAGACAAGACCAAGACCGGCGTGTGTTGAGACTAAGACAAGACCAAAACCAGCGAGTGTTGAGACTAAGACAAGACCAAGACAGGCGTGTGTTGAGACTAAGACAAGACCAAGACCGGTGTGTGTTGAGACTAAGACAAGACCAAGACCAGCATATGTGGAGACTAAGACAAGACCAACACCAGCGAGTGTAGAGATCAAGTCGAGACCAAGACCATCAAGTGTTGAGACTAAGACAAGACCTAGACCGGCGTGTGTTGAGACTAAGACAAGACCAAGACCAGCAAGTGTTGAGACTAAGACAAGACCAAAACCAGCGAGTGTTGAGACTAAGACAAGACCAAGACCGGCGTGTGTTGAGACTAAGACAAGACCAAGACCAGCATATGTGGAGACTAAGACAAGACCAACACCAGCGAGTGTAGAAATCAAGTCGAGACCAAGACCAGCAAGTGTTGAGAATAAGACAAGACCTAGACCGGCGTGTGTTGAGACTAAGACAAGACCAAGACCAGCATGTGTGGAGACTAAGACAAGACCAAGACCAGCAAGTGTTGAGACTAAGACAAGACCAAAACCAGCGAGTGTTGAGACTAAGACAAGACCAAGACCGGCGTGTGTTGAGACTAAGACAAGACCAAGACCAGTGTGTGTTGAGACTAAGACAAGACCAAGACCAGCATATGTGGAGACTAAGACAAGACCAACACCAGCGAGTGTAGAAATCAAGTCGAGACCAAGACCAGCAAGTGTTGAGACTAAGACAAGACCTAGACCGGCGTGTGTTGAGACTAAGACAAGACCAAGACCAGCATGTGTGGAGACTAAGACAAGACCAAGACCAGCAAGTGTTGAGACTAAGACAAGACCAAAACCAGCGAGTGTTGAGACTAAGACAAGACCAAGACCGGCGTGTGTTGAGACTAAGACAAGACCAAGACCAGTGTGTGTTGAGACTAAGACAAGACCAAGACCAGCATATGTGGAGACTAAGACAAGAGCAACACCAGCGAGTGTAGAAATCAAGTCGAGACCAAGACCAACATGTGTTGAGACTAAGACAAGACCTAGACCGGCGTGTGTTGAGACTAAGACAATTATGATGCAGTTTGTGATAACATTTACTAAACGTTTTAATTGTGCACCTGCTAGAAACTTGTGATGTGATTCCCTGGAGTAAGTGATCGATTTCCCTCCAGCAGCAGCAAAGCATCTGAGGTCCTGAACCAGACAAAAAGGTAACAAGATTCAAGATACTCCTCTTGTGTACTTGGTTTGATGTATACAGTATGACTGCCAACACTAACAGAGGGACACAAGGTCAAATACAGCTTCACTCAAACGCTTGCATGATTTTATGTGACTGACAATAAGTAGGTAAACATCTAATAAGACTGTCAGAACATGTAAAAGACAAGCTCAGGTAAGTTAATCTCCATACCTATCTTAAATCTCTATATAAATTTAGCTGCAAAGATAAAAAAATAAGACTCCAAACACGATGGCCAAGTCATTTCATGCTCTTCGCTTCTGGGAATTGAGGTCACTTGAAGCACAACATCTGAACAGAAACACTTTTTGCTTGGAAAGATGTTGGTTTTGGAAAAATCTAATGCTTGATGTGTCTAGCAACCACTTTTCTGACAGAACACAAAGAAGGTTGAAAGAATACACAACGTTATTATTTTCCTTTTAAGCGTACGAGGTTGTCAGCTTGTCAGCACTTCAGTGGCAATCACAGGTAAGGGTCAGCAGGGCACAGTTCTGCTGACAGTGAGTTCAGCATGTAAATAAGAGCTAAACAGATCGAAATGTCTGTAATATCATAAGTCGATGCAGAAAAGAGCCAGAAACATATTTTATGGATGGATGGGTGGATTATATATATATATATATATATATATATATATATATATAATAAATAAATTAAAAATTAAAACTATATTGATATTTATTGGTTAATGCATCACACACAAAGACAGACAGAAGATGATAGATAAGATAGATTAGATGTCATGGGCGGCCAAGGCTCACTGATGCACGTGGGGAGCGAAGGCTGGCCCGTGTGGTCCGATCCAACAGACGAGCTACTGTAGCTCAAATTGATCAAGAAGTTAATGCTGGTTCTGATAGAAAGGTGTCAGAATACACAGTGCATCACAGTTTGTTGCGTATGGAGCTGCATAGACCAGTCAGGGTGCCCATGCTGACCCCTGTCCACCGCCGAAAGAGCCAACAGTGGACACGTGAGCTTCAGAACTGGACCACGGAGCAATGGAAGAAGGTGGCCTGGTCTGATGAATCACGTTTTCTTTCACATCACGTGGATGGCCGTGTGCATGTGCGTAGCTTACCTGGGGAACACACTGCACCAGGATGCACTATGGGAAGAAGGCGAGCCGGCGGAGGCAGTGTGATGCTTTGGGCAAAGTTCTGCTGGGAAACCTTGGGTCCTGCCATCCATGCGGATGTTACTTTGACACGTACCACCTACCTAAGCATTGTTGCAGACCATGTACACCCTTTCATGGAAACGGTATTCCCTGGTGTCCTCTTTCAGCAGGATAATGCTCCTGACACAAAGCAAAAATGGTTCAGGAATGGTTTGAGGAGCACAACAACGAGTTTGAGTCCAAATTCCCCAGATCTCAATCCAATCGAGCATCTGTGGGATGTGCTGAACAAACAAGTCCGATCCATGGAGGCTCCACCTCGCAACTTACAGGACTTAAAGGATCTGCTGCTAACATCTTGGTGCAGATCCCACAGCACACCTTAAGGGGTCTAGAGGAGTCCATGCCTCGACGGGTCAGGGCTGTTTTGGCGGCAAAAGGGGGATCAACACAATATTAGGAAGGTGGTCATAATGTTATGCCTGATCGGTGTACATATAGTATGTCTAGGGTATGTCAGTGGAGCTGTAAGAAATTTTCTGTAATTTTTTTTTTTTTTTTCTTCTGGTAGCTGACTAAAAGAAAAAGCTGGGATAATGAAGGGCGGTGACCGCTGGCACAGGTTAATTATGAGCTAGAAAGTATGTGGTGGACCATACTATGAATTTGTTTAATCAGCGAAATCCACCCACATGTTTCCTGAGGTGAATTTTCAGGATCACAGGAGCAAATCATTTTAAAGCTGATCTAGTTTACATTACTTTAATGTGTTAGTTCCTGAAATCCTTTTGCAGTTTTTATTTTATTTTTTGTCTAGTCTGGAGTATCATTCTCTTGTTTTGCATGTGTATTCATAAGCAGTTTTTGCCCACATATATGTTATTGTAAAATGTTATTGATAATTGTTATTATGCTGTATACTTTCATACACTTTCATCCAGTATGCAGTTCGGTCTTCACAGGGGTTAAACCTTGATGGACAGCAGAGGTTTAGTGTCTGAATAATGTAGGGCCTTATGATTTCCACGATGCAGAAAACGTGGATGGAATCACAGAATATAGCCATAAAAAAGGGCAAAATAAAAGTATGGTTTAACTTGAAGAAATTATTACAGAAATATATTACTGTATCATACAGTAGAATATACTTCTCAAAGTAATACTAATATTAATACAACTTATGTATTGTTAAAGAAAGTTTTATATATTCATTTGATTACCACCGTTTTTGACTTGTATTAGATACTCCGCACAGAATCCACCAAAAATTAAGCGAATTTCTGAAAAACAAAACACATTTAATAGGATCATATTATTGTTTAAATTTAAATATATTCATTAAATTGTTAAAGCTTAACTAATTAAATTAACTAGACATGCTTTTTGATTCTTTGAAACCAGAAAAATTTAAAAAGAGTTTGGGAAAAATTAAATGGAATTTGGGAACAAATCAAACAGATTTTATTGGCACTAATAACGGAGACTGACCAGAATGGTCACTCCGGCAGTTTTCTTCGTGTTTTGATGGTTTATATTTATGGTGAGCTGAAAACTGAAGGTGGAAGTGTCAGTATGAAGACTCATCAGTCTTGATAACTCGACTCGAGAGTCGCCAGCCTCCCACCATCATAGCAAGGCAAGTATTCTCACTGTCTGTATCAAAGCCTCATGTTGAGTAGACTCAATCAATATTATTTCATGTCCTGCACACTCTCAAAAATCAAGCAATAATGATTCCCCGGACTTCCTGTTGTTCAATCACTCCTAAGGCTCTCGAGAGCATCCATTCGAGTGTCTGTGGAATTGCTGCTGAGTTTTTCTCTAATGCCATGCTTGGGATCTTGGTTTATTGGCCGGTTCGAAAGTACTTCAGTTCTATTCATAAAAGGACATGCCAAGATCCTGTCATCGTGAAGAAGTGGAGAGCTAAAAATGAACTTTAGTGCAGGACTACTAGCAGTCCTTTAAAAAAGTCCACAGGTCCACAAATCTGTCCGCTCTTAATAGAGAGCAGGGACTGTTTTATTCAATTGATCGCTCACAATGGCCCAATGCTGCTTATACCTTGAGCTATATAGCTTTTATATGAGCTTTTTGTATCAATATCTAAATATTTTATTTTATTTTTTTCAGTATAAATGTGTTTTAGACAAGACATGCCCTTAATTGTACTGAATGTGCATGTGTAGTGTACTTCAAATCTAAATATTTGTATTAAAAAAAGCTGTACTTGCAGATAATATAATATTAATGAAATAAAAGGCCACTTAAGTGTACTTCAAGAGAGCACACTGTTTCTTAACACACTTAAACAGCTGTAAAAATGTTAAATTGAATGTTTTAATCTTAAAGTACATTTTAAATAATCATGTTTTAAAGAAGTACTCTTATTTTGATGACTTTGTTGACATACTAAAGCACATGTAAAGTACCTGATCATAATTTTAACTGCAGTCAAGTCACCTTAATTTATATAGCGCTTTTTACAATGCAGATTGTGTCAAAGCAGCTTTACAGTGATAACTGGTACATTATTTTGGCTGCACAGCAGCTCTTAAAGAATAGTGTCAATGCAGGCAGATCAAAGCACTGTTGAATATCAAATATCAAGTGTCCCCGACTAAGCAAGCCAAAGTCGACAGCGGCAAGGAACCCAAACTCCAACAGGTGACATCAGGTGGCAAACAGGTGTTAAAATGGAGAAAAAAACCTTGGGAGAAACCAGGCTTAGTCGGGGGGCCAGCTCTCCTCCGGCAAACAGCGCCCCGCCACGACCCGGGTCGCCACCACAAGTCAGATAGGATCGCAACACTCAAAGTACCCAATTCAGCTCCATCCAGCCGAGGATCGCACCCATCACACCGGCACGGATGGCTGTTGAGGAGTGTCAATCCTCAACAGTGTCAATCTCTGCCGACACTCCAGGGCTGCGCCGTGGTTGTGTCAAGGCGCAGGTCCCCGGTCTCACCCGGATGCGGCCCGGATCCGGTTGACCACGGCAAACCTCGGGACAAACAGAAAGACCAATACCAGCGTAGATGCCATTCCTGATCCGATGCAACGAGCACATCTGGTGCTATTGGAAGTGTTCCCGGCTCCGGCCGACCCAATCCATGCAGCCTACCAACTGTAGTGTGTTATTTGATATTAAAGATAATATATTTAAAATGTTCTAAATTGCAACTTCATCATCACAAATGTATTACTAATATATTCAAATACATATGACATACAAGATTCAATAGAGATGACATTAAAAGTATATCCTAGTTTACCATAAATGCTCATCAATACATTCGGCAGTACATTTTAACCATATTTAATTGACAATAAGATTATGAAATGACATATAAAGGTGTACTGAAGTCCTACTTAAGTGAGTCAAAAAGCACTCTAAAGTTCAACTAATTATGTAAATGTGAACTATAGTACATTTTCATTGCAATTTCGGGTCTGAAAATACTTATTCTTTTTAAAAGTATGCTAAAGAGTATTTCTTTTTGACAAAGGTGGTGCATAATCTTTCTATAAATCCATGATCCCACTGTCTTTTGTCCCATAGTATTCTTCTTATTTTATAACAGAATGTATGGAACTTGGCTATGTAATATATTTCTGCATAATTAATCCCGTTCCTCACTTAGGTTTTAAAAGCCAATGGTCTGTTTCACAACTTTCTACGACACTAAACAGGCAATTAGTCACAGCCAAATCATTTTTCATAAGTTTTATGGATATGTCCAGAACGCACTAGAGCTCTCAAGGGGTCCAGTTTTACAGCGGCCCACCCGCCGGCCCGTCTCCCCACGCTATTCCTCATCATTAACATTCTCTAGGTGTGAGAAACAAGCCTGAGAGATGCTATCAGTCGCCTCAAAGAGACGTGATAATGTTGCAATCCATGCTCTTACTGTATGACCATCTTAACTTCACCTTGTATGTTATTTTACATCAGAGTACCATTCGTTTCACAAATCAGCACATGATATCACCAGTTATAAAGCAGATACATTGTTATTGTTATGCACACAAACGAATGCTGGAGACCAGAAATGCAAGCTCATGTGTAAACTCTGACCTGCAAATCGGCATGGCCAAAACACGTTTGACCTCTTGGCTGAGTTTAAATAGCTGTCTTTAAAAAAAGCTGCCTGGTTTGCAGTGTTGCAGGGTGTAAAGTGATTCTGTATGCTCAAAGCCGAGTGTGACCACAACTTCAGGCCCAAACTTGTCTAAAAGTTTGTCTCCCCATAAAAATGCAGTCGGTGATCGAAAATACATCATCTTGAGGTGCTGAAAGTTATTAAACATTCTGAATTTAATAAAAGAAATGATGGTTTTGATAAGATATGGATTCAGAAATCCCAAAACTCACCTTCATAGAGATTAATGAAAATGATGAAAGATTAACACAGGTTGATTTAAGGTTGGAAACTTTTTTGGTTGGAAACTTGACAGTTACTTGACATAAAACAGATTGTGAAAAGCTGTACAAATAAATGTGAATTGAATTGAAAATCAGTCTTACAAAAATGTTCCCTCATCATGTTTTGACAGATTTATTTTAAGAAACATTTTTTCTCAAATATACTGTACAATGGCTTTTATTATGAAAAAGAAGTACACTTTAGCATACTTTTAAAAAAGAGTAATTATTATGAAAAGAATGCAAACTGGATTTAATATTTTTAGACACATAATTTCAATAGTTTTTTTTTTTATATATATAACAAAATGAAAATGTTTTATAGTTTAAATTTATATTAAAGGGTTAGTTCACCCAAAAATGAAAATTTCTGTCATTAATTACTCATCCTCATGTCGTTCCACACCTGCAAGACCTTCATTTATCTTCAGAACACAAACTGAAAGCAACGAAATTACTACATTTAAGGTCCAGAAAAGTAGTAAAAACATTGTTAAAATAATCAACGTAAAGTTGTTATTTTTGTTTTGTTTTTGCGCCCAAAAAGTATTCTCGTCGCTTCATAACATTAAGTTTGAACCACTGTAGTCATGTTGACTATTTTAACAGTGTTTTTACTACTTTTCTGGACATTGAAGGTGGTAATTTCATTGCTTTCAATAGAGGATAAAAAAAAAAAACACTCAGATTTCATCAAAATATCTTAATTTGTGTTCTGAAGATGAACGAAGGTCTTACAGGTGTGGAAAGACATGAGGGTGAGTAATTCATGACAGAAATTTTTTGGGTGAACTAACCCTTTAAGAGTGCTGTTTTACCCACTTAAATAGGACTCGAGTACATCTTTATATGTAATTTCGTAATTACTTCTACTGTCTTTGGAATATGTTTAAAGCGTACTGCCAAATGTACTGACAAGCATTCATGATTTGCAAAATGTACTTTAAAAGGAAAACTTTTTAGTCATTTGACATTTTTATAAATAAGTGTACTTTTTAAAAGTATTTTAAGAAACATTCATGAAAGTCTACTCTCTTTAAGTGGCCTTTTATTTCATTAATATATTTTTTGTACAGTTTTTTTAAAGATTTTTTTCTTCTTCAAGTTTATAAGTGCACATTCAGTACAATTAAGCACACTTCCTTTTCACAAGGGTTTGCAATGATGAAAATGCATTAATATACTTTTATTAAGTGTATTTTGTCTGTATTAAACTGAAAGAAAGGAGAAAGATCTGTTTAAGTTTCACGCAATGGGTTGAGATGCTCTCGTTAAATACAAACGTTTTTACATGCTACTTGGATAACGGTGTTTTGGGAAACAAGCTGCAGAGATTAAAGAAACTAACATTCTGCTTGATTCGATTAACCCAGACTTTGTCATTGCGGCCTGTGTGAGTGACGTGGGGCCTCATTTATAAAATGTTGTGCAGAAACCGTCCTAAATTTGATCTTACGATCATTTCTCAG